>JAFBJQ010000571.1:208169-322892 GCA_016785345.1 Trinectes maculatus | reverse complement strand
CTATCAGTCTGATGGAGCTTCAGAGAATCTCTCAGGAAGAAGAAGAAGAAAGAAGAAAGACACTTTTATTGATCCCACATTGATTTTACTACATTCCACACATTACATTCCATACATGCAGACGGTACAGTACAAAGTACACAGCAGTATATACAGTATCATGCAACATGCGGAGCAGGGAGCAAATTTGGGGGGTTAAGGGCCTTGCTCAAGGGCCCAAGGTGGTGGACAGCGGCAGACAGATGGCGGCGCCTCTTGATTGCAGACCAGGTCAGGAATGGTGGCGCATCACCCAAGTTTTCTGGCCGAGCTGGGATTCGAACCCGCAACCTCCGGGTCCAAAGCCTCTTGGTCCCATGCCCGACTAAATGTAATAACTGCACATAACCAGGTGGGCAACATTTACAGAGACTCAACCAGGAAGAATGGAAACGGTAACTGCTGCCAAACAGGGCTTTAGCAAAGTGCTAAATGATGGATGGGTGGATTTAAGAGATGGTTTTGATGTTTTTTGATTTTTCTTATGTTTGCATATACAGGGGGTCCTCGAGTTACGACGGAGATCCGTTCCTGAGAATGTGTCGTAACCAAATTTCGACGTTAGTCAGAACATACATTCATTGTGCCATTGTGCATACATTGTACCACTAGATGTCGCTATAACACCACCCTACAATAAGAGTTTACTATGGTGAATTGCCCTTTGTCACTGTAGGGGTTGATATCGCAAGTGTAATGAGCATTTCCTTTAGATTTCTGATATCAACCTTGTAGACCCTGAGTTGTGAATAAACCTACGGTATCGCCACGATCCCGAACGCATCTGTGTCCGTGTGCATCTCCTTACCGGCTGCCGCTGCACCCCCCGCCAGCCGTCCATTTCACATAAGTAAACACAACGCAGAGTAGCCTAGTTGTGCTGTGGGGGTGTTGGAGAGCCGGCAGGCGCGCTGAGAGACAGAGAGAGCGCTCACCAACTAGTTCCCGTGCGAAGTCTGTATGTATTTACGGGGCAAACCGCTTCAGCCGAAACAAGGAAGTTCACGGGAGATGTGTCGTAACCACGAAAACGACGTAACTCGCGACCGTCGTAACTCGAGGACCCCCTGTATACTAAAGTTATCGGTTAGAGAATATAGGTTAATTGAAAAAGTGTTAGCATTTTTTAAAATGATAAAATACTTTCCGGAGCAACTGGATTTAGGCATTAGTCACATTCCAAGTAAAGAATCCTGGCAAACAGTAGGACGGTTGAACTATGACAGTATTAAATTTCAGTAAAGTCACTTTTTTATGGAAATAACACACTTCATTATCATCATCAGATGCCAAATCTAAGAGCCTATAAATAACAGCAGCTCTATGACTGCTATCAACACCACCCCTCAATATTACAGTATAAGTACAGGGGGTCCTCGAGTTACGTCGGAGATCCGTTCCTGAATGAATGTGTCGTAACCGAATTTCCACGTAAGTCGGACCATACATTCATCGTGCCATTGTGCATACATTGTGCCACCAGATGTCGCTATAACACCACCCTACAATAAGAGTTTACTATGGTGATTTGCCTTTTTTCACCGTAGGGGTTGATATCGTGAGTGTAATGAGCATTTCCTTTAGATTTCTGATATCAACCGTGTAGACCCTGTGTTGTGAATAAACCTACGGTATTGCCACGATCCTGAACGCATCTGTGTCCGTGTGCATCTCCTTACCAGCTGCCGCTGAGAGACAGAGAGAGCGCTCACCAACTAGTTCCCGTGCGAAGTCTGTACATATTTACGGGGCAAACCGCTTAAGCCGAAACAAGGAAGTTCACGGGAGCTGTGTCGTAACCACGAAAACAACATAACTCGCGACCGTCGTAACTCGAGGACCCCCTGTATATACAACAAATAATTAGGATGGTGATAAATAACCTATGGTTCTCTTCCTACGTAGGATCCCAGCCACTGCCCTCAAAGTTACTGAGTCATTTCCTGTGTCAATCACTCCTGGATCAACAGTCTAAATTCTATAGAATGATACAAACGACAAAGGGGGAGTGGTGGCACAATGGTTAGAGCGGCGAGCTAGAGACGAAAAGGCTGAGAGCTCGCTGGCTCAAATACCACTTGGCACCACTGTGGGCCCTTGAATAAGGGCCTTAACTCCCAAATACATGGCAGTCCACTGCTCCACATGTGTGTGATGGGTTAAAAGCACAGACCAAAGTTCGTAGTATAGCGTACTGTATAGTGTATAGTGTACTGTACTGTGACGATGACAAATAAAGCTTTCTTCTTCAAAAACCCTTATGTTTTCCTTCATCTGCAGCTGAACAATGAAGAGATCACCCCATGTATTTTTCATGCTTGACATACTAGATTAATTGCCCGCCTATTCGCGTGTGCTGTGATTCATGCTAATTTTTCATGTGTCTGCAATTTAATGTAGGGTGCAAAAATATTTGAAATCCCCCAACATTAATTAATGGAAGACTGCTATAGCAATTATATCTCATAATGACTGAGAGAATACAAGGTACATGTCCTATTAAATTAATTAGACAGCATGTCAATTATCTAAAGGAACAGAGTGAGGTAGCTCCTCTACTGCTCAACATTTAAAAACAAATCAGAAATTTTAAACATCAGTATAAATATGTGGTTTTATTCCTATCAAGTCCGTTTGCACATTCAAACTACACTATAGTCTGTCAGATATACAGTGTCTGTGGTGTGAGACCATGTTATAGAACACTGACTACAGCAGCAACACCTCAAACAATCCTACTTAGTGGCTGTGTGATACTAAAACATGAATACATACAAAGCTTGAAGTGATCTATGTTTGTTTGTTTTTTTTGAAAACAGTTTTTTTTGAAACCATGTACGGCACTTTTTCCAAAATTACTATGGGTTAAATTCCCCCTAAAATGTCTGTCCCTTTCTGTTGGATACTTCAGACATCAACTAACAGACATTGTTAGTGATTCTGCCATTGAGGGTGTTGTAAAGTGTGCTTTTGTTTACATTTTGACTATGTGGTGGTGTCATGTGTTTTCTGTCTTTGTTTTGGTTTGACATGATTCCACCCTTCTACTTCCTGTCTCTGGGTTCCTCCATTTTGTGAGCACACCTGATCCTTATTGGCTCTGATTAGTCAGTGGGTATTTAAGCCCAGCATGTCCATCAGTCTGTGCCAAATGGTGTCAGCTTGTTGCCTGTTCCTCACCTGTGCTCTGAATCTGTTTTTTGTGGAAATATTTTTCCTTGAGCTTTGTTTAGTCTTTTGACTCTTTGGATTTGTTTGCCTGCCTGCTGTTCTCTACCTTTAGATTTATTAAGCAAAAATAAGCCTTTCATGGTATGACAGTGATATGGCCTCTCATAAAGATCTGTTCAGGTTCAGGCACAAAACAGTTTGGTCTGATCCAGGATTTTATCATCATTATGGTTTAAAAGAAATCTCTTTGTCACCCACCATCTCCCCCTATTTTCTGACTTCAGGAACAATGTAGGTACTTAATGATGTCACCAGCTTTGCTACTTTTCTCTAATCATAATTATCTTGGGCTAAAAATTATGTAATAGGACACATTGGGTTATTTAACAGTAAACCATGACTCTGGGTTACAATAAGCTGCTTTCAAAAACAGCTTATGATCATTGTTTATGTAATGAAAAACAATTTTTGCCTGGTTGAAGTGTATTTGGTGACAGAGAAAACGGAAACAGGAAATGTTCTTCTCTGCGTCATCTATTGTAAATCATCTCACACACTCACACAAATTATGCCATATTATTATGTGCCTTTATTGTGGCCTCCTGAGGAGTAAGAATATTGGCCAGGCGTTAAGTGTTGTGCTCATGTCAGAAATTACATCTTGCATTTGCCACCATGACTACAGCCAAATGGCTATGATGCCTTTCCCTCATTCTCCTCCACTACTGGCTGGCCGGCACTTTCCTTTCTCTGCCTGGGAACAATATGTGGCACCAGCAACTCAATGTGATGAATCCTATCGCACCCAACACATGCACTCCTACACTGCTTAAGCTGTACATATTGAGTGCATTGATCAGTAACCTTTGTTTCACTATTTCAGACAAAAAGCCAGGCAGGGAAGAGGCTACAGTGGAGGTTGAATAATGGAGCGCAGAATGGTGTGTTTCTGTAATGTGGACACTTTTAGCTGAAGGTGTGGGAGCTTTAACTTGTATAGATCTGCCTGCAGACAAACAAATGCATCACTGCCAAAGCACATGTCGAAGGAGGCTGGAAGAAGCTGAGGAGGCAAAACCACGAACAACACAATAACAATCTCTGTAACTCTGCTGTTACATGTGATGGTGGTGAAGATCACTTTTTTTTCAAACTGCAACAACTCGTCGGCTTAGTGGAGGATGATACTGTAAATCATAATGGCACTGAAGGCGGACGAAGGCTACAGCAGAGGGTGGTCTCCGGTCGTCATGGATTCCACGCCACTGGATTCAGGCCCCTCTCTGCCAAGAAACATGTGGTGGCTGCAAGCGCATCAGTCTCCCCACACTAAAAGAAGCACAGGTGTCCTCCCGAAGGGAACCCATCCATTCTACATCCTGGACAAGACAAAGTCCTGTGGCGATCTGGAAGTTGTAACGGGGGCAGGACAGTGAAGTCTACCAGTTCCTAGCTACAACCTGGCACACAGACGGTGGAATCAGTTGTTAAGTTCTTAGACTGAGGCAGAAAGACCTCACTGGCAGCTACACCCATGACTGAACAGCTGTATTCACGATGCACTCTCCTCGCCCGAGTCTGGGAGGAGGTTAGAAAAGGTACCCTAAGCATAGCCTGCCTCACCGAATCCTGTCTGGAATATCGCACCAAGAGGGATCACCACCATGTGGTCAGAAACACAGTAAACAGCTACACATTGGTGCCTGGTATGTGTGGACCCTCATGGACAATCAACCCAGTGATCGACCTGAAAGGCGAACCGCCATCTCCAGAGAGCTAAGGAGGTTCCAGATCGACATTGCAGCACTCTCCGAGACCCGACTGGTTGATGAAGAACAGCTGAAGGAAGAAAAAGATGCATATACTTTCTTTTGGAAAGGAAAGCCCACAAATGAGGCACGAATCCTTGATGCGGGTTTTGCTATTAAGAACCGCCTCAGCAACCCCATGACCTCCTTGTTGGCATCAACGAGGGCCTAATGACCATACTAATGACATATCTGATGCTTGCCAGCAGTCAGATGGCTATGGTTATTAGTGCTTATGCCCCAACGTTTGATGCACAGGATGAAGTTAAGGAGGCCTTCTAGGCTACAAAATCCTATCTGTGGTCCCCAAGGAGGACAAGTTAATCCTGCTTGGAAATTTCAATGCCAGAGTGGGACAAAACCACCGCATATGGAGAGACACGCTCGGGAGAGAAGGGATTGGGAACACTAACTCCAACGGCATACTACTGCTAACCAAGTGCTCAGAGCACAAACTGGTCATCACCACCACACTTTTCCGTCAACTTCAAAATATCATGGATGCATCCTGTGGCATCTCATTGACTATGTCATTGTCCGCTCCAAAGACCGCCGCGATGTCCTTAACACCAGAGCAATGACCAGTGCAAACGACTGCTGGAATGACCACCGTCTCATTTGTTCCAATATGTCTATCCACTTTATGCAGAAAAGAAGGTTGCAGAAAAGACAGAGCCAACCAAAGCTTAACATTGAGCTGTTGGGTGACGCCACCTACCAGCAATAGTTGCTGGATGCAACTATTGCAGCCATGATGCAGCTGTCATGACCTCCTGCTAAAACATCCTCAGTCACAAAAAGCAGAGGCATCGAGACTGGTATGATGAGAATGACACAGAGATTCAGCAACTCACTGACATCAAACTTTTAGCGCAAAGGCAGTTGTTCAAACGCAAGTTAGGGAAATGAAGAACCAGTGGTGGACAAAGAAGGCTCTGGAGATCCAGCAGCTTGTTGACTCTGGAGATACTAGGAGATTCTTTGATGGCCCCAGCCACAACTGCCTAATTCCCCTTTGCTCTAAAGATGGCCTCTTGCTGCTGAAGGACAAGGAGGCAATAGCAAACAGGTGGAAGGAACACTATGAGGACTTCTTAAACAGGGACACCGCTCCTGAGATGGGGCCTCTTGACCAACAGCCCATAGTTGACTGAATGGGAGAACCACCTTGCCTGGATCAAGGTGGTCATCAAGAAGATTAAACTCAACAAGGCTGGCATTCTCACCATCACCGCCACCATTGCCCAAAACCAGCCTAGATGGATTGGCCATGTTATCCACATGCCAGAATCTCGCTTCCCCAAAACAGGTTCTCTATTCCCACCTTGTGAAAGGGAAACGAGCCCCTGGAGGTCGAAAGAAAAGGTACAACATTAAAAAAAAACCTGAAGATGTGCAGCATAGACCTAAATGCCTGGGAAGATATGGCAAAAGATAGGGCGACCTGGCAAAACCTTGTCCGTGAAGATGCTGCGCAGTATAATGATGACCTCCACTATGCTGCACAGGAAAAGCTTAGATTCAGGAAGGAACCACCAAACAGGTCCAAGCCAAACTCAAACCCATTACTACTACATTCCACTGTCCACACTGCACTAGAGTAATCTATGCCCACATGTAGACCCACAAGGATCAAGGAGGACAGCTATACTCGACTACAAGTGACCGCCAATGATGATGGTGTGTGCGTGTGTGTGTGTTTTAGTGATATATATATACTGTATATAGGCCTGAACTTTCTTGCTGATCCAGCTTCTACCATACAAGTAAAAATCCTCTCAGAGGAAAGAAGCTAATAACCCAGAAGGTGGGAGGACTCAACAATTGAGTTGTTGGGTCTTTTATTTATCTCCACATCAGAGACAACACGAATATCTTTATAAACCCATAATATTCCATAACTGTGACAAAGACTTTTGGGATGCTGATGATGATGCCATTCATGCTCTGTCATACCCAGTTCCATTATTAGTTATTTTGGAGTAAATGCATAACAGCTGTGGGACCTATCTTTTGCATATGCTGTGTGTGTAGAGCTAGAGTAGTGGTGTTTTATTGTGACCAGTAAAATCAGCATCATCTATTATTATCTGAACTTCACCTTGTTTTGTAAATATGTACCTGTCTGAAAGCATCATTCTGTCTGTGTAGAGACACCTTAAAATATGCATCAGAAAGCTATTCATCACTTTCCCAACATTCTTAACTGTTCACATTCAGTGCTATTTCACACAGTGGCTATGTAGTCACAGATTTGAATTGATGAAGTGGCACTAGCTCCAACTAGAACAGATTGATACAGTTTCAGTCATGTTTGAGGTTTGTGTAAATAAGATTATAATGAATCCTTGAAACAAATGTCTTTAACTAACATGTCTACATTTTTATCAACAGCAGTCAGTAAAATGAAAAAAAGTACATAACTGCATTAAATTGTTCACATTTCATGTTCAGCTGTCATGTTGGTTGTTTTGCCAAAGCTTCAGGTTGCTACTGGATGCACATGTAGTTGAACATGCAGCGTGCAGGTGTGATGTGTACTGTGATTCAGACTTACATTGGTATCTGAGCCGCACTGATCCAGCCTGAGACCTCGGGCTGTGGAATCGGATGGAGATCTGATTGCTGTGGCTTCTTACCACCAACCCCCTCATCAGGATGGACTCATTAGCCAGCATGGTGTTCTCCCCATAGCCAAAATCTTCAAATACCACCTTGTCGCCCTCAGATAGATTCACATTCATCACCTGATGGGAGACAAAACCGATATGTCAGCTTATTCATGATATACACACACACAAACACACAAAAATGAAAGCTCATGGTTATAAAGTCTGTCGGGACCTGGAGCAGGATACTGTACATTGGGAGAATGAAATATTGTTGTTATTGACACTGTGTGTAAATTTACTGATTCTATTCTTCATCAGAATTGATCAGTGAATGAGATAGGATTGATTGATTGATTGATTGATTGATTGATTGATTGATTGATTGATTGAGGGCTGTGCAGGGATGAACAGAAATGATCAGAAAGTCATGCTGTTTATAAACCACATGACATGAGTAGATAGCTGATCAGAAAGCTCTCACTCTGTGACACTCCTATGCATATGTAGTACATGTAAATGTCACTATTTACATAATATGTATTTGTAGTCTGGGCCATCCACATTAGAATTGCACCTGCCCCACTAACACTTTGCACAAGCAGCTCCCCACATTATTCTAGATAATTGCAAGAGTGGCATAAAGGCTGCACACACAGTTTATCCACTCTGAGTGGCAGCCATTATTGTTGCCTTGCCATGCACTGTCATCAGCCAGTGAGATGGCAAAGAGAGACTTTTCTAATTTCAGCTCAGATAATAAAAAGCTGCTCCTCTGAAAGGGCTTCAGGCCACAGGAGTGCCAAGACTCATGGATTACATTTTTACCTGAATATATTTGCACTTACAATTCATGATGAAACAGTTGCTACATACACTTCAAAAGCTTGTTTGAACTCAGGGGGGAAAAAAAACACATCGTTCTTCAGGTAAAGTGATGAATGTTGACCTAAGAGTCTCTGTAGCTGACTCTGGTCTCTGTGGTTCAGGCTGCGGCTGTGCTGAGTGTAGTGCTGTGAGTGACAAGCCTTTTTATCACTGACACCACCAGCCAGCACCTGTCGGAAGAACCTGTGTTCTTATGCACAAATCACAAGGAAAAACTATGGATAACGACAGAGAACAATGTGGGGTTGTGATTACACAACAGATAGGTCTGATAATTGTCCGCTTGTCTTTTCTGACAGTGTGTCTGCTCAGGAATGCTACTTTTATTGGCTTTTATCACAGCAGGTGCATCTTAATTCAGGCATTAAAAGGTATGAGGTGTCTCGTCCTCTCGTGGTCCTCCACAGTGTGTGTGTGTGTGTATGTTTTAATCATGTGGTGTGCACAGTAAGACCACAAGTATTAAATGTAGAATAGGATAATGTATGTAAAGTGTAATAAATAATAAGCCATTCAAAACAGGTCATTTTAAAACTGTTATTTCAGGAATTAAAATTCTCCTCGATGCTGTGATGAAGATCTCAAACTTAAAAAAAAAATCTCTTCATGGCCTTAAAATGAATTGGATGTTACAGCTTTGCCACATTAAGTATTCATGGAACTATAAATATGCAAATTAACCCAAACTCTATCCCAACCTACCCTCAACTGCTCCCTTAAACCTCCGGCTCTGCTCATCAGGCACACACACTCTGTGTGCGCTGCTGACTTTGTGTGTTTCTATGCTGCACAATGACAGGTAGGAACATAAGAGTGATTCAGGCAAACATGCTGGGAGTGAAAACTGACTGATGACTATGAAGACAAAAAAATAGTTTATTGTACAGCACCTATACCTCACCAGTCTGAAACTAAGATCATTAGTTAGTTGAGAGTTCATGGAAAATAAGGTTTAATAAATGGACCTTAGGTTTAGATGATTTTGTTGAAATAATTATCACATTATTCACATGTGGGGACCCCTGTTGAGAGTGAGTTATGCTGTAGGTGGTCAGTCAGGGTCTGTAACAAGGGAACAAAATAAGGATAATAATGGTTACATAATACACTAAATGTACATCACATTATTCAGTTCCACTGCACTTAAATTAAAAAAATGTACTCGCAGCCCACATGTAGCAGGAGACTATCCAACCCGAACACAGCGTGACTGACTCATACTGCACCTTACTGGCTTGTATATAACAAGTCATAATGTGTTGTTAATGAACTCATGGACGCAGCATCAGGATAATAGTGAATTGCTGAACAAAGGGCATCGGCCAGTAATCACATTATGCCTTCAGCTCAGGGATAATAAAACACTTGAGGGAACATTGGGAAGACGTAATCCAATTTGCACTGGCACCAGCCCAGCTCATGTATAACTGTACGTCACAAACACAGTGATGGAGGATGTTCACCCTGTCTGGAGGAAGAGTTATTACTCAGTCAGAATAATGGATTGCAACACATTCTGAAATCAGAATAACTGACAGCTGTGTTTTGACTCACACTGGTCTCAAGTGCATATAACATAATGAATACAAATGAAAAATAAGATGCCCAGATTTGTTTGCTTCGTGCACCACCAGGCAATATGAAGACAAAAACAATTTTACTAGTGCACTAATTTCAACTGAAATTAATGTTATGAATTTTAATGATAGATAGATGAGGAGGAGTGAGGACTTGGACTACCGTTACCTACAAATCAGATTAAGACTGTTCATCACATTCATCAACTCTATCAGCAGTAATCACCAGAAACCAAAAGCAAATTACAATATAATCATGTTGCATTTGATTGTGTATATTTAGAAAGTAATCAGTCATTCAAAATACTATGTACAATGGGCTGAGTACTGAGTACTGAAATATACTCCTTTTTACTCCGGCATGTAACTAGTCTATATTTGTATACTGAATAAATAAAAAAACCCTTTCTGTCTGATGCCAAGTAGAGAACACTCAGTGGTACAGTGTAAAGAGAAAAGTCCCTGGCATCCATTTACTATAAAAGCAACAAATGACGGCTGAATAATTCAGCTGACACTTCTTCGTTAAGGATAAGCCGACGACTTTGGTTGACAGCACTGAGGATGAGAGTAAAACAGGGACAGATGGAACCATGGGATATGGTGTTGACTAATGGATCAAAGCCTATATATGTGTGTGTGTGTGCGCAGAGATGAGTGAAAGCAGACGCAGAGACACAAACAAAAGAGATGGCGAGAAATGAGCACAGAAAGCAGTGTAATGCAAAACCATGCTGAATGATGTAGACTGTATTTTTCTATTATATCTTCCCCCTGTTCCCCACAGAGACTCTTTGTTGATCTTGTTCTACGGTGCAACACAGATAGAGAGCGGGGCCCTGCAGAGACTAAGAGGACTATTTACCTCTAATTGCTCAGCTCCTTCAAAACATCACACCTTCTCCCTTCATCCGGAAAAAAAAACAACTGCCTCTTAAATGCACCAAGCTGTATTTAATATATTCAGTTAATATCACAACTGTTGTTATGATGGTGGTACAGAAACACAGTAGTGCTCCTGTGTGTTCCCAGTAGCTGAGGGGGTGTCTGAGTGTGTGTGTCTGCTAATTAACGAGAGTAATTAAGAGGGAGGTGAGTAAATGATGTGGTTGTCGAGGGAGCATCTGTTCCAGCAGGAGAAGTGGGTCACTCTGCAGAGACAACAGTGAAGGCCACTCATGCTGAGGATATCTGGACTATCGGAACTGTTTCTACTGGGAATCACCTCGCTCAGTTAATGAAGATGGCAATGATTCCATCATCAGCCCTACTTCCTGAAATGACAGATCTGGAGTATCCTATATTTAGTTATATGTAAGTGGGCACATGGTGGTATGGTATGAGGTAATACTGTGCTACCATGCCAACTACTTATATATGGTAGCATCAGTGGTTGGTTGTCTCTATGTGTCTGCCCTGTGATTGTCTCAGTGTAGAATCAGAAGTAGTTTGTATTATAACCACAGTGACAGCTGAATCCCTGCATAAAACCATGTGCAACAACCAGAGGAAAACAATAAGACTCACACAGCTCCTTTAAGTTCTTGAACGTTGATGTAAATGTTGATGTGGAAATATAGCGAGAGAAAGCACGAAGATGAACTATGGTGTGTTTTGGTCCTTTTGACCAGTCTAGCTGATAAAACAGGCCTGTGTTAATGTTAATAGAAAATAAGGTATTCATTTTTATCAGATATAAACACACAGATCAATATTTAGTCTCTTCGACCCTCTACCAACTAACAAGTAGCATACATTAGTGGACTGCACAGTACTGCTTAATAATGAATGAACTCCATGTTTTTTTATTAAGTGCACTCGACTTTTTTTTCATCATTTTCCCGAGAGTGATTGATGCAAGAGATTGCAGCCATGTTTCTAAAGCACGGAAACCTTCTTACAGCCTCAGTGTGAGTCACATTGGCATAAAAACAAGATCTCTGCAGCGGTCGACTGTAATGACCAGACAGAGATAAGACTACAAATGGAGCCAGCCAATCGCTAATCCACTTAAACCACAACAGCAACACTGTTACCGCTGATTGCAGTACTTGTACATTCTCCTAATGCTAATTTGTTTCTGAAAGACAACTTTTATTCTCCATATCTCCATCAGGTGTTGAGCTTGAAGAGGCCGAGGATTACTGCAGAATTTGTACATGGAATAATTGTCCAGTGTTGCTTTTATCTGATATATATATATATACATACACACACACACACACACACACACACACACACACATATATATATATATATATATATGTATCATCTGAACAGAGGAGCAACATGAGTCGCCTGAATGCTTGATTGCTTCAGTATCTTCAGTTCATGTTCACATGAAACATCAGAAAGGAGACTCTGATTGTAACCTGAGTGTTGCTGTTTGAGTGTTTCTCAAACTGCTCCGTTCATCTCCTGAGATTTTCACCCAAGGGTCTCTGAAGTGTTTACTCATAACCACCATTTATCATGCTGGAAGTCGCCGTTACAACATGAGCTGCAGCGCCGTTTCTCCATGTCACAATCCAAAAGTCAATTTAAATCCAATACAACATTTGGAGTGATCTTAATAACTGTAGGAATTTATTGGTCACGGATCGTTAGTATGAGATTTTGTCTGATTATTTCCACTCCGAGAGTTTTTCAACATGTTATGTTACATGATGTTTCATAAAATCATGAAAAACTGTCCTCTCACTAAATAAGTGTTTTCAAAACGTCATTGATGAAGGCAGTGGAATCATGTCCGTTTCAGTGAACTAGCCCATGGAGCTGTTTAAATACACTGAGAAACCTTTCCAGTGAATGTGAGGGGGTTTTATGACTGCTGGGATGGAAACCCATTTATATATATTTACATATACATTATGTACAGAAGTACATCAAATTCAACGTACTCTACTCAGCAGCAGAATCAAATCCTCATGTTCCTGAGCTACAGAACAGGCGCACACTATACATGAGTCTGCACTTATCTTTTTTAACATTCAGCTTCCCAAATGATGTTTCATTATAACTCCAGCCCCAACATGGCTGTCGGAAAATTGGTTTTATCCAATATGCCTGGATGAGGGGTGAAAAAATGACTCCATAAACTAAGAAAACGTTGAAAAATGTAAATGATAAGTGAGTAGGATGAAGGCATTGCTACACTCACACACACACACACACACACACACACACTCATTGTTTGTCATTGGAAATGTTGCTGAGGGGAATGAATCGCGTAGAAAGAAATACAATAAGTATTTTTTCCCCAGGAAACTGTTATGCAGAAATTGGACTCCAGGGTGTCAGTATTGTGTAGAACTGAGAAACCTGGTGATATTACTTGGACTGTTACTTGGAAACTTTGTTTACAGTCCCAGCAGCCATCAGCTGTTCTGAAGAATCCACAGTAAACTGTCTGTCCAGTGACAAACAGCACACAGACAGCCTCTGCTTAATAGCTGGTGAATTTGTTGAGACTTTAGCAGCAGGAGAAATATTGAATACATATTTACCAAGACAACACAGCCAGAGCTTTGTTAGTTAATGGGCTGATGTGAGCTCTGTCATCAGCTGCTGTTGACCTGTCGCAAAGCATATCTTTTTAGAATTTTTTTAAATTGTTTGATTTGTTGTGTCTAATTTTTGTGCTGTGACTCTGATCAATTCCTCCTTGTTTCCTCGTGTTTCAAAATGTCCTGCTTTTCTCCCTCTCTGCATCCCTTGTTCATTCATCTATTTTTTAACAACAAACGCACAAAGGTGAAAGTCAAGACTAAAACCAAAAATAAGAGTTATGTGATGCTCAAAAGGCAAAACAACAATAAGAACCATTCGTTGTTTTGCTGACTTGTAAATTGTGTCTGTTTTTAACAGACAGTATGAAACTTGATGTGGACCCAAAATAACATGTTGGTAACTATTTTATAGCAAATGGGCAAATGTTATTTTCATATTAAACAGTTGTGCAGCTGCCGCAAGCTGTGTAAGCAGTCGGTAAGAACCATCGTCTCATTTATCTTTATTTACTACATGATGCAAAGTTATTTATTTAGATTCTTAGTGTGTGTGTAACAGCAGTAAGTATGCTTTTGTGATACTACTAGAGATACTACTACAGAGAGATACTACAAGACTACTTTAGAGAAACTATTTTTTTTCCCATTTTCAGATTATCAACATTAAAAAATATAGTATAGCCTTGTTTATCTGCTAAAACACATGATTTGCAACCAATATTTGACAAACAAACAGAAAAAAAGGCTTAAAGCAATGGAAGCAGTTTGTCTCATTAATCTCGTTACCAGCTTTGTGAGAATTTGGCCAAATCGGAAAATAATGAGCTGGAGTTGGGAAATGCCAGCACATGCAAAGGCATCAGCTCAGATTTGATCAGTACTGTTGTGTTGTTATTAAACAGCTTTTTATTCACACAGGCTTTGAATGATGCTATTTGATATTTTTCAGCAGTCTACTCAAACCCGTTCATCTCCAACTCTATTCAGATCCTCTGGATGAAACAGCTGCTTTTCCAGAGAAACAAACATCTCTGTGCTTCTGTGAGGTTATAGCAGAGTTGCCATATCTTTCTCACTGTGTCGATAAAATGTTAACACAAGGCGAGGACTAATCGATGGAACAACTCGGAGCAGAAAAGAGCCTATAGGTAGCTTTATTAACACTGTGCTTCCAGCTGAGTCGTGACTTCTGACGGCTGTTATCTTTGTAGCCTTCCCTCAAACTCTCTCTCTCTCTCTCTATTGTTCCTTAGGCCTTTCCTTGGCGCATTGATGATCAATGTCAGTCGTTAATGATTCTGTTGACAAGGTGGAGAAATTACAACCCTAGTTTGTATTTTTGTGTATGAAGGATCCTGAGGGAAGCTGATGCAAAGGCTGAGGAGACAGAATGAAATGTAAAGTCCAGGGCAAGAGCAGGGAGAGTGTGTGTAAACGTGCAGACACTGGCACTGTTGTCTGCATATGCATGTGAGTAAGCATGAGTGTGTGTCTTCAAGTGTTGAATCAAAAGCCTTATGTGCGGGGCTGCAGAGAGCTGATAGCTGCATGTGTCAGAAAAAAGACTTTTCCAAAGTGCAGTGCTGCACTGTGCACATCTACCTCAGCCACAGACACACACTTCAAATCCTCGGCCAACAATGGGCGATTACAGGAGGTGGAGCTGAGGGGAGAGGCACTCAGGAGAGAGAGAGAGAGAGAGACAGAGGGGGGGGGGTGGAACAGACTCCTGTGTCCTTCACTCTTCCCTCTCCAGCCTTTCATCCTCAGAGCACATTTTCTCTCTCCTGTCAGGAACGCGTTGGTACTGTGGGTACTCTGTGAAGTCAAGGCCAGAGTCCCCATTACCTGATCTATGAAGATCAGATGGATGGAGCACAGACACAGACACAGGGTCTGAGCACACAGGTCCACTCCTGTCAGCTCAGGCCTCACTAGTGGAGTCTCAAATGTAGGTTTTTATTCCATATGAGCTTGTTCTTGTTTTTTTTGTTGTTGTTTTTTTGGTGGGAGGGGATGTGCGTACATATACATGTCCCATGATGTACACGAAGGAAGCCAGTGCTTTTCCACTGATTCACCACTAGTGGCAGTTGAGCACCAAGAAACTATATATACCAGAAGAAGAAAGACTGATTTAACCAAACTGTTCAAATCATCAAAAGATTAATGTTGTAAGTTTGTACAGTTTGAAATATATTATAGATCAGTTATCAGTAGTGGAAGAAATAATTCAGTTGCAAAAGTAAAGCATCCGGATACACATGTAAAAATAATCTGTGACAAGTACACAATGTGAATGATAAATCATATTTGAATAGACGTAAATATATTTATATTATTAAGTGTTTTTGAATCATTGAACCATCCCATAATCAGTGACAATAACTATAAAGAACAGACTCATCATCAAGTTACTGACTTTTTCTTTATGTCTCCTCCTACAAGTACACAATGTGAATGATAAATCATATTTGAATAGACGTAAATGAATCAAGTAACTTATATGGTCTCTTGATTCCAAAGATTGGATCTGTTTGTAACATGTTTATAGCTGTGTCATCATGAGCAGAAACATACATCTGGTGCAGTTTCATACCACAGGAGTCACTGGACTGATAAAAAAAAAAACCCAGCACTTACAGCAGCAGTCTCATTTGCTATAGTTGCTGTATCTGGAGAGCAGCAAAATTCAGATTTGACAACAACCCCAATCAGTGTCACTGCATGTTCTTCACGCCATCGCCCCGGCTGACGGTGGTAGGAACAATCACAGCCGGATCATACAGTCACAACTCCCCTGTTGCCAAATTAAGTGCAACTCCATGTTTCTCTGCTCCCCCACAGTGATGTTAAGTGAGGCTCCACATGGAAATGCTATAATTGAACCTCTCTGAAGTCTTGGCTGTTATTTTCTGAGGATGACATTGCAGCCGGAGAGGAGAGAAAAACATAGTCAGGGAGAGAAACGTTCATCACTGATCTCTCTCCGCCCCCCAAGAGAACTCAAGACTTCATTTGTATTTAATTTTTAATACAAAAAGAGTGAATTATCACATTACAACACCACAGCAGATAATGGCCATTAACTGCACTGGTACAAACAGTAAATTGATAAAGGGAAATTGGAGCTAGACGAGAATAGAAATGTGTCTCAGACAAAAAGCAAGTGTGAGGCTAATGTAGATTTAACTGAATACAAAACGCTGCTAAATAAAAGATTAGAAAGTCTGTGCACATGTGATTATTTAAACATGATTTCTCCTGTCTCTCCTGTTAGATATTGACGAAATGCTGGGTACATTTCTCTCTACCTTCTACCTTAGTATTTGATCTGGGTTATGGCAGCGTGTTGCACTTCATGTTGCACATAGTTTGATGACTTATATCTGAGTGTCGATCCGATATGGAGTAATTTCACCCTTTCTACTGCTTCTATGAATCACAAATCCAGGCAGAAACATTCAGGCAGTGTGTTTTTGTATATTTACTCTGCATATCCTGGGAGTAGAGCAACAGCTCCACCAAATTCTGTATTCAGCAGTTGTAGTGATAAACAGTTCATCTCAAAACAAGACTGAAACTATCTCCTGGGCTCTCCTATGCTCACACAAGTAAAGTGGGAGCTCTCGAATTGTTGAGACTCAATGATGGGGCATGTTTGTAATTGGAAAACTGGACTATAGCTGAAGTAAATATAAAGCAATGAATTATATGATCAAATTGTTTGATCTGTCGCTATCACTCATTTGCTGTAGGTTATTATTTGTAATTGCCATCTGGTTGTAGCTTTTGATTCTGAATGTTGAAGTTGATATTGATCCTTTTCCCTACACTGGGCCTTTTTAACATGCTGGTAAAGCTGCTCTGAACCAAACTCATTAGACGAAAAGAGAGAAACTTGGGCTTAGATGAGAAAATCTCACTGTGTATGAGAGAGAGAGAGAGAGAGGGAGAGAGACAGAGGGGTAGAGCTGGGCCTGGCACTACAATAGACTTGTTCCAGGGCAATGGCAGAGCAGTGCATGGGTTGTTTTATTGAACGCTGCTGTCTATGGAGCTGTTTGACTGCTGTTCAGTGAGCTGCTCGCTGTCTGAGCGTAAACACTGGAGTCATGCGGGAGAGGCTGAGGCAGCTTCTCCACAGATGAAAGGGAGATTGGCCTGGTTTAGTGTGGGCTAGGTATCGTGGCTGTTTGAACAGACACAGCAGGATTCTGCTGCACAGGGCCCACGAAACCACCTGGTGATGTCATACGTTAAAGTGTAGCTGGAGAAAATGGGGCCAGACTAAGTCTAAGTTCATATTATCAGCCATGTTGTCAGCCTGTGAGCAATGTTTCAAAAAGCATGTGAGTCCACTCAGGTGAACAGGGGATGTGTAGGATGTGTATTGATCTGTGCTGATCTGATTCTGCTGAGTGTGCAAAATGCCTATCTCAATTAATCCCATTCCGCTTCCTGTGAGACTTGCGTTCCTTGAGAGTTGCGCCTGGTTCAGGCTGCGTGCTGACCGTACTGAAATCTTTGGTTCAGTCAGACTAAAAATTTGAAAGGGGTTTCAAACTTGCATGATGTAACATCACAGTTCACAGCTTATCAATACAACTTTGCCTTAAAAACTAGCTTCAGAGTGCTGTCAATTCTCAAAAGTCATTATTAATGTAAAGGCAGAGCCTCATCCTGCATCCAGGCTGACACCAACAGGATGTGCCTGTGCCCTCCAGCAAAACATGCTGTAAACTTCCACAGTTCTGATTGAATCAACACAACAGCAGAGTCTTATTATTTTTCACAACTCTTCTTCCAGACTTTCTGCTCACAGAGAAAATTTGATTTTACTTTATCGTCCTACTTTACTGATGAAAATCCTTCATCTTTCTGGTGAGCTTTTATTTTAAATCAGCATCAGTCACTTAAAGAGGAGCACAAATCGCTTTGTCAGCTGTGTGGAATTTGAAAAAAAAAACATAGTACTACATAATACTGTATTTTCCCAATTTGGAATCAATAAAGCAAATCTATCTATCTATCTATCTATCTATCTATCTATCTATCTATCTATCTATCTATCTATCTATCTATCTATCTATCTATCTATCTATCTATCTATCTATAAGACTGTTTCCATTCCCTGAACTCACTTTATTTACATGATCATTAGACTTTCCTGAGTTGACAAACCACTGTCAAACTGACTTCACTGTTAGATTCAGGATTATACGTTTGCTGAATTTTACCTGATGACTGTCTCTGTGCTGACTGTCGCACTTAATGTTAAATTAAAGTAGAAGCTGTGGCAGATTGTGGAACATTCCTTATACAACGCTGAAACACCACATTCATCTCTAAGACTCATAATGCACACATTAATTCAGTATCTCAATGACAAACATGTGGTTTTAATACACCAGTATTATTTTATATTATTATGGGTTTTTGAATCATTGAACCATCCCATAATCAGTGACTATAACTATAAAGAACAGACTCATTGAGGTTATTGACTTTTTCTTTACGTCTCCTCATTATATTCCTTCCTGTATAATGATACTGTATATACAGTACCAGTAACGTAATAGTATTGAGGTACGCTATTATACAGTCGTATAAATCATGTTATGCTAATACTATGTATTAGACATCGACCTAATCATCGCAGTGGTGGGAAACACATTAATATGGCGTGTCCAATTGCCAACCTTCACTGATAAGTGTGAAAAGCTGTCAGTGTGTGAGTGATGGGAGGTAAATGCTCATACAGTAGGCGATGTGGGGCCCAGCGGCCTGCTGCCTGACACTGTATCCTCTCCTCTGGTCAATGAGATCTTGACAGACTGCCGCAATCTAATCAACTCCTCCACTGTTTTTAATACTGCGGCCCAATCTATAGCCTGCTCCAATTTCCTCCTCTCTGAAAGGCAATCACTGAGTGTAGGGCATTTTAATAGCTATTTGGCCGAATGCATTTGAAGGCACCGTGAGCTCAGTACAAGGATCTCTCATTAGATTGTCATCTTTGAGTGATGTGAAGCACTCTGGATGGCACAGGCGCAAGGGCAGGGGAGGGACAATGGAGTGGAGGGTAGAGCTGTGACCTTGCTCTTATGGTATCTCTGCAGATGGATAACTGCAACCACTGCATCCATTCACCTAACTCATACTGACTGAAATACACCACGGCCTCTAATAAGAGTGTCCTTTGTGATTAATGTTGACTGCTGGCCCTTAAACGACTCATTCAGGATTAGTAATCACCAGTTCTGACAGTTCAAACATTGCAGATTGTACCTGCAGTGGTTTTGTCCTGCAGTGGTTTGCACCACACAGTTGCTTTTGATTTCTGATTGATTTCAGACGGCTGACTAATATTGTCTGACGCACAGGAGCTGGAGCTCCAAATAGTCGTGCTCAGATTTATTCATTTATCCTCTCCTCTTGTCCATATACTCATTTCCTCTTTTCATGAGCAATTGTGCATTTGTAGTTTTTCTTTTCTGGAATATTCGGTCATTTGAAGTGTGCTTTCCCAACTCTATCAGCAACAGCATTTTTAACTTAGATTGAAGTTAAATAGTATTTTTTTTTAAAAAACTAAAAAACAAAATAAACACATGTAAAAACGTTGAGTGCTAAACACAGTTTGTAGGAGATAAGGTTGAGGTTCTAATCGTCGAAAACAGGAACTGGCAAATCACTAATAGCTTTCAATGACTTAACAGCTTCCCTTTTCACAACTGGATGCTCTGCTGTACACACACAGCAGCGGAATGAATAAGGAAATCACATGTGTGTCTCTCCAGTACTGTGCAAAACCTAGCCTGTGGCTACTGCCTTATGAACCTGTGCTGGGCTTGTGCTGTTTTTTTGTTTTTTTTTGCGGTGTGTTACCATTGCAATTAACTCTTTGAAGGACCCTAAGTCAACCTTTCCTCCTCTGACGGTGAACAAAGTACTGCATGTGCCAAAGGGTGAAGATACACATGTTTATGGTAATGAAGCGTATGCATAATGTAGCGTGGTGTGGAGCTCAGGCTGAATTAGTTATCCTCTCCTTCAGGTGTCCTTCACCAGTACTATACGTCAGTCCTGCACTGTTTCTCTGGATCTCTGTCTCTCGGCATGCGTGGGATGATTAGTCCAGGCAACAACATGATGAACCTACAGGCTCTCGCATGCAAACGCATTTCTTTGCTTCTACGGCAACAGTGTACTCAAAGCTCATTATTATCTTCACCCTGCAAAGACGCAGGGGAACCGAGCCTGCATGTATTACACATGAGCAGGGAGAAAGCTAACCGGGCGGCTGCTTCCTCGGGACATGAACGTTACCTATTCCTCTTGGAAAGTGTCTCAGCATTGACAAATGCCCCCTAATCAATCTCTGCCATCAGCCCAGACAGGGACTGAAGATAGAACTGTGCTTTATTGAACTGAGGTGGAGTCTGGCTCAGCTAAAGCAGTTGAGGGTATTGATCCATCGGTCAATACCCTGCACTCCGCATGACCAAACCTTTGCTGACTGTTGTTTGTATCTGTTTCAAGTCCTCTTCAGGGACAATGCTACTCGCTGTTCGCCTGTCTACGGTCAGCTGGGATTCAGGCTCCGCCTGCACACGCCGGGAAGCTTCTCGTTAAAGGAGAGGACTGTCAGGGTAATCACAACACACAATGTCACAGCTCACCGCGCTATCAATACCGAGGGCAGCTGATATGGACACGTTTAGACCGCACATGTTTTGTTCAAACTGCTCCACAAAGGACACGGACACAACTATAATTCAAGTAAAATGAACAAACATTAAATAATGTACAGGGGGTCCTCGTGTTACGACGGAGATCCGTTCCTGAGAATGTGTCGTAACCAAATTTCGACGTAAGTCGGAACATACATTCATTGTGCCATTGTGCATACATTGTGCCACTAGATGTCGCTATAACACCACCCTACAATAAGAGTTTACTATGGTGAATTGCCTTTTGTCACTGTAGGGGTTGATATCGCGAGTGTAATGAGCATTTCCTTTAGATTTCTGATATCAACCATGTAGACCCTGTGTTGTGAATAAACCTACGGTATTGCCACGATCCCGATCTGTGTCCGTGTGCATCTCCTTACCGGCTGCGGCTGCACCCCCCGCCAGCTGTCCATTTCACATAAGTAAACACAAGGCAGAGTAGCCTAGCTGTGCTGTGGAGGTGCTGGAGAGCCGGCAGGCGCGCTGAGAGACAGAGAGAGCGCTCACCAACTAGTTCCTGTGTGAAGTCTGTACATAATTACGGGGCAAACCGCTTAAGACGAAACAAAGAAGTTCACGGGAGATGTGTCGTAACCACGAAAACGACGTAACTCGCGACCGTCGTAACTCGAGGACCCCCTGTATAGCATATACGTGCAGTCATATGCAAAGCTTGCTTCATAGCATAGCCAGCATTAATGGATAAATATGTAAAATTTGTTGTAGCCTTTCACAGTGGTACTGCTAATAATGGGTTGTGTTATTAGGGTCCTCGTGCGTACACATGCAGAGATAATTGGTTGTTGTTGAAATTAATTTTTTTTCCCTCACAATCATTATCGTGCTGTTTAGTATTAATAGGTTGACAGACAGCACTGCAGACATTTCACAGTACCAGTATATGCCTCAGCTATCCAACGTAACAGAGGGTCTTTGTTACAGGGAGGTCTTATTAAGTCCGAAGATGAGCGTTGCGACCTCAGAGCAGCGCAGCATTTCGGGGGGGGGGGGGGGGGGGGGGGGGGGGGGGGGGGGGAAGGCGGGGACCAGGTGAAGCAGAGGAGATTGAACAGAGCTCACCAGAGGGCTGCCTCACTGATGTGATGAGCTCTCTTTTCTCCATCGCCGACAGCACTTTTCACACATTCTGAGTGCAGTTCCAGATTCATACGCTGGGAGTTCGGCACATTGGGCCCTCAGGATCTGCGCAGTGAGAAGTTTCTAAGGTACTGTGAACACAATGGACTTGAGTGGAATTGAAAATTACCCTGTGACTAATGCATTTCATCAGACAGCATGTTCAGGCCTGCAGTGGATCATCAGAGCCAATACTGGGAAAACACATTGATTTCTTTGCACAGTCAAGAAGCGGAACGACATAAAAACACAAAAAAAGACTTGGAACTGAAGAAGAAACTTCTTCCAGCTCTAGTCGATACGTAAACATGAATTTACACAGTTAATACACAATATGAGTATTTAGGTGTTTTTTTTTTTCTGACTAGATCTTAAACTGATCAACACAGCAGTAGGTGCTGGGACCAATGGAGCTGTTTTTTTTCACAGATTACATGTCTCATGTACTGCTATCTGGCCATAGGGACAGTTTTAGCAAATATAACAAAAAAATACTTTTATAAAAGTTACATACTGCACCTTTAATGCCAAGTAGTTCTTATGCTTAATGCTGCAGTCCCACAGCGAGCCCATTCATACACCTGGCTTCTGTCTCTCTTAGTTCCATACTAACACAGTCGTCATCTTTCTGTCCAGTACTAATATTTATTTGCAAATACACATCTGTGTTCAGGTGAATAACTTTTCTGAGGCCGTGGAGAGAGATTATTTGATTAGTCAACAGAAATCTGGTCTGAAGTCAGTGGAGCACTATATCAAATGGAGCTATAATTGTAAAGCTTATATAGGCCGGTGCACAACACCCACTCTGCTCGTAACACAAACAGATGGTCTGCTGGCGTGAGAGATGAAACCATTCCTCTCTATACAGATGTGTTCTCTGTCTCACTGCCTGGCAAATACTCCATTACAATGACAGTCAAACAAGGTGTGAATGCACCTGGACTTTTAAGAATGGGGGATGGTACTTTTCAGCCATGATCAATTACAAGACTACAAATAGCTAATATGAAGCATACACCTGATGCAGAGAAATTCATTCCACAGTGAAAAAGTGGATTTTTAAGTCCAAACTAAGTGCACTTTCCCTGTGTACTCTTTACTATATCAGCCATATAATTATTCAGTGGGAAAAATACAAATGAACTGCTTTCTACATTTAGAACAACACTAAAATATGGAGGCTGTTCCTGCCTCCACAGGCCCCATTAGTTTTTTTTTATTTTTTATTTTTTTATTACTCTTTTCATTCAGTGAGCAGAAGATCATTTCCCACATTTAATTCCAAAATTCCAAATTAAATGAATGGCACAATTTATAGGTGCATCACTTCCAGGTACACTACATTACAACACATCACGTTACATCACATCACTTTCTGTGATGTTTTCAAGCTGAGTGTCCCATGTCCCTACTCCTTTTTCACAGAAAATAACAAATATAATAACATTATGACTGTTTTCATGCTCTGTCCCACAAATCAAACACGCATCTGAAATAAACACTAACTGGTCCGTGAGCGTCAATGATAAATATATAAGGTTGTCATGACTGCTTTTAACCTATGAGTCATATGCAAGTAACATAATGATGCTGGTGGCGCTTGATTTCACCCGTCAACACCTATACTTTCATTTAGTAGATGATACAGGATGATTGGAATAAAGCTGAAGCTTTTTGCGCGTTTGAAAATGGGCATGTACTTGGTGCTCTTCTGTTCCGCTCCTGCTGCACATTTTCTTATATCTCCTATAAATGTCCAAACTCAACTCCATAATTCCACTTATCGCTGTCCTGCATCACAGTAAAATCTGGCTTATCTTGTATGAAAAGACAATCCAATTAGGTACCTGTGATTGGCCGGGCTAATAACGACCTCTGAAGTGGATTAATGAGTGTGATTTCTGGATAAGACGAATTAGAAGCCCTGTCGCAGGGAATAAAACGCTCAGACTGACCTCTCTGACGCATGTCCAACATTATTTATATTCCACATATCCGGGCAGCAAACCCTTTCAATTGAGGTAATAGACGCTGAGAGAGCGTTTAACCACGGCCCAGTTAAAAAGCTCCATACACAAACAAAAGGAAATGGACAGATAATCCATGAGCAATTAATTAACCGCCGCAGCATCCGGACACCAGAGTCACTTTTAATAATGAGAGTAAACAGCAGATGAGAGAGAGCTGCGGCTCTTTCATTTATCCTCTTTTTTTCTCTTCCCATTAGCTTTCTTTTATCTTTCCTTCCCCGCTTCATCATCCACTTGTCCGCTCTCCGCCCGCGCTTTCCTCATCATTGTCTCCCAGTCTTCTTCTGGCTGGCTTTCTTTTCTTCACCCTTCTTCTAATCTTCGGCGTTACTTTTCTTTTTCTCCTCTGTACTCAGATTGAATCTCCTCTCGGCCTCCTGCCTCAGTCTTCTGCGCCCTCCCTCGCTGACTTTCCACTCGTCTCATTTTGCCCATTCTCACTCCCTTTATGTTCCCCAAGGGTGTCGTTCCAACTGGGGAATGAGGGGTATTGTGGTCTGATGATCAGATTCAGTGGATCTAATTTGTGTCTCCTCATTCCTTTAGGCTGGGACTGCGCTAATTTCAGTCCATTCCCTATTTTGGTTTTGCCCTCCTGCTAATACAGAAGTTGTGGCTGTACGACAATATCACCAGGCAGGAATGTTAAAACTGAACTATTCTGCAAAACCCAATGTCGTGATCAGCGACTGCATTCATGTTAATGATAACAATCTGGTCATGTGTTCTACTGGTTGGTTAAGGAAGTTAACATGATCCATCATGGTGAGTCCACCGTGGACAATGATGGACAACCACCAGTCAGCTGTGAGCTGGAAGAGCCCTGCCGCAGCCACACCGATGTGACCTTGTCTGAACCGGTGACATGACTCTCAGTGACGTTCACTGTGTGTTGTGGCCTGTTTATTGATAGGGCTTTGTTTTAATTGGTCCCCCCAGTGCAATAAGACATTTCCTCCATCACTACCTGATGTGATGTGACAGTGAATATCTTATCGTTAACGTTAGAGAAGGATCATGGCCGTGCATCTAAACTTAACGTTAGGATTAGGAAGTCGTTATGTTTGGGAAGTCACCTGGGATAAACAGGGACAAATTGTGGTCAAGGTAATAAAAATGGAACACCGCATGCTTTGCAGGGCTATGATGAAATGCAAACTCCACACTCTGCACAGTGAGTATGAGCACTGACACCCCCCCACACACACACACACACACACACACACGGCCATGAAATTCATTGAGATGCATCAGTTACTGTTGATGCATTGACATGTATTGAAATACGTCACTTTATGGCCATATTACTGTTGCTTTCCCTAAAAACATGACGGTCCTATTCCTAATAAATAAAATAATTTGGAATTGATGGACTGTTACTTGATTGTCACCTGACCCAGCTAAAATGTTTGTAAAGGGACTATCTCACTGTCTACCTGTCCCTGAAGTAATGAAATCCTGATTTACTTCCTTTATACTGTCACCATGTGCCTGTCAGAAGGCTTTGTCAGCACTTTTCACCCACAGATCTTCTGTCAGCCCTCATGAAAGTGGCCCGACAATGTGAGGTCACCCTTGATGCAGCCCGACAGGAAGCTCTTCAGACACAAGGGTAATCTGGTTGAAAATGTCCTGAATATAGAACCGGTGAATAGGTGGGTACATGTGAGGATGGTGGATGGTCTGGCTGAATGGAAGCTGAATGGAAGCTGGTTTAACGGGGCCAGTGGAGGCCCATGCAGGCTCTGTTTAATGTGAACAGAACGCAGACATCAAAGCTTCCAGTCTCTTGGAGGAGAGCACTTTCATGTCCTTCATCGTCTGGACAAAACCCCGGCTATTCAAAGCCCCTTTTCTCATACTCTGCTTTCTATTGATTTCTGAGAATAAACCTGAACCCCCCTTGTGCTCATTATCGTTTTTCATTTTCATTTTCTATCAGCCTCTTCTTTCCTGTCACTGCTTCTCTGACGCCGTCGTCCCTGCCTTTCTTTTCCTTTCTTGTTCTTCTCAGCGTCTGCGACAGGAAGCAGCTGGGAGACATCGCTGATGATGATTTGCAGCCACATATTCATTCTTTCTCCTAAATATATTGGGCCGGGCATCTGGCGGTTCAGCAGCGTAATGGCCATTGTATATTTCATGAGCAGCAGGAAGCAAAGCTCTTGGAGTTAATCATGGGAATGAGGGGGTTTCAGGTGCAGACAAGGCTGCTAGATAGAGTGTTGGAGAGAGAGAATTCTTTCTTGAGATCTTTCTCCTCATCTATCTCTCTCTCTCTCTTTCTCTCTTTCTCTCTTTCTCTGACTCCTCCTTGCCATAGTAGCATCATCGTACCTACCTGGACGCGAGTTAACCGGCTGCAACAAGAACTGTGGTGCTACATCTCCATCTTTTACAGGCTGAATCAAACACACTCAGAGACAGATCCCCCCTCATGACACGGGGGAGGTTGACAGGCTGACTCTGTTTTACTATCACTCCTTCTTCTCTACAATACTTCAATCATCACCAGTGTAACTGCATCATATGATCTCTCTCTCTGTCACTCCTCTCTGACACCACATCTCGCTGTGGAACTTCATCAGGTGGTGCACGATATCACGACGCTGGCTACACCCGGGAACTCAGTGTACAGGAAATGTCCATGATTATTACGCCAGAGGTTCAGATCTACCCAGAAAATAGCAGCTTGATATCCATTGGTCTTTATGCGTCTTGTAACTACACACATCCCAACTTATAAACAGGAAAGAGATTTGATTGTTTTTAATGTTGTGGCAGATCAGTGTCTATCTGTGGCTGAAACATCAGGAATGTGATTTCAAGTTTCAGAATGTTTTCATGTCTTCATATATTCAAATATTCAGCCAAAATAGTAAAACCATTTAATGGCCGTTCTTTGAAGCCGATGTTCCTCCAGTGCTGTGTCTTAGCTGGTAGAGCTGTGTGTCATTTATAGGCTCATTACATATTAAATCAGCGTTTGCGTCATTCTCTTGTCTGCAGTTTCAGTGGTTGCCATGGTCACACAGCAAGGCCAAAGGCAGGCTGAAAAACTTGAACCGTCATAAAGTGAGCGCAGCAGCTGGATTGTGTTACTGCTTTTCAGTTTCCTCTGTGCCTGTTGATTCTTTGTGTGCGTTTGTCACATTCATGAAATAACATAAATATCAGTGTATTAAAAGTGGTACCAGGCTAATTCTGTATTTCTGTGTATTACAGGGTACTGTCTATCATGCAGCACCTATTCATCATTAAAATAACAGGAAACAAAGAGTTACAACAACAATGGTTACATGTGGGTCTGTAAATGCTGGATGATAGGATGTTCATTATCCGCCTCTCTCCAACTCATATTTTTAATTTTCCTGTCATTATGTCGAGTGTTGGATGGTTTCTGCATTATGCAAAGTTTGATGTTCATTTACATTAATATTACACATTTTATTACTCAGTCGATTACAGCTAAGCCTTCATCTTTTTTGCTTTGCTTTGGTCAGTGACGATCACATTGTGTCTTTTCTATCAAGCATTGGCCTAAGCTGTGTCCAAACGCTTGGCAAATTGCGGTGGGGGAAAACTACTTAAACTACACAGCTGGCTGAATAAGACACAAACCACATGTTCTGGCATGTTCTGATGAAACAGATGCATCATTGTGACACGTGGGATCAGCTAAATGTCACTTTCAGTGTGATTTTATGGTTCATTTTTCTACCCGACCTATTTATCTTCAAAGCTTAATTGAATGGAAAATTATGAAGTAAGATGATTTCTCCATCAATAGGCTTGCAGTTGACACATGCCCTTGAATGGCATTCAATTTATTTCAGTGATTCCAGTCAAGATGCTAGATGTTAACTCAAAGCAGCCATATATCACAATGCTGATGTTCTTTGTAGAGTGAGAGCAAAGAGGGCAACGTTACATTTATCTCACAGATTATTATACCAGAAATAGGTTTTATGTTTTTGGTGTGTTTCACTGTCTGACAACGTATTCCAACAATATACACATAGCTATAAAATAAACATCTCTGAACGTCACATCACCTGAACCAAACCCAAAACAGCCCTGAATATAATATCAAAATATTCCTCTGAGCCTGGCCCTGATGGGCTCAGGTCACATATCCAGACTTGTACAATGACTCATACAGAGAATGTAATGCAGTGCAAATACAGTGTAAAACAAGTAGCCTGTCTCGTTGGTAAATCTGCTGGTAAATCTTTATTACAAAAAGGTTATGCAGCAAATTTGGATTCATTGCACTGTAAGATCTGGGCTGTAATCATTATCCAGTTCCCCCCTCATACATTAATGAAAATTACACAGTTATCAGCATAATCCATAAAAATGTTCCAGGACAGCAGGCTTGAGATCAACAGATGGCTGACTGGCTGGCTGGATGGATGGAGGGATGGATGGATGGATGGATGGATGGATGGATGGATGGATGGATGGATGGATGGATGGATGGATGGATGGATGGATAGTCGAATTCTTACCTGGACCTCCACTCCATAGCCCATATAGGAAGTGATGATGTAGCTGCAGTCCAGAGTAGAGTGAAAGGCAGAGCTGGACTGTGGTGGAGCTTCAATGTATCCATCTGGCCCAGTCAGGTTCAGCTGGCAGGGAACTGCAGGGACAAACACAACAGCATGGAAATTAGAACACGCTGACATACAGACACTGACGCACACGTATACAGTAAACACACACATGCGCATCATCCTCATCATGAACCATATTCAAACAATATTTTACCATAACATACTACATAGGAGTTCACCTGATAATACTACAGTAAGTTGCATTATTTTATTCATCTGCAACTGTACTGTACCATACTTTTCTTAACACTGGTCATGTTTCAAAACAACACAAAATCTAACATGGAAAAATACATGGGTTCACAATCTGACTCCATATCAATTTCCTGTTTCATTTAATTGATGAACCTCCTGTGTCACATGTTTCCCATCTCTTGTCCCATCTCATCTGTTGCCCATGTACTGACCTGTCTTAATAAAGTTCTGATACCGGATTGCCTATCCCTACATACAGGGCCGGCTCTAACTGTTTTGGAGCCTTAGGCAAGATCGTGAATTTGCCCCCCATGCCCACCTTTCTTTTCCTCACCCCTCAGCACCTGAAGTGAGGAAAAGATGAGGACCTTCCCTCAGGCTGAGTTAACTGCTCCTGTAGCTCATGCCAGAAGCCGCTTGTTGACATCTTCATTGTTAACACGTTCACAGTTTATGTTTATTTGTGCAAAGCTGTGTGTAGTCATCAAGATGTTCTTCATCAGTTCCTGCTCTAGGCTGACAGAGTTTGAACTGACAGTTACAGGAGCACCAACAAGTCAATGAGATCTAACTACACAGTACTGGACAGTACTTTCATGATGCAGTAGTTTGTTATTGTCCCTGAGATCCGTAAATGAAATATGACAACTCTTCTCCTGGCAATCCGAAACACACAGATCTATTTTTTCTCCCTCTTTTTAAAATGGGTGGGAAAACAGACTTGCAAGAAAGAAGTAGATCAGGAGCATGTAGCTAATGTTACCCATTGACGATCAAGACAGAGCACAAGAAAAAGAGCGCTTCCTGTGGAGCATTTGCCTAAGCTTTATTTGAACTGATCAGACAGTTCTTTGACACACAGTCACCACCTCACACAAATGAGCTTATGAATTAAGCATCTTCCTGATACGTCCACCAATAAATCACCACCTTTCCATTTATTTCCCACAATCCACACACACGGTTCGTCTGAAGTCCCTGTTTGGACCTCTTGATTAAGGGTTAGTGATGCAGTGATGCTGCTGTAATTTATTTCAGCCCCGTGGCTATTTGGTGGTGAGAGATGCAAATAGATCCGATATTAGTTGAGGGTGTGGAGACAGCATGGGTGCACTCAGAAGAGAAAAACATCCTTTGATGAAGTCTTGAGGTAGGACTGCCGTGGTGGGAATTAGTTAAAAAAAAAAGAAAAACAGTTTGGCTATATCAGTTTTGAAGGGTTCTTGAGGATAAATATTTAGAAGATGAAAATGTATGAGATTATTTCCAAAGTGTTAGGACTAAAACAAATTGCAAAAAATAATATTGTAAAAAAGATTTTTTTCTGTCAAACTTTAAAGATAGGCTGTTCTTACTTACACAAGCTTACAGACCATGAAATGACAGCCAGCGCTATTGAGATGTTATTCTTGAAAGTATGTTCATTGTTTCGTCAACATTGGCAGTTCAGTTCATTGTGTTGTACTGCGCTCTGTGTTTCTGCACAGTCAGGAAGACCAAGTGGACCTCACAGCTTGAGCTTGATGCAGATACAGTAGAGAACGGTCCGTCCAGGAAAACAGATCATTGCACAACATAAACACTCGGATGGGGAAAGGGGCCAAATCAGGTCCAGTTGTGACATGTCAGGGGCAAATAGCTTCTTATCAGAATCCATCCATTCATTAAAAATCAAGCTTTATTTTCCATTTTGTACTGCTATAACAGTCTCACTTCCACAGCACAGCAAAACTAGCTCTCTTCTCAACCCACACACGCCCACAGACACATTCACATCTGCATACACACAACAGCAATTCATTAAATAAATAATCTATTCACAGTAATATTGCACAAATTTCAGTTTTAATGCTGTGCATGTCAACTCCCAACCTCAGTTGGGCTGTGAGCATTGGTTTTATTTCTGTTTGTGTTGTAATGACATTCTGTGGAAGGTGAGGCAGGACCGAATGGTGAATTCTTTAATTTTGTCGTGGTTCTGGATAAACATATCTATCCTTGATTTTCTTTTTACTTTCTACCACTCACTACTTACTGAAGCTTGACCTGTATCTGCAGGATTTTATGCACTGCATTAATGCCATATGATTAAAGGATAAAGAATAAGTAGGTTTTCCTTATTCATTGCTCTGTGAGAGTATTAAATTATAGTAGTTAACTTTATGGTATAGCACTTTTGTAGCACAGTGGTGCCTCACAGCAAGAAGCTCTTGGTTCAAATCCCAGTTCAGCCAGAGGCGTCTTTCAGTGTTTGTATGTTCTCCCAATGTCTGTGTCGTTTTTTTTCCCGGTTTCCTCCAACAGTCCACAGACATTCATATCGGGTGTAGGTTGATTTGAGACTCTAAACTGACCACAGGTGTTAATGTTAGTGTGAACGGCTGTATCTTGCCATTTGATAGGCTAGTGACCTGTCCAGCTCCCACCAATGATCCTCAAAAAGGATACGCTGTAGATAATAAATGGGTGGATGGATGGATGGATGGATGGATGGATGGATAAATATCACAAGTGGCAAGTGATAAAATGTAAAGTCCAGCATTGAAGCATGTAGAATAGATGAAACTGAATAAAAATAGAAAAATAAAGGTAAAAACCCTATATATGGGGCATATAGGGTTTGAAGATGAATGCTATAATATTAAAACAAATAAAATGGCCTTGTGATATAACTATGACCAAAACCTTAATAAAAGGCTAAAAAGATGTGCTTTGAGAAGTTCAACAGCTGCGGGGCCTTGACCTCAAAAGTTCAGTCAACTTTTGGTCTGTAAGTGTAGATGTTCAGGTAGATGGGTGTTTGAACGTGAAGTGCTTCAAAAGTTATCAGGATGATTATTTACAAAAGAAAACATAATGAGAGTGTGGTCTTACCTGGACTTTGCATTGTGGTGATGGTGGTGGTGGTGGTGATTGTTGTGGTGGTTGTCTCCTTTTCGTCACTGCCAGGACTCACGTTCTGCTTTAGGCCAGGCTCATCTGGCTTCCTGACATTTTCCTCCTGGATGGTGGAGGCATGTCCTGGATCCTTTAAAACGTCCCTAGTGGCTGCAGCGGGGGTGTTGAAGAGAGAAGTGGCTGCTGACGCATACGTGACAAAGGTTGTTCGCATGTTAGAACCTTCAGTGCTCTCATCTGAAGACTTTTCATCGGCATTATCCTGTAGAGTCCCAGATGGCATGGCAGGTATGGTGGGATGATTGCTGGGCCGTGAGCTGGATCCTCCGCTGTCTTTAAAGTAGTTTGGCTGACCATGGGGGCCAAGTGGTGGCTGGTGTTGGGGGAGATTTCTGTAGAGAGGATGGTGGTTTAGGATAATGGGAGGCGGAGCAGTCGTGACAACGGGGAGTCTCCTCTCTGTATCCTGGGTAGTGGAGTACAAGCTGGCTCTGTTCCCCGGAGGACCCCCCACCGTGATAGATTGGGCATCCTCAGGGACATAGGCTGCAGAGAATAACAGAGAATAATGGGTATGTTTGGAAGAACATTGATTCATAACACAGGCTCAATAATCACTTGGCCAAGCAGGTGCACAGATTTCTGGCTTCACTCTCCTGCCTGTTCTCTGTGCAGCCTCCAAAAGCTCTCCCTCCACAGCCACACAACATTCTGCCAATTCCATCTGCAATCGGATAATGACGGAGAATCATTCTGGAGCAAGAGACCAAGGCGCAGTCAAGCCAATAATTGATCGTGTCTAAGTTATTTTGTAATTTTATCACAGAACAAAACCATTCATTCAATCAGGTCATCAATCATCGACCCCTAACAGAATCTAACAGAAGCAGTCCGGATGCTGTAAATGAAGACGTGCTGGAACAGCCAGGTGAGGGTGGCTGTTATTGTCGGCTGCACTGACAAATATTGTTAATATTGTAAAGACCACATGATACAGGCATCCACCATCTGAGTGTCCACATCTAGTAACCACTATGTACCTGGCAAGACATGAATAGACAAACATGATAGCCTCACTGTGTTTTGCCTTGAGTGCCTGGAACCATACAGCACTTCCTTTAGTGAAAGGTTCGTGTCATCACGGAATACACACTATGTGAGTTTCCAAAGAATCCTGAATCAAATTGGTGTGAGAGCAAGAGCATTGGGTGGAAACATGTACAAGTGAATGAGGGGCCTTCAGGTGTCATGAGGTCCCAGAGATGATTCTGTCTTTGCCTCGAGGGTATCACTGGAACACTGGATGCGTAGTAGTGGAGAGAAGCATTCACCGCCAATTATTATCTTGCATTTATGCCGTATTAGAAAACCAGTATGGAGGAATTATACATTCCAGTGCACTTTCACAAAATCCATTCTGTTTCTGATCCAATGCTGAACTCAGCAGTTGCTATTAGATGTTAAATGAGAGGGAACCGCTACATTTCTGTGTGAATTCTGCTTTTCATCAGCAGACTACTGTGCTTAGTGTGGTCGTTTCGTTTTGTACACGTACATTATTAGTAAATGTTGAATGCGCTGCACGGAAACCTCGCTCCTCGACTAAAAAGAGGAGACAATCCAAATTATTGTTATGTTCCACAGCTCTCAGAAACCATGTCACTGATTTATTAGCCATGAAATTTCTGTTTTATTCCTCACAGCCGCAGTGATTTTGACAGCAGAAAATATAACTTCATCACCACAGTCACTCACACTCTTCATCTCCCACGTTTCACAGCTCTGCTTCGCTGTGCCTCAGTCCGACAGAAAGCTGAGAGGAACTCATCCTTCTGGACGGAAGCAGGACGTTCACTCACGCTGCATAAAACAAAGTCTTTCCATCCTTCACAGCTGGGTTTTAGCCATTACCTCCCCTCAACACTTCCTAACGCAGGCGGTGCATTGTTGCTGTTACACCACTGTGTGTCAAATGGCACAGTGAAAAGCTCTTGTCGAACGCCAAACGGTACAATCCAAACAGTTCTCCTAAATTGCTCACATCGGTGGCTCCTTCCCGCCCTATCCTCCTCATAATAAGACTTAATATTCATTCCTGAGGAGATTTGATGAGGCACTATAATTCTCCCAGTCTAATGATCAGCGCTCCCCTCCCAAGTGCACCTGGGAGATCTAATCTAAGACCCCTTCAGGAGGCTATCATCCACTGAGGGAAGTCTTATGTTTCTTTAACAATGCTTCATTTCCACCATAATAGCTCCCACTCTCTGCCGGCTAATAGCAATCTGCTTCAAACAATCAGGGTTTATTGTAGTTGTGCCACTTTCTACCCAGCACCTCGTTTCTCTCTCTCTCACACACACACACACACACACACAGTTCTTTGCACTGAACTAGGCAGACTGACAGGTGAATTTACAGGAAAAAAGAAGGCTGTGAAACTGGTGTGAAATGACTGGAGATCTGACTGAGTGTGTAATGGGAAACAAACACTGTTTAGGTGAGCAGCGTGGTTTGTCAGTTCCTTTGGATAAAGTCAATCTGATGTCTACAGGAGGAGACAGCTTGTATGCATCCACGGTCAAGGGTGATTTCTGATATTCTTTTTTTTAGTGTCAGAAGGGGGGACGCATAAAGTCAGGCAGTGAGAAGAAACATGTGCATTCTGTTCATGTCCTGTGTTCTTTCCATCTCTCACCCATCGATTTCTAGCCTGCCACCATATGTGGACACTCACACAGCTCCCCACATAGCCAAACAGTCATCTCCAATATCCTGTCGCATATTTCTGCAGACCTTTCATAGATATGTGCAAATTTATCATAATGCATGTAGTGGTGTTAGTAATGGTGTTTTAGTTTGGGTAAATGATAACACCTGGACAATCACCTCTAAACTGATGGCAACTGATCAATATGCAGCGTAGTTCATATTTTTATATTAACTTATTATTATTATGATTATTAAAGAGTTTGTGTGAGTGGGGTTTGCTTCTCCTATATATCTTAATCTCTAATTTGTAATTCATGGGCTCGACCATCCCCCTGGTGCTACTTCAGTTACTGCAAAGACATAGCAGTAATTTTGGTTTGTGACTGTGTTTATTTTGGTATTTTGCAGATAAGGGGGCCACCCACTTCATTTGAATAATATTGTATTGTAGTGTTTTGTATTACTCATTCTGTAGCTCAATTGGTTTTTTGAATTTACTAAAACAAGGCTGCCTACGTATGACATTGTTGAGTGTATATTCTTCAAGTTGCAGCAATATAAACCGCTCTCCTATTGTCAGTAATGTTTTGTGTAATTTACTTGAATTATTCCAGTAAATTTATAGATACACAGATTTGTGTCCAAATTGAAAAACTGGTTTTGTTGGTGCACTATTTCTATTCTGCCTTTAATTTTTTTTTTACTTTTTTATGTGTTACTTATCTGGTCGATGATAACCACAATAATTATATTCCCTCTGTAACATCTTCAGAGGACCTTATGTAGTGGAGGCTGGTGTCTGTAGGTGGTGGGGTCTTCTTCCTGTGGACTCTTTTCTTCTGTGCACAACTATTTGACTCTTCACTCTTGCATGTATGTGTGTGCATGTGTACGTTGGGTTGACTCTCTGGAATACAACTCCTACCCTGTTATCACACTTGTGGTGTGTTTAATGTCATTTCCATTGTTTTGCTATTGTTGATAAAGAGATGGATGGAGCTGGATCAGCTACTTTAAGTTTTGGTTTAATAAACCTGGATAACTCTTGGCTTATTGCCTCCAGTAAACATTGTTCCCTGGGTTTAAACCCATAGTGTGCTGTTAGTTACACTCATTAATCATTTTAACTGTTAAGGGGGTGGTAATATAAAATGGTCATTACTGAAACTGACAGTTTTTATGACATGCACTCTACAATTACATTTACAGCCACATAATATATTTAAGTAAACTCTATGAAACCAGTTGACAAAGGTTTCCTGTCATATATTTAAACATCACACATTTGCTCCTATTTTTGATTATTCCCTGTGGGAGAGTACAGGGGGTCCTCGCGTTACGACGGAGATCTGTTCCTGAGAATGTGTCGTAACCGAATTTCGGAACATACATTCATAGGTAAGGTAGTTACAAAGTTGTGCCACTAGATGTCGCTATAACACCACCCTACAATAAGAGTTTACTGTGGTGAATTGCCTTTTGTCCCTGTTGACCCTCTTGACACACCGTAGGAGTTGAGATCACGAGTGTAATGAGCATTTCCTTTAGATTTCTGATATCAACCGAGTAGACCCTGTGTTGTGAATAAACCTACGGTATCGCCACGATCCCGAACACATCTGTGTCCGTGTGCATCTCCTTACCGGCTGCCGCTGCAACCCCTCCCCGCCAGCCGTCCATTTCACATAATTAAACACAAGGCAGAGTAGCCTCGCTGTGCTGTGGAGCTGTTGGAGAGCTGGCAGGCGCGCTGAGAGACAGAGAGACGGCTCACCAACTAGTTCCCGTGCGAAGTCTGTACATATTTACGGGGCAAACCGGGGCTTTACGGGGCTTAAGCCGAAATAAGGAAGTTCATGGGAGATGTGTCGTAACCACGAAAACAACATAACGTAACGTAACAACGTAAATTATTGAGAAATTGTCCTTGTCTAATTGTTTTATTACAGTTTATCCTCATTAATATGCACGCTGACGGATCAAGGTCTTCCAACATCGAACCAGGTAATACTTCTCTGCCTCAGCATTGTGTTCTTTAGTAACAAGATGTTGTACCAATGGAGACTGCAGCTCTGGCTACGTTGCAAAGTTGCAAAGTTCCTGATGAATTCTTTTGTAAACAGCTGGTAATTATGTTGCTGGTTCTAATGTTACCCCAAAGAAAAAACAATGTCTCATCTAAAAATGACAAAGGGAACTATCAACTATCATGCTCCTCAGACATAAAAACTCCATAAGAGTCATTTTACAATATATTGACTCAACACTCAACACTTATAAAAACCTCAGGAAGAGAACATTACAGCAGGTGAACTCTGAGCATTCAGGCAGCACTGAACAGGGGGTTGGTGTGTTACCGAGGCAACAGCTGCAATTAACTGACCACAGCAGAGTCAAATGTAACAGTGGTCAGTTTAGCCTGCAAACAAGATGTGGTGGAGACAGTAAAATCATTTTATTAAAGAGGGTGAATCTGAAATGCTGGACTGTAAACTCAAAGACTATCAAAAGGGTCATATTGTATAAATACCTAGAGGACTAGGCAACATATTGCATTTTTTTATTTTCTTTATATTGTCTGCAGAAGTACAGTAAACAGAATCCTGCATTTCAGGGAAGCCTTTATGAGTCAACGTACAATATTCCACATCAAAATGAATGGAGATTTTAAACCTAGTTGCACCTGTATAATTGTTATTTGTACATGAAGTGTAGTAATCGGTATGATAACCACAGCATTATTAAACTGTTTTATAGTTTTATACTTGATCAGTCTTTCGTTGCTGATCCTGGCCTCTGGGGGCACAATAACAAACCACCTTCAGGGACACTTTGATGTTTTCCCTTTGGCTGTCAAAGAGCAACAGCAGAATTTCAGTCTCCCCTCGCCAATCCGTGAGTCCAGTACAAATCCTGATCATTAAAGTTCAAAGGAGTTGGCACCAGGTGACAGAGAGGCCACGGAGAGAGAAATCCACCATCTGGGTCCACAGCCTGATCACTGGATGATTATCAAACTCTCCCCATGGAGTCATTGAACTGCCGTGTGTCAAACATTTGTATATGTCTCGTACATAAAGATGTGTTTTTGCTGTGAGCAGGTCTCATGAGCCTTGCATACACATAAATATTTTAGCAACCAACATCAATGCACAGGATGACCCATCCCCCAGCGCTTCATCGCTTTTATCCGTCTCCTGAATGAACAAGTGGTGCACGTATTCAGTCTCTGTATAGCAAGAAGCTGCCGGATCAACCAGTTGTCTCTCTGTAAATGAACCACAGACAGACATCAAACGAAGGCCTTCTGTGCCTTTCAGTATGATTTCTTTGATTTCAACATCTACAGCAAGATTATTTGACCACTAATATGTGTTTAGCACAAGAAAGAAATGATTCCAGCAGGTGATGGCTGTGTCTTTCAGACAAACTGTAACTATGGTGAGAAAGGGGTCAACAGTGTGTGTGTGTGTGTGTGTGTGTGTGTGTGTGTGTGTATCCTACAGATAATGCAGTCTAGCAAATAATGTATACAGTAGAATACAGTAGTATGGTACAGTCTATGGTGGAGTTCTGCCTCTTGAAGAAGTGGCAGGATTCAGTGTGACGTGTTGTATAATACAACACATGACAACATTACATAACAATGACTAACAAGTAAAAACTGCATCTCTTGGGTGTGAATGGGAATTTTTCATAATGCTGTTGCTGTTAAACAGAACAATCCTTTTGGGAATATATTTAGGGGGAAAAAATTGTTGTTGATAGCTGTACCTTCTCAGGTAGCTGAGCTTAGAGTTAGCTGATGGGTGCAGAGGGGGTGGTTGATAGTGGCAGTGAGGTGTGTGCACACTACACAGTGTCCGAGTGAACTGAAAGGGCAAAACTATCCAGATTCACTCTCATACCTAGAGGCAGATCAGAGATTAACCTGATTAACCTAATTAACCTGACCTGCATGTCTCTGGTCCTGCAGGGACACACCTGAGCACACAGGGACAACATCCCGGTCTGTGACAGTGCTAACCACTGTACCAACATGCCAACGTGTTTACTCTTACTGCTCATCCAGTGGCTCCTGTAATCTATTACTATGTTTACTATCTTACTATCTTAATAATGAGAATTTACAAACTAAGAGTTTAAAATGTTATTAATATAACATTTTTAAAAATGAATTAAATGTCACAAAGATATTTTCTGTTTGAAGTGGAACCACAACATTTGCTCTGGATTGGACCTTGATTTTGCCTATTTCTATGGATGTCCAGAACCAAACTTTAAGATCAGTATGAGGACATCCCTACATATTTCTCATGTTGTTATTAGATGACCAGTTCTCTTCTCTTAAATGCACACATATAACTTAAAAAGGCATTTGAAATATGATGAGATACAACCATTTCAATGTTGTTCTATATTTAATTGTTAGTCCATTCATTCACTCTGTAAAAAGGCAGGCTTAAAGACATTGCATACAAACGTTCTCAGTTGTAGTATCTTACAGCACAGTACTTCATTTAAATTGTAAATATAAATAATATTTATCTAGAAACGTTAGATGTAGAAATATTAAAAACTTTAAAGCTAATTAAATGTATCATAAGACAGTCCTTGACAGGTCTTTGTAATCATGGAAAAAGGCTGGTGAAAATTGAAAATTCCACACATTCAAATCACAACACTGATGTTAACAATGCTCGGTGAGGCCTTGTTTCACATAGGTCAACTAGTGATATGCAAAACTGTTTTGAACCACAACAAAATGCAGTGACATTGCAAAGAGGAGAGACAAAGCATCACACGTCATATAGATAATATATATATCTATATGTATACAGTTTCATTGGAAACACTTAGCTATACAGGCTATACAGGTTCACCTTGAAGCCACACTATGTCATGTGACATAACAATTACTGACTAAAACAGTATCAAACACATCAACATCAAATGTTTTTCATTTGGTTTCAATCAATTCTAGCAGCCACACAGTAAATGACATTTGAATTAGATTTCAGGATAACAGAGAATGAATTCACAGCTTATGTATAAACTCAGCATATTTGGGTTTTTATGTGGCAGAATTGATTTCCAAAAAAAAACACAATTTGACTCCTTCTGAATACAAGTCTGAATCTAAACCTGGTGTCGCCTGTAGCAAAATGTTCCCCACTTTAGAATTTCCCTCATTATTGATCCTGCTCCTAATACCCACAGCAAGGGACACACATTCATCCGACCTCAGCAGGTATGAGGCCACAGCCATTATATCCACACACAAGGCTCCCAGCCTCCCTGTGGCACCAGAAACATCACAGGAGTCACAACAAGCAGGGATAAACTTTACTCGGGTAGAAACTGAAGCTGAATTTCTTTCCAACCAAGAACATCTACACCAAATCAGTGAAATGAAAAATATATTAGCTGTACCGGAAAAAAAATAATTTTGTTTTGAATATGGTTTTTCGAAAGAAGTCAAATATTTAGTCGTGTAATTGTAAAAAGAAAAATTAAAAATTAAATATGCATGAAAAATATATGAAAATTGCATTTCATACTTTTAACATATATATATATATATATATATATATATATATATATATACCACAATTTCCATAATTTCCTTTTTTTCCATAATTAATATTGTTCTTTTTTTATTTCAAATAGATATATCATTTTTGTATGATATAAGCTGGAGAAGTCCCACACACAAAGATACTGAACTGGCATTCAAACTCAGAACCTGTGCTAAGCACCGTATCCATGTGCCACCCTGACCACAATGCACTGTAAAGGCAAAATTTTAACCTCTTTATGCACCTTCTCATATCGTAATGAAATTTCTTGTACCCTTTTATTTTAGGATTGCAAAGTCGTTTGTAATCTGCACATCATGAATACATTTTCTAACATACATACATAACACACACACACACACATATATATATATATATATATATATGGCATTTGTGGTTCATAGAAGTCTTTTGGGAAAGGAGCAGTAAAGCAGACTGTGAGTGCTCTCAGGTCTTATTCTGCTGAAAAGCTGTTAAAAACTCTCCTTTCCACTCTGACACCTGTGGAAAAGGTCACTCTCTCATCGCCATAATGACTGAGGACAAGGACGAGGCAGAGTGGATCAATAGGCAGCTCCAGCCCAGATCAGTGTGGATGCATTGATCTGTGGCTTAGAGAGAAGACGTGCAATACTCTGTGCCAAGAGATGCCTGGCCTGTTTTTCTAGCAGTGGATGAGAGGAGCAGTGGAACATGTGGATATGTGCAGCAGGCATCCACTCAGTGACACCCTCCACCATGTCACACTGCTGTAAAGCCACGCACATGACAGCGTTTAGAGGCAAATACTAAAAGATGATGTTAATAGCAGAAGGACTGAGAAGGAAAATCAACTGCTATTAGGAAATAAAACTACTACTAGTTTTACTACTACTACTACTACTACTTCTACTGGTTCCTTATTACTAGAAACCAGCTGGAATTATGATCTCAGCTGATTAGAATGAACTGAATAATGTGAGTCTCCCTACAACCCATAGAAACTAACACACTGACATATCATCTAGGCATCCTGACAGAAACATTCCGATTCATGTCAGAATAAAAAAAAAAGATACAAGTTGACAGCAGTGAATCAGTTGTGTGTATCTTTGTCATTAACCTTACACCCTGCATCTTAAAAGGCCTTTCTTCCTCGACCACCACACGTTACAGCTTTGCTTATTTCATCACAGCCCGTGAGCTACAGATTAGCAATGCCAGCTCTTCGTGAAGCCGCACACAAAGCCCGAGCAATTAAAGGGTCTTCTCTTGCTTAACAAGCTTTAATCCAGACATGCTTTTATTGCATTTGATTTTGCCCGCTGCTCGTGCCAAACCACTGAGAGACAGGGACTGTGTTCCTGCTCTGAGTGCAGCAGTAATCAGTGAGGATTCAAACAGAGCTCAGGTACTGGCAGCTGTCACTTTCCCACATATGCATGCCAGATAAATTAATGTTATACGTGCAGAAAGCCAATCCATTTGGAAAATCATTTCTGTCTATTACAGTTCAATCATACACAATTTTATTTATACAGTGCTCAGCATATATGAGCACATGTGTCTCATGAATAATTAGACTCACCTGTGGTTGAATTCTTCCTAGTGAGACTTTTTTACTCTAAATTGTAGCTTTGCTTGTAAGACTTTCATATGGGTTAGGGTTTCGTTAGGGTTTGTGCAACATGGTCCTGAGTGAATTTTCAGGAAACTTAATTACCTACACTGTGTGCCAGTTCACTCGAAATAAATGTGGGGGTATTTTGTATTTTGTATAGTGGCCCATAGATTATGTTGATTTTGGAAACAAAACAGATTCTGACAAATCTGTTGTGGTGTACTCATTTACGCTGAGCCCTGTATATACATATATGTGTGTGTGTGTGTGTGTGTGTGTGTGTGTGTGTGTATTATGTGAACATAATGCCGAGTTAGTCAGAGCCTTGTTACACATAACCTGTCAGATACACATAAGCTGCACACATACGTCACACTAATAATACCAATAAATAATATGGAGTTAAACCCCAACAAAGAAACCTCTATTGTGCATTGGCACTAATCCAAGTGGGCTAAGACAGTTATTTCTATTCTGCTGTTACTGACAGGATTTATGTCATTACTTGAATTTCCTTTGTAGACATCTTATCATCTGTTAGCATTCTCATTATACAATTCCTCAACTAAGTATCATTATCTTTCACCATCACTTGGGTTATTAAATTGATCATTGCTCTGATTTCAAATTGTTGAGTGGTTCCACTGTGAATCATTAACTGTTTATCAGATATAGCATCTATTTTTGGGGGTAAAAAAACGTTCTTCATTTGCACACAGTTGTTTCTTCTGAGTTATAGAGCAGGGATCAGTGGAGCCAGAAGTCAGAAGAAGTCATAACTTCTTATCTCTGCTGTAATTAAACTAACATAATTTAGTCCAACAGGAGCTGGTGCCCTCTTTATGTGTGAATATTACATTGTGCCATGAGGTCGCACTATGCTAATAAAACTGTCGAGATGTCTGCTTTTCACCAAAGACAACTTGACATGTCATGGTAAAAGCACAGGGGGTACTGTAAATAATGGAATTAATCAGTGGGACTCTTGAATAGCACAGAGCTGTCATTAAGTGTTCATCAGGAACAATTGGACCTTTTTTTCCCGCTGTAAAATGTCAAAATGGAAAAAAGCCTAAAGGATTACAACATTAAGAAACGCCTACATGCTCCACAGTTGTGGGATTTTCTTTCATCAAAGCAGAGTGAAGTCACACTCTGGCTTCAGAAAGTATTCAGACCTTTGCTTTCTATGTCATACTCAGTTTAATAAGATGATTTTAGCTGCAACACCCAAAACTGAAACCGCTCTCACGTTCAAAACCACAAGTCCACTGCAGACGTTCACATCCCTGTGCTCTAATTGGACATGAAGCGAAACATTCTGACAAGCGGTGGCTATTGTGTGACCATTTGTCATGGGTGGCATGGCCCGGGTAGGACCCAATAACAAAACAATTTTTACCAAAAAGCCTCGTAAGACAGCTGCTGTCAGGATCAGTCCAGACAGAGTCTTGTCAGTGCAACATGGCAATTTAGCAGCCGCAAATGGAAGTGAAGTATAAATGGTTTCTGCTTCTGGTCCATTTCTCAGAAAATGCAGCTCAAGCACATTGCATGAATGTACACATATGTATGTATGAACATATACTATATATATATATATATATATATATATATATATATATATATATATATGATATACCGTATATATTTATTCATTTATTCATTGCTATGTGGATTTGAAGAGGATTTCAATAGATATACTATAACAGAAATGTCTGTGAAATTGAATTGATAAAGGTTAGGCTGTTTAGATTTTATTGTGTCTCAGAGGATAAAGTTTTATTTCCTAGTTATTTCAGAGGCTGTAATTTGCTGTGCTGTGCAGCTGTATTGGATTGTACTGCCTGTGAAACCTGAGCAGTATGTGATTTATTGCAGGCCCATTTTATTATAATGCATTTGCGTTTTCTGGGGTGTACCTAATAAATTGGCGAGTGTGTGTGTGTGTGTGTATCACAATAAATGGCAATGCACTGCACTGTCCAGCAGCTGACAATTTGGATATGTCTAACTCCTGTCTCCATCAATTCCAAGATCCAGACAGAGACTATTTTACTTCATCAGGTGCTGAAGGGTATAGAGAGGTGAAAGACATAAGAGAATGTAAGAGCTGTGAAAGCAAACAACCGCATGGAAGTGAAAAAGAAGTATAGATAGATAGATAGATAGATAGATAGATAGATAGATAGATAGATAGATAGATAGATAGATAGATAGATAGATAGATAGATAGATAGATAGATATGCATACGGACAAAGTGTGAGATGGAGGACGGCACAAGGAGAAGACAAATATGAATGTATAGTGGAAATTAGAAAGCCAAGTCATTACTTAAGCAGTGTCAGGAAGCCCCGAGCTAAGTAATCAGTGGCAGAATGCTGTAACTGTAGAGGAGGTGGTAGTCGTATATAAATGAGATGCTGACAAGCCACAATCCAATTAGATAAAGAAATATGATGGGTGGTGGGATGTGAGCCCTATCAGCAGCTGGCAGCTTAGGGGGGAGATCAAGCACTTCACCACCTTAGCTGGTTACTATGGGCACGTGTCATACGTCAAACCAACACACACACACGTGTGTTGTGTGCGTGCATGTTAGCATTTTAACACTCATTAATATCTCTTAATGCCTCTACAACAGTCAGCGCTACTCCTCAACATCTAACAACTGTACACTTCAGTGATTTAGCAACACAGTGTTTGCTACAACTGGGAAAGCATAAAAGGTTGTAGACAAATTAATATGCAAAACACATCAGTACAAAAAAATATAAAATGATTAGTTCAGGACAACAACAATCACAGCAGTGGGCCTGTAAGACAATACTTTGAGTGGTGCTTTGCCATATATGCTGCATATGGTGCTATGTTCCAGGCTGAGGTCCAGCCTATACAGCTGTTATCTCTGCTTCTGACAAATATGAAAACAAATATGAATGTATTTGTCTTCATGACACTTTCCAAACTCAAAATAGTGCACAGGAATAGATTTGTGTCAAAGCAAGTGGACAAAATCTCTCAAGACCAAATGAATGAATATAAATTAAATAGAATTAAACTAAATAAGACCTCTTATGAAAAACCCAAACTAGTTCTACATTTAATTACAGTTTTCTTTTCTCCTCCTGAGGGAAGGAAGTGCAGCACAGAAAAGGAGAAGTGGAGCCAGTAGAAATTACATTGTTTTCTCAAACTCACTCAAGGACATTTAAGGGGATTTGGGTAACACTCTGTCACACATGTAGAACCTTTATTAAATTAAATATGTGTCTCTCTCTCTTTTAGGAAACAAATCACCAACAAATGTGAGAAAAAAAAAGCTACACTCCGTAGTGCAACACAATGCTGTAATGACGTCACACTGTCAGTAACTGTCCACTAATGACTGTTTCAGTATCAGTCCGGATCTGGATAGGGGCTTTGGTAAGGCGTCACCTCACGTCCATCTGACATCATGTCATCAGAAGTCCATTGCAGGTACAGGTGAGAATGTGATCAACACACATAGGTGATATGTTTCAGATCAGTCCGATCACAGTAGTAGAAGGTCTTTGTTGCATATGGTCACATTCCTTTAGGTGCGTAAATGCAAAATCCCTCCTAGGCCTGACCCGATTTACTTGATTTATTTTTTTTTTTGGGAGGGGGGGTGGATTGGGAAAAATCCTATGTTATTGTAAAGCAGTGCACAGCACATTGATTTGCTCAGCAATTCAAAAACTTGCCTCCTCATCCAAGAAGAATACAGAAACGCTGAATTTGTTTGTTTACACAGAGAGCAGAGTAAAATCTGATGACTAGCAGACACACATGGAGACGCATATTAACGTCTGCTGTAAAGTGACATACATCACATCAAGAAGCATGTTATTGTCAGGCGTGGACAGGACCATGGAGCTCTTCCTTTTCATTTCCCTGCCACTTCCCAGTCTATCCATTGTAAAATACATCGTCTTTGGTACAAAAATAAAGGCATGGGGTGATGGAGAGTTTGGAAATAGAAAACCGAGAGGGACATGACTGTGAACTGTACAGGGGGATAAACCCCATCTAGTTATTTCAAAGAAAAACAGAACAGAATTCCATTTGGGGATTGAACACAGTAATCCCCCTTCTTTCACTCACAACCCCCACTGTCTCCTCAGCCTCCGGTCCATACCATGATAGAGCTGCTGTCATTAATTCTGTAGAATGGAGTGAAGATGAGAAAGGCAGCGAGTCCCAATCTTCACAGCCATATACATGGAGCCTGGCCTCCTTTCATCTCCCCCAGACAAAAACACAAAGATACTATCTGCTATGCCTGAAACCCATTTCTCTGTACCATTAGGAGCTGAAATAGGGTCCTTCAGAGAACCTGTGGGCCTGGAGCCATCAAAGCCTATAGTGTGTCTATGTGCTGCTGGGTCCAGTAACAATAACATGTTACATTTTTTTCTTTAAATATATTTAAACCGGCACTACCTGTTCACTACCTTGTCAGAGACGGAGTGAAAGATGTTTACTTCCTGATCTGGGAAACTATGTAAATGTGGAATCAAACACTAAAATGACTGTTTTAATAACTGAAGCACAAACCAGCACAGAGACTTGCTGAGTTATTGCGTCATTCCATCCCACTCTAATGGCACTTTGAGAAGTCATGAAATTTAATGGATTGATTCACATACGTGGACACAATTTTTCCATTTTTATTGAGACAATCATGAGATATAAGCTCAGTTGCAGGGAAGTAACTGCATTTACTTTCTGTGGTTTGCCACAGTGATTAAATGTGACCTAACAGAAAAACAGGGAGGACAAATGAATCAGCTGATCAATTGAATATTAACTTGTTTTCTGCATTAAAATGTTTACATCTAAATGTCATTTTCTCTTTTTTCCATTTAAAATAAACACATATCAATCCATTATATTTTAGTTTCTACAGATACAGGCTGAACTGCATAAAACTGCTGACTACATATGTCTGAACTGTAAATGTAAACTGTAATGTTTCTCCACATGAGCACAACATACACAGATATGTACACTGAACCAGTACAACAGCAAATCACACCAAACCTAACTTCTAAATCTATATGTGGCAGATTCTGGAGCAATAACAGTTCCCTGGGAGGGAAGGGAAAAGAGGAAGAGAGTGGCTGCTGGGAATGTTGGTGATGCTGCGCTGTGTTCCACATGGCTGCCCGCCTTCACCAAACTGACAGCCACAAAAATGAGTGTTTACTGCTCTCCGGCAGAGCAAGATAAGCCCACAGATGGGCCTCTCCACTCCAACAGGTCGAGAGAGGAGCCATCGCAAAGTGGTAGAGGGCTGGTTGGAGAGGATGATGGAGGAAGTGGGGTAATAGGGAGGAGGAGAACAGGGGGAGTGGTGGTTGGGTGGATGTGACAGTGGTGTGTATGTGTGTGTGTGTAGTGGTGGGGGGCAACTGGCAACATTTCAGCCACTTTGATGTGGGGTTCCAGTTCGCCCGTGTACTTCATGTATGTACATCTATGATGAAATGATTGAATTTCTATCATCATTAAATAATGTTATAAGTTAAGCAACATTAGCAGCACTCTCATTAGCGGTAAGTTATTCAGAAGTTCCTACTAATCAATAAGATAATGATCCATAGAAATTATGAAATGCATTATGGTGCTATTAATAAACATTAACATCCATCCTGGGTGATGCAGTTCCAGGAGGACAGATTTAAGAACAGGTCTGAATGAGCTGAGGAGCTAAAACCAGATTAGGTTAGCAGAGTCGTTAATGTTAATGTGTCTGATGCCACACCAACGGACCACTCACTCAACGGATCTCCTCTGTGTAATGAAAGTATGCACCTATATTTATTCTTTATGTTAGCATATCATTGAGTCCAGGAAGCTGTCACAGCTTGGTCAAGGATGAATGAAAATTTCCAAAAGCCTATGATATACTATGATAACATATGTACTGCATTTGCCTGGAACACATTAGGGTATGGGCTCAGTCTGTCGTGTCCTGAATTTGTCTTCTGCACATTTATGCGACAACACAGTCCTGTTTGCAAGGATATTTCGCAAACGGAAATGATGTTTATTTGCATATAGAACAGTAAAGTGCTCACAAGTGGTCACTCGAGGTGCACGTGCAGCCATATTTCAATGCCGTGTGTGATAAGAGACACTTGTGACCTGAACTCCCAAGACGTGTGTTGATGCCAGATATGAACAGGGCCTCCAGACTATCACCCAGGGCATCAAACAGCCATCAGAGCACAGAGAGCAGCGGGCGGTTCCACTCAGATGTTCTTGTAGCTGGACTCAGGCAGCCTGGCATGTGTGAAATCTGAGCAAGGTCAGTGGCGTGGAATGGGAAAGACTGTCAGCGTTCCGTGAGAGCAGAGGGAGCTCAGATGAAACATTGACATTGCAGAGACCTTTGAACTCAGAACAGAACAGGACACTAGCGGGAACGTGGGCACTCAACTGGAAAAAAAGCCATGCGCTGATGTTATCCGAGCATCCGATCGCCTTTCACCAGAACGGTGATTTCCCATGTGCAATTTTTAATTAGTGAAGCATGAGGAAAGAAAGTAAGGACAGGGAACTCATTCCAGAGAAAAAAACAAGGCTGGTATAAGAAGAAGAAAGAAGTATCCCACTCAAACGGGATTTAAATATTCTCCCACTGACCAAGTCTTTGGCTAGATTCATTTACATATGTGAGGGCGATGTTGGGTTTTGGCAGAGTGAATCAGAAAGTGCTGATAAGGGGACGTTGGCTTTGTTTGGCTTTTGTCTAACAAGTAGAGATCAGTGGCAGGTTCAAGTGTGCGTCTTCCTCTCTGTCTTATCAGGGTGTCGGATGAAACCTGAGCAGCACTACCTGATGATTTCCCCAACACGTGGGAGATAAGTGACAGCAGACAACTGCTGATTCAGTCAGAGATGGGCACACAATCTGGTACCCTCCTCTCCCTCATCTTGCTGCGACAGGCAGCTACACTGTGTGGAGATAACAGAGAGCAGAGCCGCCAAACCCTGCTGCATTCTGCATGTCTCTCAGCGCCTGTGTGCAGTTTAATCAGACACTGAGGAGGTACGGATGAAACAAAACGTGCAGATGGAGTATAGAGCTTTGTGTGACAGCAGAACCAGCGCTGACAACGTAAACAAATATAGCATCAAAATAAAAGACAACATCTGTAGCTGCTGAAAACGAAGACCTCAACATCGTCCTGGTATCAGTCTGGGTTTAACAGCCTTTTGTTTTGATGTTTTGTCTTGCCGTCACTTTTTATGTGTAAATGAGGTGGGCTGGTTTTGGGAGATGGTGAACATGTTTATGAGTTGATGTTTGATTCTCAGTTTTTGATTTCAAACTGTATGAAGTTTTGATACCAATCTTAGCCGAGTGAAAACACATTTGATATTCTGAATATGTTTCCAGGCTAAACTGGGTTTGATCGGAGCAAATAAAACCACAGTTGGGTCTTTAGTAGGAAACATGAAACGAAAACAAAAACTCTTTATTTATTTATTATTCAACGGCTCAAGCCTGTATATATTCTGTATAGAGAAAAGCTAACTTATTTCTTAAAAGACTGAAGTTTAAATAGCAGGTAATAGTGAAATTCTTGTATGTTGAACAGAGGATAAACTTGGTGATCTTGTGGACATTTCTGGCAAATGAACTGTCGGTGACATTAAGTCAAAATGAAATACAGCGTGTGTGTTTACTGTGATGAAGGAAGTTAAGTTGTATGTCACATAGGAATACAATATATGAGACTTGTCGAGAGCATACATTAATTGTTGGATGGACTCTGCAAATGGAAATTGTTTATGAGAAGAAAATCAATCACCAAACTGATCCAAGCTTGGATCAACATGTCTTCAGTAAACAAAAAATGGATTTTGCTAATGTTTGTGCACTTTGTTCTTATTTACACTCAGTGGACTACCTATAGAATGTTACCCAGAGCCAGATACAGTAAACTTAGCTGTTAAAAACAAAGTGGAAAAAACAGTCAAATTGGGGAAACTGGGCAAAAATATCTGGCAACAGGATAAAAATTCCCATGCCAAGATTTCAACAACACGTAAAATTCTAAAAACTGCCAGCTAAGAAATATTTACAATATGTGTATTATATCACCCGAGTAGCAGATCTTGAAGAAAGACCTTCAGAAATGAAGTGCGTATAAAATAAGCCAGTCATTGTAAATAATTAGGACGTTGTTTTGTTTTTGTACATACAGTATGTAATTGTGAGGCGGGTAAGATGTTGTATCTGTTAATATCCTTTGCCGAGCGACTGTAACTGGCCCCTGTCCCTCTTGGCTGCAACAAACCAGCAGCAGAATGCAATAACACCACAGTCCTTCAACTCCAATAACAACATCCTTAATTCATGCCAACAAAGTTTTGGGTCTAGCTCAAGAAAGCAAACACAATTACCAAATCAATTATGTTCCGCTGATTACTCTTGATTTATAATTACTGAGCTCGGGGCCTGCTCTGCTTTTTAGCATTAATTCAATAAGCTTGTTTGTGCACAGTGCTGGCTCGCGGCGGCTGACTGGCAGTTGGCAGCCTGTGCAGGTGCAGGTCCTTGGCCTCCATTTCCTATCTGACTGACAAAAAGGCTTGTTATACAAACTTGCAGGGAAAGACAGGCAATCTGAGGTAGCAGGAGTTTACCAGTGGGATACATGACCCACAGGGCAGCAGTGAGACAGCGAAGACATAGAAGACAAAACTTTAGAGAAAACCACCACGCTCTGATGTTTGGCTTTCTTAAGACCAGCTGCCTATACTAGGAGTGACCCTTACTAGGCAAAAATTAAAAAGCCATTGTACATTTAGGAATTAATATGTATATATTGATAATGTTGATAGCCAACAGATCTGGGCCATATTTATTATTCTAAGATGTTACATCTTTAAGGCAAAAACCTCGGAGATATTATTCAGACCAGTAAAGTATAATGTAATTAAGGAAACTGAGCCAAGTCTATAAGGATCCAACTCTATAAGGATAAGTAGCACTTTAAGGAACAGTGTCAGCAATTGGCCATTTTTTCACCTCTAGAGTCTCTTGGACAGTTTGTTAATGACATGGCCACTATGTTCTGGGAAACGGTCTCATTTTTCCCATCAGTTAGGTTTAATGGGTCATGTATGACAGTGATGTTTGATAGAAGGAACAGTGACTCTTAACGTGTGGAATATCAGAGGTCAGAACATTTTGTTATTTAACTAAACACTATATGATAGCGCTGCATTTAAAGTGAAGTGAATTAAACTGTTGGCATAACATCAGTGATGGACAGTTACGGCAACGTTATGTTCAGATTGGTTTTCAGATTAAGCCTTGGGGGGACACTATGATGCAAAACTCATCATAAAGATTTTAAAAACATCCCAGAGAAGATGTCAGATGGGATCAGATGGGATCATAGAGATCCCACTGATCCTCTCGCTCCCTCTCTCTCCAGCACTGCACACTAGGGTGATTCAGCCTATAGGATCGAGACATGGCAATACAGTGGCGCCACAACCCCACAATAAACACAACGCAGAGTAGCCTAGCCGTGGAGGTGTTGGAGAGCCGGCACCAACTAGTTCCCGTGCGAAGTCTGTACATATTTACGGGGCAAACCGCTTAAGCCGAAACAAGGAAGTTCATGGGAGATGTGTCGTAACCACTAAAACGACGTAACTCGCGACCGTCGTAACACGAGGACCCCCTGTATTGCATATCCAGATTGTATCTAGATATGATTTGGACATATCATTAACATTCCGGTACAGTGACGTGTTCGCATGTTGTCCCTGCGTTTTTGTGTAGGTTTAATCCAGCTTCCTACTTCAGTTCAAAGACTGGATAGATAGTAATTGTGTATGAATTGACAACACAATTGCATTTAGAACTGAGATTTATGTTGTCACAATACAACCAACTCCAGAGGTGCATATACACATTTACTTACATGTGTTCAAGCTCTCTCCAACTGCAATTCAAAATTGCAGAGCTTGGATACAAAGAGCTGCTATTAACATACATTACAGATATTCCAGACACATCAGTCTTTCAGCTCCCTGACATTAGCAAGCAGCAAATCATATGCTGCTGTCTAGCCGACCAGCTAACACATCACATGAACATACAAATTGGGTGAAAGATTGCTGACTTAATCAAGCAGCAGAATGCTGCTCATGTCCAGACCAGCTGTGAATGTGAAATGAAAACTATAAAACATATAACCCTATATAACACTATATAAAAATATAACAGTGGAGTTCACTGCCAAGTCACTGGAGAAAGGGAGACACACATCAGAGTGTGGAAGAACAATAGATTAGTTACAGGCTGAATAAATAATTCAGATTGCAGCATCAGCAAAGCAGATTCAGATATGAAGCCCCAGAGGACAAGGTGACACCTGTGAGGAAAAACAGCTCAGACTCCTTTGTTCATGGGGGAAAAAAAGTTTTTTTTTCTTTTTATTGAATTTTTAAAATATTTTATATTCCTCTGTCAAAAAACATTAAAAATGTTACAGAAAGAAAAGAAATACCGAATGCAAAGTCAAAATAAGGTCAACAAAATAAAGGCATTGGAGAGAAATGTTGCACCAAAATATTGCCTTATGATTTTCTTAAAATCAAATGGGGGGGGAGGGGGGTCAAACCGTGCTGTGTGATCTAGATGAAGGTCTTTTGAGGAGTAGGGCGCCCGTCAGATCAAACCCAGAGAAGAGATATGCTGACGAGCTCATTGATTTGGAGAGATAACCTGACTGAGAGGTGACCTGCAGCCGTATGAAGCACAGGTCTCTGTTTAAGGACAAAACCAACTCTCTTCCAGAGGGAGGTTCACTCGATTACACTGAAAATACTCATCTCATCTGCTGTGTCCCAAACCAGGGGCTTCCTCCTTCAGATGACCGACTGCATCACAGCAACACAACCAGGCTGTCCCATTTCAGAACACTCACAAATATGCTCTGTATCACGTATGCGGCTTCAACTTGATCAGACAGTGAAAATAAAAATCTTAGGAGCATTTAAACAAGGACACCAGGACTAGGACCCAGTGGAAAGGACAGGACACAAAGGTGACACACAAGGAAAATCCTCTCTCTGTGTACCAGACCTTCTCTTTATGTTCAGTCCACAGTCTATGGGCCCAATAAAGAATGTGGCATTGACATTGAGCCTTGTGGAACACACTTCTTCCCTGAACAAAGGAACACCTCAGACCCCAATGCATTCAAGAGTTAATGACAATTTCTTAAACCTGCCTCTATCTTATCATTATATTAAATACTGCTCTGACTGGCTATATTGACTCAAATGTGAAGCAATCTGCATTTTATTATGGAAACTGCACACAGGACCCAGGGCTGACACCTGCTGAATGAACATATTTTTAGCTTTGAGTTTTCCAGAAGCCTTTTACATGGTTATTAGTGTGTACCGTGCAACAAAAAAATCATATGACGGTATGTTTACACAAGCTGCAGCATCAACTGCATCTTATTTCTCCTGTGGCGTGGAAATGTTAGATTTATTCACTGGCAGGCAAATATCATCTGTCCGTTATGATCCCACAAAAAAGAAAACTTTTATTTACCGTCTTCCAGTGTCCCATATGCAACATAATGGAACGGAGCCCCGGGAGTGGAGACGTGCATGGTTTACAAGGTGAAGACGGGCACAGAGAAAACAGGAAAAGGGTAAAATATCTCGCTGTGTTGCTACATTTCAATCTGTGTGGAGCACGTCTCTTTTAGAATAAGGCACATTTACAGCTTTACGCACACTATACATCCACATACACACAGCACTCACTCGGAGGTAATGGAGGCATTACTGTGAGTGATGGGCCACACCGGACTCCCCCACTCTATCACCTGCCTGTCTCCAAGACATTTCCATTTGCTCGCCTCACCTCAAACCCGCACACTGAGAAGTAAACAGACACATACAGCTAAGTATTTTGATTCCAAACCTGTGCTACTGTACATCTAGGAGCTGTGCCCTGTCTTATCTCTTTCACTATGTGCTGATCTAATATTATGTCACTCCATCAGCTCGGGGCAGTCCCATTAGGTGCACTTAGAGCTTCATTAGTTATCTGAATGTCCAGTTTGCACAGATGTGACACTCTGGCTTAGATTTCTGCAGCCTCATCTAAAACAGTGCATACATCTGTAGCTGCCCATCAGCCACAGGAGTAGCTCACACTCTGCTGGGAGTCTTTCCTGATTACTGGTGTTGTTAAAATGTCTCCATTGCCTTTTCCATACGACCGATTGTTTTCTTAGAACAAATCCACACATTAGCTATTAGTGGTAAAACTACTCATTGCTATTTAACAGGGTTTGAGTTTTCCTTTCACAGCAGAATACAATGTATTGTACAATTTCAGAATTGACCCACTGAAGCTGCAAATAAGTGTGCCTTTCCAAACAGCCCAACATCCACACCCTCAGTCAATCTAATAATCTCTTCCTGATTTCCCGCTGCGACACTTTTCTCAGCTTTCCTGCCGGGAACAGCATTTTAGGACATTTGCGCTTACTTCAGTTATTTCACAATACTGCAGCATTAGCACTTCCAGCGCAGGAAGTACTCTACCTAGTAATGCAGTAATAGGCTGTTATGACTACTTATATATATAATGCATTTCATAGGCACTTACATCGACGAGCATGCTTACAAATGTGCTGATATGTCAAAGCAGATGCATAACTTGATCATGCATGAGGTATTTCTTATTAATGCATTACCTGCGTGTGTGTGTGTGTGTGTGTGTGTGTGTGTGTGTGTGTGTGTGTGTGTGTGTGTGGTGGCTAGATGTCCCCAGAATTACCATTTCATTCCCATGTGTGAGGACAAAAGCTGGAATTGAATTTGATTTCTCTATCAGGGCAGAGAGAAAGCTGTGCAGCAGCAGGTAATCAACACTTCCCTTTCTTTTTCACAAGTAAAACGGTAAAAGCCAGGCCTCCACACAGCAGAGGCATTAAGTAAGGCTGCTGTTTTGTCTCAGTAAACACAAGAAGCTTAATGGGATTTCACGATTATCCTCAAAGGCTAGACACAGCAAATCTTCCACACAACTCATTGTACAGGTGGAGAATAACAATGGAAACTAGGCAGCAGGAAAGTGAACGTCGGAGCAGTCAAAGCCAAATATCATCCCATAAATACTGCTGAGGTCCTAATCTGTGGCCACTAGGGAGGGAAAATAAAGGTCTTTAGGCAGGCTGCAACTGATAGAGCATTTGACCATTGATCCGTTCCTGAGAATGTGTCGTAACCGAATTTCGACGTTAGTCGGAACATACATTCATATGTATGTATTGGTATGTAGATAATAAGTTGTTCCACGCTAAAATAAGAGTTTACTGTGGTGAATTGCCTTTTGTCCCTCTTGACACACCGTAGGGGTTGATATCGCGGGTGTAATGAGCATTTCCTTTAGATTTCTGAGATCAACCTTGTAGACCATGTGTTGTGAATAAACCTACGGTATTGCCACGATCCCGAACCCATCTGTGTCCCCCGCCAGCCGGCCATTTCACATAAGTAAACACAAGGCAGAGTAGAAAAAAAAAAATATATATATATGTCAACACCCATCTTAATGAAGCTACATATTAAGCTATATATAAGCTTCATGAATATAAATAATGTCTCTGTATAGAAACATATTGGTGGAGAGTGTATGCTGTTCATGAGCTCGTTTAGGATTATTGGCGCTGAAGGGCCATGCAGTGGGGATTGGGAGAACAGTAGTGTGTCTCAGCTGTCAGGCTGCTTAGATCAGAGCTCTATATGTATGCTGGCATTTCTTTGCTGCACTGGGATTAGAGAGCTGGCCACTTCTGGAGGGGCTGCTGTGCTACGGCACCGTTACCCTGCTGCAGCTACTTAAACCTGCTGAGGTTTCAACAGACTCCTCCACCCAGCCTCCCCCTGACCCCCACCCCCTGTCACAACTCACTGACCAAAGCTTCCTGTCAGCCGCTGGAGCCCCACCACATGTCAGGGGAAAATAGCTTTTGCGGTCGCAATCACAGTGTCACTTGAGTGAAACGTGGCAGAGGTTGGGCTGTCTTACACAAACCTGGTTTCCACACCAGAGCTCTCTGAACGCCAATGAGAAAGAAACATTTCACCAAAATAATTAACAGGTTGCACGTCATTATGCAAAAAAAAACACCATACATTTGACAAGTATCAAAAATGACTTCTCATCCCAGCCCACATAAAAAAGTGGGCTTTGTCCATCTGTTGGAGACATCTTCCCCAGACCTCATCTGAAGCAGACACATGAAAAACTACACTATCCTTACAAAACAAACCCAACTAACAACGTGTCTGCATGGAAGTGAGCAGTAATTATACTGTTTTACAACAAAGATAAAGTCAATGGCAATTAATGTACAGACATAAAATGCTTCAAAGACAAATTGTGCTGTCTCCACCTCCTGCATTAACAATAACACGTTGCACAGTCAACTGTGCGACAGATGGACGAAAGGCAACGTTCTCACCTGTTTACTGTTAGTTTATAGCAAAGTTGTTGGCTGCTCATTGTGCTAAAATGGGCCTGGCTCCAGTTCCCTCATCTTGTGAAAGCTGCCACATGCATAGCGATCTTTGTAAAAAAACACTATTAATTAAAAACTACCATGTGTTCACATTTCACAACAACAACGACAATAAAAACCCCATTACGTGTTGAAGAAAACTGGCAGAATACAGAAGCGGAGTTGCACCGAAACGAGGCCCACCTCATTCATGTGTGTCTCACCTGGAGACTTTCCGTGGAGCCGTATCAGGAGCTGTGTGTGAAATCCATCTGGGATTATTGAGCTGTGTTTAAGGTATTAGGTAAAGCCCCGCGGATCCATCCACTGTGCAATGACTCCCGTTAATTAAAGAGTGCACTGAGCTGACTGGAGGTCTCAGGGGAGACTCCACTGGTCACACTCCGCTCAAAAAGTCAAACACTGCCAGCAGTCGAAGATCAGCTTTAAAGATCATTAATCTAGCCCAGCCCATTCGCTGGCAGCTCCCAAAGGGACCTGCAGCGATTTGGACTCAGGAGTATTCCCCCACAGCAATGCTGAACCTGAGGGTAGAGGTAGAGCCCCCTTCGATTCCAATTTTTGCTCTAAAATCACACGCTGCGGTCTGGATCAAGACTTTCAGGGTGAACTGATGAAGACGTACAGTCATAGAGCTGCTTCAGGTGAAAACGAATACGATACTGTTCTTCTGTATGGAGGAGAAGATGATGAAGCAGCCACTGACAAAGATGATTCTAGTACAAACTGGGCCCCCTCCTGAATTAAAAGACCACGTCCAACAATACATGAAGCACAATAACTGAATATTTACCTGTCATTACATTAAAATCCTGCCATCTTGAAAACATGTTGTGAATAGAAAGCTATCTGACTCTTTAGCCTGCTTCCTCACAGCAGTACTCACATGAAGCAGCATCACTGCATGATTTCTTGCACATGGGTTTGGACATATCAGATATATTACAGTTATGAGTATTAAAATACTTGTGTGTAATCCAGCTAGTATTTCCTCAGGTCCTGTCTGGGAGCAAAACGATGCATCTATCTATCAGCTGTAACACTTGCCATCCATTGGCTGGAGCCGGTGCCAGCAGATACTTTACACTGTCACATGACGCCTGTCAATCACAGGGCTGACATATAGAGACAAACAACCGCGTGTGCAGAATTCACATGCACGTGTTTTGACTAAGAAACAAAGAGACAAGATATAGAAAACCAGACATCTTGTAATATCACAGGGAAAAAAAATCCTCCAATATTTTTATGTATTAATTGGTAGTTAGTGTGTGCCCTGGAGCAGCAGTGTGCAGAGTGCAGAGTTAAAGAACACTACAAATAATGCTGGGCTGTCAATATACAGGATTGTTTTATTAGGCTAAAACAGCAGACTCTTAGTTCTTCTCTGTGCTGTCCCTGGACGTAAATTTCACATACACACACCTACACCCACCCACACAAACACACACCCACACACACACACACACACACACACCCTGCTCTCTCCCACTCAATAAAGCAACAAGGCAGTAAATGTAGCCGCACAGATATGTGGCTCTATGTCTTGTTATTATATTTACTGCCTCCTCTATATATTTGCTGTATCTGCTCCTCTGTCAGTGCTGATACAAGTCGCCCGTGTCTGAGGTCAGAGGTTAACTCAGCTGCTTTTAAGTCATAGCAGCAGTCCGGATAACACTGATCTGCGAGACTTTGTTTCAAGTGTCAAAGAAAACGCAAGCTAGCATAAAGCACGTCTGACGCCATGGTGCCCAAGCATTTACGCTCTGTGAAATGTATGTGTGTGAGACGCTGCTGCCAGCTCCTAAACATTCTTTCACAAGAGAGGATCTGAAATATGTTGTTGGTTTGTACTGATGCTCTTACATTTTTTGTTTACATTGTACACAAAAAATGTGTACAATGTAATGTGCCGATCTGCGCAGCACTCATGGCTGCTCAGATCGGCACAAGTGCATTTGCTGATTTAACAGCATGGGCAGTGGACAGGAAAATGACAGCTGCATCAGAAAGTTAGATGCGATCATTCAAATCTGATGTTTTACCTACTGTAATGTTTAGAGTTTGCAGGAAGTCTTATGTACTGTCACCTGTGGAGTCGTTATGAATGAGGCTACACAGGACACAACATGAAACAGGAGATTTCCTTAGCATATAATTCATCTGCCTTAGTGTGATTGATGAAACACCAGATATTATCCTCTCCTTCACCTCAGCTCCAGTGTCACTCAGTCTGTCTCTGAGGCCTCCACAGTGGTGGCAGCTGTCACACAGGCTCTCTGGAGGCCAATTGAAATGCTGTGACCTTGGGACAGAACTAATATGTCAGCCGGGGCCGAGAGGGGATTTCACCTTCCTTATGGAAGGCTTCCACAGAGCTGGCTGGGAAATGACTTGGTGTGATGGGGGGGGTCCTGTTTAGATTAATACAACTCAGACACTGTAGGAAAAAGGAATGGTCTTGTCTGTGTGCAGCAAAACACAGACCTGCACACACACACACAATTTACAGCAATGCAAATAAATGTAATAAATATAGATATAAGATAGATAGATGGATAGATTGTTATGCAGTGAGTCTCATCTGAAGAAAATGTTTAATGCAGTTTTGGAGAGGTACATCTACCAAAGTAGTAGTATTATAATATATAAATATAATATAAATATATATTTTAATTAGAAATACTTCTGCCCACTGCACCAGTCTTTCAGTTAACAGCAGTACATTCACAAAGTCCGTCACACTAATGTTTGGTCCTAGATGACACCAGTGATTTACAGTGATTTAGGTTCATAGACTTACATCAGAGGAAACTCCACCTTGTCATGTCTTGTTTCTGTTTTGGTATTATTTCCTGTTTTGGTATTATTTCCTGTTTTATTTTGAAACCCTACCCTCCTCATGTTAGGTCGCTTCCCACTTCCCTTCAGGTGTTTCCCATTGTCCTGATTGTCATCACCACCTTGATTGTTTCCACCTGTTTCCCTTCCTCAGTTTGTTAAATAGTCTGTGTTTCCCTTTATCTTGTGCCAGTGTGTCTTTGTCTGTTGACCGATATCACGAGCATTTTGATTCCAAGCCATAGTCTTTGTCATCGCAGTTTGTAAGTCGATATTTCTCTTTAAGAGTATTTTTTGTTTTGTAATTTTGATAGTTTTGTTACCTTACCATAGCCATTGTTTTGTACTTTGTCAGATTGTTTTTCCTCCCTTATGGAGCGTTTTCAGTTAGAGTGATTTTGGTTGTACTTTGTATCTTAGATAGGTTTACTCCCTTTATGAGCTTTATTGTAGATTTTGAGTTGTTACTTTGATAGCCGCTTTAGAGTATAGAAAGTTAGTTTGTCAAGTTTCATAGCCTTGCTTTTTCACTCTGGGAAAGAGATCTTTGAAAAATAAAAGACTGTGAATCAAATCTCTGCTCCTGGGTCCTCTCTATATATCGGCCTGACACACCTTATAATGAAATAAAAAATGAGGATAGATGAAAATAAACACAGGATGATAAAATAATGGCAAAATTGTATTTAAAAATGTTTACATTTTTCATATTACTGTGTGGACAATAATACATTTTTGGTACATGTATTAAGCATAATTGATCTGCAGTTGCTAATGTTGTATATTGATATATGCCACTTTTGGGAGTATTGGAAATTTAATATATAACTGCATCACTGATATATTTATGTTACTTTTCCCATATGTGGTGTGTGAGGATAAATTGCCACTGGGTGTGATTACTGGCTGCAAATACTGTGATTCATACATATATGTAACAGTTCATGTACAGCATATGTACATGTGTGAAAGAAAGAAAGAAAGAAAGAAATACCACTGTCATCATGGTGCCAAACACATGCAAAACAGTTGTTTACATTTTATTTCTTTTCTAAAAAGTAAAGTTAAATACTTTTTTTTTTCAAATTCTACGCCTTTTCCCCCTTTCCTGCTGCTAGTTGGCATTTTGGGTGAAAGATTTCCAGCCAGCTCTTTGCAATAAATTCTTTCAGAGATTAATGTATCACAAGTAATTTGCAGCATCTTTCCATCACTTACAAATGTATTCAAATGAAAAAGACAGTGATAACCACTTCTTATTGCAGAAAATGTCAGAGTCATTTTTTATGCATTAAGTAGTCCTAAAGAGCATTATTACTGTTGCTTTCTTGTTAAAACACATTGACTTGATTCACTAAATAGCTACATGTTAATGCTACATGTTGTGAAGGCTTTGTATGAGAGAGAAAAATTAATCAGCTGCTCTATTTGATTTCAAGTCTCTGTGTTCACCCAAAAGGTGAAGGAATACACAATGTTGTGACAATGTCTGGCTTTGTGTTGTGACACTGTCACATGAATCATTTTAAATAATTAACTCCTGCTGTTACAGAAGCAACGACACACCTCATAATTCAAGGTAGCTGGCGAGAAAACCAAGACAATCACCAGCAGGCACTAATATAAGAGCTCTGTCATCTCTTTATTTATTCCTTTCTTTTTTATGTTTTTGTATGTTAATTATAAACAATAAAACATTGTACACATGGACACTATGGCAAAGACTGTAGAATTGAAAGAGGTATTTAAAACATAGTAAAAAACAGAATACTACATAATAGAATGTAGTATTTTTGCAGAGTGGTGGTGTGTAGTGCTACACCTCACAGTGTTTTCGTTATTCTTTTTTTTTTTACTGATGCAATTAAATTTGATAAAATAAATGATATTTACAGGGAATTATGAGTTGTTATATTCATATGTGAGTCCCAGTATTCATCTTATTTTCCTTCTTATCAATTCACTTTGAGATTGAAAACCATGTGTACAATAGGATGGAGGTGTGTGTGAAACATGTACATTCTCAACACACGTTCTGTTAGAGTTATCTATTTTGTCCTCTAATAAATGTATATTGAAAAACGTTGAGGTTTGTGGGCTGATCTCTCTGTTGAGTATGTCCTGACAGTGGTTTGATGACATCACTGAGGTATGTGCTGAAACAGATCTCAGGTCTCAAAGCTATGTAAATATGCAACGTTTTCTCACTCACCACTCAACCTGTGTCACATATTTTGTTAAACTGTGACCTTACATTTACAAAAATATTTTCAGTCAGTTATTTTCAAACCTAAAGAAAGAAATGCAAAATAATTTCCTTGGATTTTTCTTGTATTTATTTATTGACTATCACTTTGGTGTAGTGCTTATTTCTTAGGCTTTCTGGTTCCATGGTTCAAACTCAGATTGTCCTTGGAGTCAAGGTTGCTCAGAGTCAAGTGGAGGTGACCTGGGCAGCGACAGCAGCCGATACTGCAGCCTCCCTCTGACACTAACTGACAGCTCGCTCGTTTCCAGTGACAGGTGGAGCACTAAGACGACAATCCATCAGCGCTAATATGCTTGACTCGACCAATCAATAGTGCCGTACAGTATATGTGTGTGCTAAGAAAAGGAGCTCTCAAATGAATCTGAAACGGACGGGAGTATAACTGCCTGGAGCACAGTGAGGTCCCCCCACTATTAATATGAGCAAAGCAGACATCTCCAGGAAGAGTCTGTTTAATTTATATCTACTGCTTCCAGCCATTATGGACAATTCAAATCTGGAGGGAAATACAAGTGTGGATGGTGCTGACTGTGAAATATATTCAGGATGTTGATTGAGGGACTGTTTTTGCAGCTGAATTGTTGTATTGCCGATGCAGCATTTTGCTTTGGGCCTTGGTACAGTAAACATACTGTAGTTGTCGATCTGGTCTGATGTTGTTTTCCCCAAGCATCCTGCAGTAGAGCTATTCCAAGCCTCTTGGTAATGACAAAGCAAATGTCTAATGTTGATTGTGGTGGTAATACCCCACCAATCATAATCAAGACGGTGCTGATTAACATCTGCCATCCTGCATAAACAAACCACAGTGTTGGCTAACAAACAGAAACCACTCTGCATTAATAAAAGAGAAAAACAAATACACTACCTGGGAGCCATTCTGCTGCTCTGCTGTATGACATTTTCAGAATAATATATTGCTTGATCAATTTTGGATTTAAAAAATCATCCCACTTTTTTACTCTTTTTTGCTATTTCATACTTCTGAAAAATATTTGATTCCCTGCTTTGCTTATGTTAAAACAACAAGCTCAACACAAAAACACAAATACTCTTATGAGAGGCTAAGGCAGTATATAAAAGCAGTGCAAAAAAAAAAAATGACCTTTGACCTCCACAGCTCTGTGTCCCACTTCAAGTCAGCTAAACTTAACTTAGACTGAGCTGACAAATGTCAAATAATAAAATCGTCAATGGGATGATCGTGGCTCTAGTGTTTCAACCCATCATAGACTCTGCAGAGAACATAACCTCCTCGGCAGAGGTACTGAATGCTATCATTTTATACTTAGCTTTGAAATACAATTTTATATGATTACTGTACACATGACTCATGGTGCTTATTCATCTCTTATTTTCTGCAGATAGTGAGGAATATAACCATATAACCATGAATGTAAGCATAGTTAATTGCTTTAGCTGTGCATCCACATCACCCTAACCTGAACTCAAAGAGGTGGCTGCTCACATCCTTATCCTGTGCTGAACCAGAGGTGCAGATAAAGTGTGGGTTAATTACAGTGATCAGAAATGATGTCTGAGATATGTAAGTTTCCATTTCATCCTCTTATGTTTAAATAACCTCTTAGAACTCTTGGCTGTTATGTGTATATTCACAACATTATTAATAATAATAGTTGAACACTGGTGATGCTTTGATTGTCTGTTGCTTTCCTTTCCTTGATTGTTTTATGACTTATACTTCAATGATGCGTCGTTATCTAATGGCACAAAAAATACTCTGCGATGATGACAAGCACCAGCACAGTATTTTACTGTACTGACGATTCTTCTTCCTGAAAATGTATGGTGACGCAGGTGAAAAAGAACAATGGCTTGGCTATAATGACATTCTAATGGGAAACTAATGGGGGTTCCTGCAGACAGACTTCAGTGGGTTCAGTGTAAGGTCAATGAGGCATGAGAAACAAGCTAATTGCTTCTTCATAAACGCTGTGCATAAAAACAGTTATTGTTCCATTCCACCCTCTGTGGGAGACATTTCGCTCCGGGTTGAGGTTTTATGCTCTTGTTGTGTTAGGCTGTGCTCTGATGCAAAGATTTAAGCTCCCTATAAATCATAGAATCATGGAAATACAAAGATAAACAAATATAAAATCATATAAATAGACCAAAGTATTGAATGAGACAACACAATTACATTCATTGTGTAATATTTTTTCATATATCATAGTTAACTGATAATGCTGGCGAAGGCTCTGCACGGTCACAGTGTCTAAGTAAGAGGTGAGCATGTGATAGCATGAAACCCGGACCATAAACGGGCCCTTGAGAAGTAAAGTAAAGTAGGCTAGCCCACAAAATCATACTTTTGAGAAAGCGAGGTTTAAGGTTGAATACATACTTCAATACATAATGTAGTACTAATTTTTGACCTACGATGTGGGATAGCCTACTTGACCTCCCACGGGCACAAATATGAAGCTCCAAAACGGAATCCAGATATTTTTCATTTGATGAATTTGCAGTGTGCTGTAAAAGTTAGTGTGAAACAAACTGTAAAATCTTTGAAAAGTGAGTGATATGTGAAAATGTGAGCTAACATTTCAGTTGTTAGTCACATGTCACTCAGCGCATACTGAGTGTGAGAGCTCACACACAGGGAGAGGTTCAGTTTAGCGACTCTTTCAGTAGCATCTGTTTCAGCTGCAACGCCTCTGCTCCAGACATCACTGTCTCTTGGTCAGATGTCTGAGCTGTGTAAAGGTATAAATGCTCTCTCAAAGAAAGGATGACATAAATTCAAATGAGACTGGCCACAATCACATCTCCAGCTTGATCATGGTGAATTTCGGGAATAATCGCTCCCTGTCCTGTCCACACAGGAGCATTGCATGGTAGAATTAAACAATTGTTATTTAATCATCATCTGTGACACGTAAAAATCTTGATTCTAACTTTATATCCAGATGGTAACAGGATAAGACATAAGTGACATTGAGAAATGTCACTGCTGGAACATAGATATCAGGAGCTTCAGTTACAAAGGTCAGTTTTTAGTGCCATCTGCATTCAAATCTATAAGTGAGCCCACAGTATACATCTGCTGACCGTGATGCAATATTGCGATGTGAAAGAAGAACCGGAGAGACTTGTGATCATATGGTGTCAGCAAGAACATCCCGTCCACAATTACATAGAGCAGGACGTTTTAGTACATCTGCAGTGGATATACCCATTATTACAAATGCACATCTGAGAGCACAGTGGTGCCAGGACAGTAAACACTGGGCTATAGAAATGTCAGATTTCCTTTACTGTCTCCCTGTATGTAGTGTACACCTAGAGAATGGCACTGTTGGTTTGGATCCATTTGTCCCCTCAGAGGAAAACAGGGTCACCGCAAATCAATACAGAGTTATGTGGAGCGATAACCTTTATCCTGTGATGAAACATTTCTACCCTAATGGGAATGGGAGCTCCGAGGATGACCACGCCCCCATCCATAGGTCAGAAAGGGTCACTGACTGGTTTGATGAGTATAATGAAAATAATGGTTCTTCATAAGAGCTCAGCTGAACACAAATGTGAGACAAATCCTTTTTTTATTCACTCCGTCACTTATCAGAACTGGCATGATGAAGAAAAGAAAACAAAAGGAAAGTAAAGGCTTCCAAATTCTGATAGTCATGTATATAAATAAGAAAATAAACCAGAATCATGTCTGACTGAATAGCCATTAGTTATTATCAGTGCGGCTGCAGCACAATGCACCTTTGCAGCAAGGTCAACAGAAAACTTGTAGGCTTCACAGCACAGCCTGTGATAATCCCCTTTTCAGTGAGAGGTCAGCAGGTGAAGGAGTCCACAGGGTAGCGTGTGTGTGTGCGCACGTGTGTTTGCAGATGTTTCAGCACGTTTTTTTTTTGTTCACTCGACCCGAATGGGGCCGTTCTGTCGGAAGCTTAAAGCTATAGTGTGGGGTCAGAGGTCGGGCTGCAGTTAATGCTGTTCTAAATTGCCTTTCCTTGGAGGTTTGCCCCCTTTGAGACACCTGAGAAAGGTGGGAAGGGCATGCTGTGAAAAATTGGGTGAAGCAAGTGGATTGGAGTGTCAAAGTGGCCCGTGCAAGGCCATTTAACATATCCATTCTGCTGATTCATCATACTTACAACCCCTTGTGACAATGCATTGGATTTCACCAGCTGCTCTTTTAACAACCGGGGTTTTAAAATGGGAAACCATTAAAGGTCTCGGATTCTATCCAAGCGGGATACGCTTGTGCTTTCTACTGTCTCGAACAATACTAAACTACAGCCTCCCATTCACGCATATAAATCTTCTACAGTATTTTCTTAAAAAATAAGGCAGATCTGAGTGAACCCTTGTTGTTGCCTCTGTGGACCCGTGCAGCTCTCCCTCCAGTGCTCTCTATATTCACTTTGAAACGAACAGAATCAGGTCTACAGCGTTAAATATTTCATCGTACCTTTCCACGTAACTGTTTCCCTGCTCCAGCAACCGCCAGCGCTAAGGCAAAAGAGGAGGAACAGACGCCGGTGCCGGGAGACACCTGGCTGACATGCATTTAAATCTCGGCGAGGGTGTGATGGGAGTGTGTTTACCTCTCCGCACTGCACCACGAAGGAAAGGTAAACATGTCACAGAATGCAACCAGGGCTGTACGGGGCATCGCTCTGTGGGCAGGTAACTTGTAGTCATCTTTTCAATGAATTTTCTGCAATGAAGAGATGATTGGCCTTGTACCTCATTCAACACAGACGATTTCAATGGTGCATCAGCTGGAAGGAAAAATACCACCAAGGTCGACCTTGGTGGTTGAAATGAATAGAAAACAGTGGCATGGATCCTTCGTGTAATTTGTAGGGGGCGGCATGCGGGGGCTCTGAAGAATGACACAGAGAGCACCTTCTGTCTGCAGTGTGGCGCAGAAGCCATTACTGGCTACAGCGCTGTCAGCTGAACGGCATTGGCTCCTTTGAGAATGAGGCTTTCAATCAATCTATGAAAAGCCAGTATCTCTGTGGGACGGATGAGACAGAATAAGTCATGATGGCAGCAGCAGTCAAGTGAGTAGGTGTTGAAAAGCAATGCAGTTGTCTGGAAGGAATAGTCTCGCTTACGTGCGCGCCATCGGCCTCGCTGCATTGTTTGTGGTAATGATGGTTTTCTTGGCTGCTGTCAGGCATATTTACAGGGATGACACCACTGAGAGGAGCGAGTGTGACTGGAGTGTGTTGCATTACTGAATAAGATATATGACATTAACATCATTAACATACGACATGTTGTGTTTGCCTTTTTGCAGATAGCGCCAACACCAGACATTTAACTTGATATGCAAGTCCCCACAGTACACTTGCATTGATATGTGATAGAACTCTAACAAAAGTTAGAATGGGTTTAATAGTTAAATTATTGGAGAGTTGTCTGAAATGTTTGAAAAAAACACACAGACCAAAATGGTTTCTGGACGGCAGAGAGTACTAAAGTAAACAGCTAATGGATTATTATGGGTAGCAGATATTTCAGGGCTCCAAATACCAAGGGTCCATTGTGCATAGATATGTACATAACAATTACTTTGTGTATATTTGTAACTTTGTTTAGTTGTATTTGTTTCCAGCTACAAAGCTGAAACGTAAACGGCCACAAGACGGCCCCTGCAGTTTTATTTAACCTGGATACCCAGCGTTGCAGAGGATGACATGGCTTTGCTGTTATACACATTTATTTGTTGCATCTTTTGTGTTCGTGGTGTACTTGTACTACAGTGTCACTTAGTAAGCCAGGCTGTGGGAGGGTGAGATAAATCCTACTCAGCCTGCCACGGTGTTTAAAAACCCGATTTTGCTATAATTATTGGTAAAAGCCACAATTTTAACATCTCAGCAGAATGATGAGGTTATTTTTTTCTTCTCTGTGACTCACTATTTATTCCATATCCTGTTGCCTGTATGGTGTAGAATGTTTTGGAGCACAGCTTCACTCTGAAGCCAGCATTTCTCCGTATGTAAGGAAACTCTGTTTAAGAGTATTGGAGAATGGGTAAAAAAAACTCCCAATTTCTCTCCATGTAAGCAATGAATGCACATTCATTCATCTAACTGAATGTATGAGCAGATGTTCTTTAGGAATGACAAAAACTATAATTAAGAAAAAACATTATACTTCAGTACATATACATTCTAAATATATAAATATATCTTCCACTGAAGAGAAAAGAAAACAGCTGAAGGGTTCTGCTCTTCTCCGGTGTTTGGACTTCTGTTAATATGTTTAATTTCCCTCTGATTCTGATTCTGACTCTGCTATGACACTGTTTTGCTATGAGCAGCCTGCATGAGTCCCAGCTTTCATATCTGCTCTCAGTATAAAACAAATGGCTTGGCTTAGTGTTAACAAGCAACAGCATGTCTGCGATCATCTGCAGTGCTACTGTACTAAGGAGAAGCGTTAGGGGCCCCGGGCCTCGCAGATGTCACTGTTCGCCATGTAATGTGTGCTGTAATCAACAGTACGGCTCTGCTCTGCCGCCAAGCTGCTTTAAAACGATATATACGATCTGCGCACAACTGTATGAATCAAATCAATGGGATATTCTCTGCAGACAAGAGCTTTTCTCAAATAAAAGCTGTGTGCACAGTTCTGATAAAATACACATTTTATCAGAACTGTGCAACTATCCTGATAGAAAGTTTCTACAAACTCAATACAACTTGCTTGGAAATGTCAGAGTCATAGAACAAATATACATTATGGAAGAAGGGCACTGCTGCCTGCTTTATGGCTAATATTTTCTTTTTAATCCTTGATGTGCTCTGGGTCAGGTTACATTTCTAAGGTTTGCTTACACTTCCAATACATCTCAGTTATCAGGTTCATTTTAACTAATGTAAAATTTAAAAAATCGAAATAATGTTTAGTGATGTGCAAAACTGAAGCACTAAAAAGAACTGACAGAGTAGAGAGGAGTGATAAAGTGCCTCCTGTATTATCCAGACTTGAGGTCCTATATAGAGCTCTTAGTCCAAAATATGTGTATGTTATACATCTGTGTAAATATGCTTTTATCATATAAGTAATATACAATACATTGTATATGATAAAAGTAGACATTATATGTTGTGTGAGCTTTTTGTATGATAAAAATCTGAATGTATTCACTTATTCTAGGCAGTGTGAGACTGAATATTATTATTGTGATCACCATGAAGGTTGATTTGATTTGACGCTATATTAAAAAAAAGGATGACTAAAATTCATTTTTCAGTGAAAGAAGACTTTTTTTAACTTTGACCTTCGAGTTTAATACCGCAGAGATTTTACATGCACAAAAAGGCATGGCAAACCCAAAAAAAAGGCATATCCTCAAAACATAATATTTGCATTTTATCAACAATTGTCAACAATCATCGATTTTATTTTAGTGGAATTTCCATGTTGGCATGTTTTCAGCAAGAATCACCACTGCGTTCCAGTGGCGCATTATGTTAAACTGTATGTTGTGCATTATCATGTGCAAAATGTTAATTTACGGACAAAATTTGTGGTTAAAAGATACTGACTTCGAAAATAGATGTTTGTGGCATTGCAGCTGTATGTGTTATATCATCAGCTCATTATTTTCAAAAACATGTTGAACATTATTTGTGACTACACTAATGCAATTTCTCGTGCAGATTTATTTTACATGAAAATAAAGATTAATTTGCAACTACACAATTGTAAACATTACAAGGTAAAAATGTTATTGACTAATTTGAGTGATAAAAATAAATAAATAAACACCAAAACAAAAAACTGTTGTCTTGAGTGCCGGGTACCAGCTTTTGTGGGTTCAGCTAAAGTCTCAAAAAGTGTCCAATAACAAGAAAAATCTATCCGGGAATTTTGAATTTAGAATTTACCCCTTTTCCTTGTGAGGAATGAAATATTTCATAGGTGTATGTAACACTCCTTTTCACAGAACTGTGGAAACAGGATTTACCCAAAAAAAGATAGTGAAGGACTCAGTGCACAACTGAACATCCATACATCAGTCTCTCACAGCCAGAGTTCAACAGCCAGCAAAACACCTAATACTAATACTAATGACAGATCCAAAATAAGCACAATGCAATAGCAATGCAACTGTAATAGACATGGAAGCTGTAGACATCTTGAACGTTGCATATGATTCCATTCTTCTCACGTTGATTATATGGACACAGGGTATTAGGTGTAAATGTATGACATTTGAATGTAAGACATCCACAAAGCCTTGTGCGTCGCTTCATTCCTCAAAAGCATCATCAATCATCCTGATCACTGCACCGTATACACCAACATGTGTCTTTATGTCCCTTCCCTTGATTTGCTTTGTTCATCCACTATTCATCCAGTGTTTCTCAACAGAGATTCATAACCATAGGTAAGCATATTTTATGTTCCTGATGTAAAGTGCTCCGGCCGACACAGCAGTGTGAGGTAATGTAATGGTCCTGTTTGTTCACTTCGCCTCTCACTTCACTTCACTGATCTTTCTCCATTAATAATACTGTGACATTCCCTGGCAGGATGTCAGGTGAGTTCAGTCGCACGATGCTGTGACGTAAGGCTTGAAAGCCCTCACGTTAGAGCCTTTACAGATTAGTGTTGTTTTATACTCCCTCTGCTTTTGGTGGCAAGAATGGAGCTATGACCTTTCTGCACTCCTTCATCCATTAGGCTCTGCAGATTTGGATCTGGAACCAATGAGAGAGCCCAACAGAGCCCTAATCAGTGTGGAGGGAACCTTGGCTCTGTATGCACAGCAGATGCCAGCACCAATTAGACAGGTGTATACATTGTGCCGGTGCATGAAGAGAAAATGGACAGGCCCTGTTCTCTGCAAAAACGCTAGTTCTGCACCATTGCTGCCGGATCGATGGGGCCCTCGGACTCAGAGATGTGGCCTCGGATGCCGGGCAGGAGGCAGTGGTGGAGGCTAAAAATAAGCCTGAGGAGGGCAGAGGATATGTTGACAGAGGTAATGAGAGATCATCAGGGATTTCAGGAGCGGTTGGTGCCGATTACCAGAGCAACCTGTCTCATGCGATTGTTGTTTCTTTCGGTAACATTTTGACAGTGAAGACACAATCAGATGACATTTTTCTATTTCACTTCACGTGTGTGTACACAGAGCCAGGAGAAGACAGAGTGCAGCTGTGTTCTCTTCCTAGATAGTGACGTTATCAAGTTAAACATCAAGTTCAAATTCACTCCTGATATATTTTAACCCTCTGAAGTCATCATCATAATCAGAAGATTATAGCTTTAGTTAAAACCAGCCAGCCAGGACAGATTATTACATCAGAGGTATTGTACATGTAGCACAATGTGCACAACAACAACAACAACAATAGTACCACAGAATCAGAATCAGTAAACTGTCTAATGTTATGCTCAAAATAAAACAGACTTTATTACATAAAGTACATTGCAGAGGTTTGCATTGTGTGTTTGCAAACCTTTTATTGCACTATATGCACAAAACCTTACGCATCACACAGAGTCAGTGTAGTGTCCTAAAAAAGTAGCTTATAATGCTGTTTGTATACTGCTTATATGATGACAGAAGCTATATAGATATTTCAGCTATATACTGCAACAGCACTACTGTGATGACGGGACAGGTTCTTGAAGATGATTGTTTTCCCAGACAACGATTTCTCCTGACTTTTCTGATTCGTGATTTTTCCACTAGCTCAGGATATATATCTTGACAGCCTTTTCTATAGATTTCTATAGAGCCGCGGAGGTGCAACAGCTTTTACAGCTTTACCTCACTGCTGTCACAAAGCAGCACGACGTGCCTTCAAATCAGACAGATATGTGTCTCTGCTGCTGTCACGCCAACACAGTTGTCATTTTCCTGCCCAGCGACCACATGGGTTCTACAGCAAATGCACCATTTGAGTGCCCATGGCCATGTTGCTCACCAGATTACATGGGGTCAGGCACATTCTTGGCAAATCGACATACTGGAGTAGATGGTGATTGCAACATAAATCCGGTCTGAAGCAAACGCTGCAGTATTTCACTGTTATTTCAAGCTGCATTAAGAAGATGCTAACATGTACTGACATAGACATGCATGTGCACAATGTTTGTTACACACACAGTTCTTCGCTTTGTGCAAAAGCATGCGAGTCACTTCCTTTGCAGAAAACTTACAAAACTTACAACCTGGCTACTTGAGACAATCTGCTTAGACTGTTAAAATACAGTTGTGTTAGGTAATGCATATTATTAAGTAAGATTAGAAATCAATTCATGTTAAAGCCATTTGCCACACAAACAACCTCAAACCCCTTTAGTGTAGATAATCCAGCTTTGCCAGCTAGAATAGAAAGTAATTAACTGACTACCTTTAATAAACACAGGGGTGTTAGCACTGTCTAAGTGTTCTTAAATTGAATGTATGATTCTATATTTATAGTGAATATGTTGTTGCTCCCCAATCCCCCCCACCGCCCACCCCCACCCCCCCATCCTTGCTGAGCATTGTCAAATAAATCCTCGCTGGCTCACTGGTGCCAGTCTGTGGCAGTTACAAGCCAAATGAGCTGCATGAATTCTTGGTATCATTGTGGAAGAGGCCGAGAGACTTAAGCGAGCACTGTGCAGGCCGAGCCTTCAAGCCCAGCATCACTAATGCCGCCCATCGATTTGCAAGAAATAGCTCTATTGCTGAGAGCTCGATGTTGAGTGACAGCTGCAACATGACAGCCATCAATTAGACTGTGTTAAGTGTGAATGCAGCAGCTGGGGACAGCAGGAATCATTCTAAGACTTAAACTGGAATTCAGTGCATCTGTGAGCAGAACTTGATTTCGAGAACCTTCTATTGTCAGAGTTAGATCAAAATGAGAGACATTCAGCTCATTGTGCATCTATTTGCGTCACGACATGTTTTTTTCTGATGAATACACCAGAGTGCTGGAGTGATGCTCTAAGGAGACAGAATGCGGGATGCGATGGCGCCGCATAAAGCAGGTGCAGTTCAAAGCACGTTGCATCCCATTTGCATCGTCTCTAATTTAAGTCAGAGAGGATCTGTCATGAGGAATCTCAAACAGGGGAGGAGATGGTGTGAAGCAGGTGAACGCAGCCTTCAGGAAGCCGGCTTTGACTGACAGAGGCGAGGTTAAACACTTCACAAGAGCACCGCTCGCTTCAGAGGGACTGTTATGCAAAGAGGCCGATAGATGGAGAGAAGGGAAAATGAAAGTACTCCACCCATAGGCCCCCTCAGCTCCTCTCAGGAGGTGTCAGGAGCTGTGTGTTAAGAACCCAGCGCCCCCATTTCCTGTGAGAGGGAGCAGTGCTGCATGTTGATAACACTCATTTCCAACTGAGCGCTTCAAAGAGGAAAAGGCTCGGAGACAATTAGCCTGCATCGCCCTTGTTGAGAGCAACAGGCAAGTTTGGTTAGGTTAATCAGTCGTAATCGTAAAGCAGGTGTTGAGCGCTCAGCCTTACAATCCTCCACCCCCCAAATGATATGATCGTCACATTCACAAAAGTGCGTCCTTTAATTAAACACAGTGTCCTTCCCGGCTGTCTTTTCCTTATTCAGAGGCGTGAAGCAGCGCTGATTGCATCAGATCAGTGACACCAAGAGCAAATTGCTTTTCTGCCGTGGCAGGGATGATGAAGGGGGTGGGAACATGCTGCCTATGTATGCGTGTGTGTGTGTGTGTGTGTGTTTTGGAGGTGTGTGATAGAACGAAAGTGTTGCTTATCACAGGAGAGGCACAGTGGTGACTTTAATCTCGAGACGATGCAAAAATTGTTGTGTGAAAATCATCCTCTCAGGACACAGGAAAGACGATTTCAAGTTTCTAAATCAAAATGAAGTGAATCCTTTGAATCGGCTCACCCGCTGTGTATAAAATGACTAAAGCAGCCTGTTGTTTTCCATTGACGGCTACGTTGCATAATAAAAGGACTTTTGGTTCAGTCTTAATAATAAATGTGTTTGCTCTGTAATGTAAAGGTTGGAGCATCAGTGAAAGCTGTTGCCAAAACATTAGTTTCTGCCAAACAACCACAGCACTTTGTCTCCTGTGGAATTCTCACTAATCATGTGTGAACTGCATCAACAAACAAGTCTTTGCATGTGAGCTTTTTCACAATTTTTCTTTTGTACAATTCAGAAGGTAAATGTACAAGAGTACATGATCAGGTCTAGTACCAGGCTCTCCTGGCTGTACAGTGAGTAAATAAATCTGATGTTCAGCCGACTGGAGGAAACATCAGGGCCTTGACTGGCTGACTGATGGGCACGGGCCTTACACAGTGTAATGGGGTCATGTTACAAAGATTTCAGGTTGAGAGCTCTATCTATCTAGATACAGGGGGTCCTCGAGTTACGACGGAGATCCGTTCCTGAGAATGTGTCGTTACCGAATTTCAACTCAAGTCGGAACATACATTCATATTTAAGGTAGATACTAAGTTGTGCCACTAGATGTCGCTATAACACCACGCTAAAATAAGAGTTTACTATCGTGAATTGCCTTTTGTCCCTCTTGACCCTCTTGACACACTGTAGGGGTTGATATTGAGTGTAATGAGCATTTCCTTTAGATTTCTGATATCAACCGTGTAGACCCTGTGTTGTGAATAAACCTACGGTATCGCCACGATCCCGAACCCATCTGTGTCCGTGTGCATCTCCTTACCGGCTGCCGCTGCACCCCCCGCCAGCCGTCCATTTCACATAAGTAAACACAACGCAAAGTAGCCTAGCTGTGGAGGTGTTGGAGAGCTGGCACCAACTAGTTCCCGTGCGAAGTCTGTACGTATTTACGGGGCAAACCGCTTAAGACGAAACAAGGAAGTTCATGGGAGATGTGTCGTAACCACGGAAACGTTGTATCTCGAGACCGTCGTAACACGAGGACCCCCTGTATATACATTGTATATATTCTATATACTGTATCAAAGTCAAATAAATTGATGAACTGAGAAAGTGAGTCTGTAGGGTACATCAGCTGGGAACTGTAAAGAAATGTCATAACAAGCCACCGGACCTTAGATAAAAACATGTTTACTGCCTCTGCTGGAAGTGTAACATAGTAAATACAAGGCTTCTCCTACGTTAACTTAGTTATGATTTCATTTAAAGCACATCTATTCAAGAACATACACCAAGAACATGCACAACCTAAGCAACAACTAAAATATGTCAGACACTAAACACAACTAAATGTTGTTTTTACTGCAAGACAGAACAGGAAGAATAGATACAAATGACAAAGTATGAAATAAATACAGCTGGACTATATATTAGCATTTCAGTTTCTAGTGTTTGTTTATACTTTGGGGCTCGTAAAGGTCTGTAGTTTTTTCATGAACCAGCCTTGCATATAGGGGGGCAGTCAGTGAGGTTGCAACAGGATAGGCAAGGCAGGCAATCACTTGGGGCCACAAGCTGAGAGAGAGGCCCCTAGATTGGCTGATTATATTAGTCTCCAGCAAAGTCAATTTTGTGGTCTGGAACAGTGGTCTGGAACCTTCCAAAGACCTTCCAATAAATTCAAAACAAATTATGAAGCATGAAGAAAAACAAAAAAAGGGGGGAGGAAAAAAGGAGAGTGGTTTTGTTGGATAATAGTTCTGACGAGGGTTTATTCTGTAGCTGCATGAAAATCGGTTGGTTGTAAATTCAATTTAGGCGGCTACTCGTTAAGCCTACGAGACCCCGATACATCCTGTTTTCTCTCAGAGAGAAAAAGATGGAAACATCTCTCTTTCTCTTTCACTTGCTGTGTGCGTGTGTGTGTGTGTGTGTGGTGTGTGTGTTAGATACAGGGGGTCCTCGAGTTACGACGGAGATCCGTTCCTGAGAATGTGTCGTAACCGAATTTCGACGTAAGTCGGAACATACATTCATATGTAAGGTAGATACTAAGTTGTGCCACTAGATGTCGCTATAACACCACGCTAAAATAAGAGTTTACTGTGGTGAATTGCCTTTTGTCCCTCTTGACCCTCTTGACACACCGTAGGGGTTGAGATCACGAGTGTAATGAGCATTTCCTTTAAATTTCTGATATCAACCTTGTAGACCCTGTGTTGTGAATAAACCTACGGTATTGCCACGATCACGAACCCCTCTGTGTCCGTGAGGTTGCAACAGGATAGGCAAGGCAGGCAATCACTTGGGGCCACAAGCTGAGAGAGGGGCCCCTAGATTGGCTGATTATATTAGTCTCCAGCAAAGTCAATTTTGTGGTCTGGAACAGGGGTCTGGAACCTTCCAAAGACCTTCCAATAAATTCAAAACAAATTATGAAGCATGAAGAAAAACAAAAAAGGGGGGGGTGAAAAAGGAGAGAGGTTTTGTTGGATAAAAGTTCTGACGAGGGTTTATTCTGTAGCAGCATGAAAATTGGTTGGTTGTAAATTCAATTTAGGCGGCGACTCGTTAAGCCTACGAGACCCCGATACATCCTGTTTTCTCTCAGAGAGGAAAAGATGGAAACATCTCTCTTTCTCTTTCACTTGCTGTGTGCGTGTGTGTGTGTGTGTGTGTGTGTGTGTGCGTGTGTGTGCGTGTGTGTGTGTGTGTGTGTGTGTGTGTGTGTGTGTGTAGGTTTTACAAGATAGTTTTCCCTCCAACAGAACTGAACAGCCCCATCCGCAACCCGATCAGCGCTGTGATGTGTGTTTGGTGCACTGAGCCGTTGCTGTTGTTGGCCTTACAGCAGCCATTAGTTTGAGGCAGCTTTCTCAACATGGCACTGACAATGATGACAGGCCCCGGCAACGCAATCAGGTCCCAGGGGGTGAGACTCCGGGGCATCACTTGCTCCGGGTCAGTCAGGGCTGGCGTATTTATCTGCGAGGTAATCTGAAGGGAAAAGGACAGAAATCCTGACCCCGAAACCTCAGGGACATCATCAAACCAGCTCCGATATCAGGTCCAGCGCAACCCACTCCATGTCTGCTCTCAGACAGCACAGAGCACACGCTGCTGTACCCAGAGAGAGCGAGTGAGAGAAAGAGAGAGCGAGAGAGAGAGAGAGAAGAGCCAGAACTGATGAATAGCAGAGCAGCAATCAGCAGTGAGTGTAGCAGCGAGGGTAAACCATTACGGAGACGCAGGGCTGATCACTCATGGAGCTGAAACTGGCCCAAAGCTGAAACGGCAACACTGTCACCTCACGAGTGAGCCTGTCTGCACTGTGATTTACTGCCAGAGCAGATACTTCATCAGTCTAATAGCTCCTACATTGGCAGTGCTTACAAGCGCTATATATAACTTGTTTATGGGCTGTGATATTTTCTACTTGTACAGTTATTTAAGAAAACATGAGTACCCTGTATATGCAGAGCTGCTCCTGATGGCCACCGTGCTCCCGGGAACACTCACACTTTTACTAATGCTTTTATTGCCTCGTCCTGATCTGTACCTCGCCTCGGAGTATCAGAGACGTTTGTTTCACTCCACTTGTTAGTTTTAGTGTTGACATGTTGTGCGAATTCTGGGACATTACATACAGTACACAGGTTTGTCTTTCTAAACTGTGTCTTGGTCAGTTCACTTTGCCATTCCATTTCCAAATACATCCCGATGGTGTTTAAAGCAGGATGGAGCTACACAGCAAAGGGTTGTCATATTCTTGTAAATCTGAGATTTTGTTTTTGGATTTAGTACATTTGTATCCTTGTTTATAGTTGTGGCATACATCTCAGTGACCATCATGTTTTCCCCCAGTGTCTGCTCTGTGTAGTCCTGTCACCGTGAATGCAGACAAATTTAAAATGCACTGTGACACGGTCTGGATGATGGTCACAGTCGTGTAATTTGCAGTAAATGGGATAAAACATGCATCACTGGACTGTGCTCCTACACTGATTGAATTCATGTCGCAGATCCCTGCAGGGAAACCTTCTGCCTTGCAGAGAGGCCAGAGTTCAAGGACGGCAACTAATGATCACCTCATGTCAGCAGTCATTCCAAACACAGTATGTTTATTTCATGCTAGGTTTATTTTAATGCGAGTGAAGCTCTCAAAGAACACAATGTGCTTCGCCGACTGTGAGGGGCTGCGAATCAGTATCATAGCAGGAAGTGGCAGCCAGATGAAATGGCTGCAGGGTCTTGGCACAGCTGAATACAGGCTAAACAGGGGGCAGGGTGAAGGATGGCCCATGTTGCTGTGAAGTATCACATGTCGTGGCTGATATTTCTCTAATGATGTATAAACACTTTAGAGGTTTAAAAGCTATATTAGAAGAAGAATATCATATAGTGTGTATTACTGAGGCAATGATGGGTTTTGTGGCAAAAAGAAAAAAACTGTGAAAAACCGGAGTAGACGTGTGCCTCAGTTGCCAACTTCGACAAACGTGTCACACTAAACCAGAATTTCAATTCAACCCCACAAACTTTCTTTTTCAGTTCCCTTCAAGATCCAGAATTTTCTGTTGATACCAATCATGTCAGCAGACGTGGAAAGGTCATCTGTGGATATGGAAGGAGAAATTTCCCTGTGGTCGGAGGGTGTTTTTCTTTTTTTGACCTGTGCCATGAATTGTCAGCGTAACTTGACATCTCCAAACAAATGTCAAGTTGAGCTATTTTCCACCATCTGCTGTTTTTATTTTCCACCAGCTGTGACTCGTGCTTCTTTATTTCCCTTTATTTATTGGAAGACAATAATTTACATCAGCTGTACTGTCAAAAGCAGTATACTTTTTTCTGTTGTATACTTAATTGTCCTGTGGGAACATACTACAGATTCCCACTTCCTCAGTGCTGGCACACAGTATGAAATTAGGCCACTGCTGTTTGTAGAAATGCAGAAATACATAAATTCCTTACATTTATGTGTTCGTGCTGCACAACCATGACCACAACTCTAACAAGAATCACAAGGGCATAAAATGAATGAATCATTTGTCAGCCACCCATGACAGCGTCACCTTTCTGAATGACTGCTTCTATATATCGACCTCACCTCCCGACTTAAAGAGCCTCAGCCAACATTGAAGAATTTGGACTAAATGCAATAAGCAGCCACATTTTGAACCGTAATGCACAAAGCTAGTCAACACATTTGATTAGCGTATATGTAAACGACCATCAATGGCTAAACTGTAGAATGGTACTCATTAGACTACATACCTCAACCAAAGCCAAGTGATCCTAAACACATGCATCCTGCTTTTACAACAGAAACATGCAGGCTGATATTCTGCTCTAACCTGCACAGACATATAAAGACAATAACCAAAAAAAGTGATGACGTGGGTGAGAACATAAATTTCATGATTGTAGACTGTGTCCACAAAAAGACAGCGCAGGGGTGTGTCTCCAGATAGCTTAATTTCTTATCATCTGTCAGTACAATGACACCTTAGCATGATATTCGAAAAACAGTTTTTTAATGCACAGATGGAACAGCATGAAAACAGGTTTATTAATAAATCCCAGGGACTTCATTTGCAATGCAAGGAAGAAGAAAATATTGAGTGACTGTTCAAATTGCTGCATTTATCCAGGGAGACATCTTTCTGACATCAGCCATGTTTTCTAGCCATCTCTATTTTGTCAGGGGATATGAATAATGCAGGGAGGCTGCAAAAACACTATCAGCCATTCCACCACTTTGACAAGAGGACCAAGAGATAGGCTGCATTCATTTGGAGCACATCTAGTTTTTTATGCATCTTTTTATTTATTTTGCACGGCTAGAAAATGACATTTTTATCAGTCTGTTTGCCGTGTTGTGTTTTTTTTTTTTCTTTCCTCTGGAAATTTTCAATTCGGGCAAGATTGATGAAGCTATAAATGAATTACATTACATTACACAAGACTGAACTATTATTAAAATGTGCTCTCTATTATTAAAAGGGGAGGTATTCTGGCCTGCACACGTTTTTCACACATACGTTCTAGATTTCATTTTATTGCATAAAACTGTGATTTTACTCAGCTTTATGTTCAGTGGGAGACAATGACACAACGAGTGTCCTGTTCTGTTTTAATTATCCTTGAGATGTGTTTAGAATTCGACTGAAGGCCACTAATGACAAACTGAATTGTCATAAGAGAAAAAGAAAGTCATTCACTTGTTTATGTGACACCTCACAATTCTCACTGCCTGTCAGCACAGTAACCAAACCGTGACAACCAAGAAACTCCCTGTAGACCTCTGCAAACAGACCAGGCATGAATTATGACAAAAAAAAAAAAAAAACCACCAGAACTTGTCTTGGTCTTGATTAGGGACCGCACATTAGTCAGTGCACAGCGTTCGCTCACAGTTCACCAAGAGGCACTGACAGGATTCTAGGTTGCTTTAGAGGAAAGGATTCTCTGGTCAGATGAGACAAACCCAGACCTCCAGATATCACACAGAGACACATGTGTCTCTGACAGTCACCAGGCTGATCCCATCCCATCCCTGTGCTGAAGCAGGGAGGGAACAGCATGGTGCTGCAGGACAATGACCTGAAGCAAACAGCGGAGCCTGAGAGTGGCTGGTCACAGCCCAGACTTCAACCCCAACATCTGACTCAACAGACGCTGAGTTTTCACCTCATTATTATTATTGTTATGGATTGTTATTTGTACACTGATGAGCAAAACTTGTATTTTTCTTTTTTTTACAATAAGGAGTGGGAAAGTGTGTGTGTGTGTGTGTGGGGGGGGGGTCTGCTGACTTCCTGAAGCCGCTGTCAATGCGTCTGAACTTTACCAGGCTTTGATCAGGTAGTGATCAGTTTGTACGGACACCACAACCACGTCCAGCAAGCCACGGGATAAGCCAGCACGTTGTGTGTGTTCATTATGGTCGGGGGAGGTACATGGGAATGCGCGTGAGCACATGGAGGCAGAGCGAGGAGGCAACGGCGGAAACGAAGCGCGAGGAGCAGAATCACCAAAAAGGCAAACATCTCATTTAGGAGCAACGCGGCTGATGACGGAGACACCGCAGAAACAGTCCCATTCAGCACGAGGAGACAATTTACAACCAACAGATACACAAATAACTAAAGAAATAAATAAATAGTTGAGGGGAGGAGGTGGTGTGAATATAATATTTGTGTTAATGAATCTTACCTTTAGCGCCCGGCTCCGTCCCCAGCGCCACCACAACCAGCAGGAGAGGCAAATAATCTCTGATCGCCTTCATCGCGCTTTCGTCCGCTTCTGACTCTACGTCCTGGAGATCAACACTTTTTACCCCCTTCTAACAGACTGAAACACTGGGGTCTACACACACACGCACACACACAGAGAGAGGGAGAGAGTCAGTCAGTGAGCGCTCCTCTGCCTGACTTCAGCCGTCTGCAGTCACTCACTGACTGAGACAAGGGGGCGGCTTTTAGTTTCGGTCTGCTGCCACGATCACAGACTCCACACTCCACACACTGCTCCTGCTCCTGCTTCTCCTGCTGCTGCTGCTGAGGAGGAGGACGATGATGATGATGATGATGATGATGAAGCTCCGCGCTGTGTTGTGAGATGGGAGCCACCTCCTCGAGGCACCGCCGCCGCCGCGCTTCCAGCACCACGGCCAGCTCCTAGCGTTGCCCAGCGGAACACACGCGTCAGATTGAGCTGTGGAAATTGGAGCGAAGCACGGACTGTGTTCACGATAAGCTGCGCTGAACCCACATCACTGAATGTCCACGGGACAATGACATGTTGTAATGTATTTTTCTTCTCACTGTAAATGCAGCCAGTGAACTGCGTTAGTTTTACAAGCGGTGAAGGTGCTTTACTTCGGAGACTGTTGTATTTTATCATTGAACAATTCCATGTACAAAAAATAACCTCCTGCATTCATTACTTCCCACAATGAACTCTTTTAGTCTGTCTGTCTGCCAATCCACTCATCCGTCGATTAGATTAGTATCACAAATCCTGGCTACTACATAAACAATGGTCCATCAGACTATTTATCAGCCAATGGAAGAAATATCTGACAGTGCAGAAAATATAAGGTACAAGCCACATTATAAATGTGTATCAGAAAGATGAAGAAAGAAATCTGAAAGATGAAGATCCGGATGTGATGAAGATTCAGCCCTGATGAGCTTCACCTGGGCACTGGCTGTGCAGACTGAGGATAAATGGTAGTTGAGAAGGGTCACAGCAGTTCACAATAAAATAGCTGACAGCAGAGGAGCAGAGAACAGATTTAAAGATAAACAGCAACACCGTGATTGGCTGCAGGAGCATGGGGGTATGATTTGTATGATTGTTTGTGCCATCCAGTCCCTCTATAACCAAAGAGCTGTGTCCACTATGCCAGTGGTCTTAATGTCATGTCATCAGTGTCTGCATAAAAACCATGAAACTCTCATGTATCATAAATGAGTAACCTATAGGACGTGGAATTGTGGGGTTCATGCATAAATGTTTTTGCTGTGCGATATGTGAGCTTACGTCTTGTTTGTGAACTTTTTCGAAATCTGCAAACCTGCCACTGATGTGTCTCTGTCCCTTCTTTGACTCAGCACACATCTGCAGTCCTCTGTCAGCACAGCCTGTTGGGTTCTGAGTCATCACTCCCCTGCACCTCTGGCTACTTTAAAACTCATTCAGTGCCGCTGGGCATTGTGTGGCTGTGGCAGCTCAGGTGCTCCACGTCCCTTCAGTGGTTGTCCATTACGTCTTGTTTGTGAACTTTTTCGAAATCTGCAAACCTGCCACTGATGTGTCTCTGTCCCTTCTTTGACTCAGCACACATCTGCAGTCCTCTGTCAGCACAGCCTGTTGGGTTCTGAGTCATCACTCCCCTGCACCTCTGGCTACTTTAAAACTCATTCAGTGCCGCTGGGCATTGTGTGGCTGTGGCAGCTCAGGTGCTCCACGTCCCTCCAGTGGTTGTCCAGCTTTGCAACTGCTTTCTTCATCCACCACCTCCCCATCCCCCCACCCGCCTGCCCTGGGATATGACTCACCATGTCAGTGTAGGAGAAAGACACAGTGTTTCATCTCTGCAACACATTTGCTGTCATTTATACACCTTTGACTCACAGCAGAGAAGTCACACATAGATTCCACACTGTATGTGACAGACAGGTCATGCACAAGCATTACCCATCACAATGAATTCAGTAGTTTGTTCGGGCATGAACATGAGTTAGTAAAAGACTGTGTGTTAAAGGTTTTTTTAAATTAGATTTGCATTCCAACCCCAATCAGCATGTTTAAGACCTGTTATGTGTTATATGATGTTTATTGATCCTAGATGTCGCACTGGAGCACTGGTATCACCAGCATCACCAGCACCACCACAGAAAAACAAATACCTGATAATAAAAGCCTGATTTATACTTCTGTATACAGTCATAGCAGAGGCTGTGTCTGTCGCTTTGACGTAGTTGTGATCCTTTCATCAATCTGCAACAGTACTGCATTGTTCTATAATTCACCCCCGAAATGCTAGGTGTTTTGGTAGTTTCTAAAGGGTCTACTGTGTAACCACTCTGTAGTTGTTTGTTTAGTTAACACTGGCAATTGAGAAAGATAGAATAATGCTGGAGGTAGAGATACAGCAAAATTTTCTTTTATTGCAAGTACTGAGTCGCAAAAGAAAGACAAGATGATGCAGAATATTCTCTGTACAAAGACTTAACTAATCAAATAGCAGGTCTTGAATAGCAGAAGGAACCTACATGCCAAATGTCAGAAATACAATAGTACCAAGTGGACCAACCGCAACACTAGCGAGTGTAATGTCATTAATATCATTACTAATATTAAATCTACAAGTATCACTGTCATTGTGGTCATTATCGTCACCAAGCTCTCTGTTCTTTGTCTCTCTCTTTTTTGCCTGACTGTCACTTCTGCCCCATTTGTCTCCTCTCTGAGGCAGCTGAGGCAAAACCTGGCCTGGCCTGAATTAAATGACAACAAAATACCACGCACAGCTCTCACTTCCAATAGTGCGCAAGGGTCATTTATAAAACCTTGTATTCAGTGATACATTTACAGATTGAATCAGAAATACCATTTTAACGCCTCATCAAATATAATATGTTCAGGAAGAAGCATACGATCAAAGATATTGAAAACACTACTTAAGCTGGACTAGAAGTTATGTTGTACTGCAAATTAAACACAGTTATTAATCTATTAAAATCTGGGACCATGTGTTTCTGTGTTGATATTATTGAAAAGCAGTTGAATAGCAAATGGAAGTTTGGGTTTCATTTCATCAGAAATTTTCTACGACTTTCTCTCTGCACCAACCCTCCAATTTCCTGCCCAGTGTAGTGTCTGTCAATCACTGTCAGTCACAGCCCTTCAAACACCAAATCATTTCATACTTTTTTAAAGTGCTCTCATCGAGCAGAAAGGGGGAAAGTGCAGGGAAACTGATATTCAATGACAGACAGAATACTCATCAGAAGATGATTACTTTTTACTGCATCTGTGCTATTTTTGAATATGATATACAAATATGATGACAGCTTGCACAAAGTTGCTTGGAGTAATGCCACATTCAGGAGCGTCTCATAGAAAATGAAAGGAAGTCATTTTCAAGGATTTTGAATAAAAGTGCCATCAGGAAAAAAAAGGCCCTCTCCACACAGCAGGTGGTCTGAGGAGATCTAGAATAACTCAGTTCCTGCTCAAGTTTCAGTGTAATGCTTCTGGTGAGGCTCAGCTAATAAGACTGACACAGTGTTGTTCTGTGAAAAGGAAGAGATGAAAATGTTTACGTGCTAAAAATTATTATCTGGAAAAATACAGTTTTACAAAATATCATTTGTTCTATGTTCACAAAAGCTGATGATAAGGTGCAGTTTCTGACTGTTGGCTGTAGAGGCATTAAGTAATGTCAGTGTCACAAACAGAAGATGTTGGTGTTGTTGGACTCTACTTATGTGTGATGAACATAAACACAATTTCAAAGGGTTTGAAGCACTAGCTAACACTGTCCCAATGTGATCAATCAATGGTGAGTTTTTATTTATTTGTTTATTTAGCAATTAATAGTTGTAGATTAGTGAAATAGATTTCTCTATGCTTGCTCATTTTTCACCATTTAATAATGATCAATTTTAAAAAACAAATTTTGCCCACCACTGGTAAAAATATGTTTTTTGTCATGCTAGTTGCAGATGGGATGAAAAAAAAGGAAACACTTTGACCTCTTAGTTGTTGACAAAAGAAAATATTATATTAGCAGATATCAGCAAATATCAAATATTTAGAGAGAGTCTTTCAGCCTGAATGCTTTGAAATTTCAGGCACATTCATGCTCTTAAGAACATTTTTATCACTCTCCAATGCAGAGTCACACAGCAAAATAAAAACATGTTATTGAAAAATTCTGGTGCATTCAGTTTGACTGAATGCAGTCACATCTCTGTTGTGGAGCAGTTCATACTCCAGCAACAAATGTTTGTATGAAACTGGACCTGTGTGTCACAGCTCTTAATAATAATTAGCTGTATTAAGAACAAGCAGTAGACACCACAGTGGCACATATATCCATTCCCCTCAGATCAGAGGAGTTCCTCTTTCCTGGATGAGGTTTATGGTAGTTCTCTTGCCTTCTAACAGCAGCCTCACAATAACGCTCCTCTGCACCTTTGCTCCAGCACCGCGGCTTATTTGTCTTAATAAGCAACAGTGTCATGGCTGCTTCTAGTAGATATGCAGTAGAGCTGAATGCACTTCAGACCAAGGATTGATTGCCCCAGACACTACTCATGAAGTTATTGTGGCAGTGCAGGCCTCGCAACAAGGACAAGGAAATAAGGACACAACATCTAATCAAGATTGTTTTTTTAATATCTGCTTTCGTTTTTAATGGTTACAACATTGCTAGTTTAGTCTTGTTCTATTTGAGTAGTAAGAACCTCACATCAAACCACTTTCTTTGTGGCGCATCTTATTCATCAACTCACAAGTTAAGTGTAACTGCATGATAGGATTCCGTCCCCTGGACACTTAATGCTGAACAGAGCAGCTCTGCTCAGTGAAGAGAGAGATCATTCATGTTTCCTCTCTCTCTGCTCTATAACCGGGAATGACATACATGGCAGAGATGCTCTTTGGTCACTGGGTCAGGGGTCATTCTGCCATAAACTAGCTAATGCGGATGTGGGCACATCCTTAAGGCACTTGAGCTATGCCCTTTGGACCATGGGTTTAGACTGTTAAAATAGAATGTTCAGAAATAATCTTTGCAGTCAACAGTTCTTAAGCCCTTGGACTGTGTTAGAAAGCTCTCTTCACCACTACGCAAAAACCAAATAAGGAAATATATATATTCTTCGATGGGAGCCCAACAACAGAGTTGGGAGACTTATAGAAACAAGGACGATGTTTCATGTAGTGGCCCAACATCTTACTCATTTACATGCCAGGTTATTCTTAAATATTTTGCCAAAATGTGAGTTTTTAAATACTGCAACACTTTCCAGTGTGATGCATTTATGGTTGGTTTGGGTCAAGGTATGAGGTTTGTTCACAGTTAGAGAAATGTGAAAAACAACTGTGAACTGAGAATGGCGTTCTTGTGCAATGGCTTTAAAATCCCTCCATCTGCGGCCACATATATGTCACTGCTGGAAATTACTGTACACTGCATTCTGTCCATGTACCGGTTGGGAAACCAACATAATTGAACTGTTTCGTTTGAAGGACGTGCCTTGTAGCAGGAAAACAGCGATTCGCGAGGCTCTTTACATGTCAGTGTGGAATGAAAACTCCTGAGCCAGCAGCTTCTCAGCCCAAAACTCATCTGTTTTACACAAATACAATCATGTCGGAGATATTTATTTATTTTGCTGGGTCAGCTCAAGATGTAAGATACAGTACGTACATACTGTATATCTTAGCGCTGCAGCATTATGCCCCATTTGGAACAAGTGGTTGTAACGACAGAGTCAGGTGCATTACAGGAAAAAATAAAAGCATGTGTGTTAATTATCAGGAAACAACTGACCTAATGTAAACTCATTTTAAGGATGTGTTGGAAAGCATAAGAATAGAGAGACTATGTGCTTTACATTTATTCTTCCATGTATGAATTAAACATTGTTTACATAAAGGTTCATGCACAAAGGTTTATCAAGGTTCTATCCCGTGTTTTTACTTCTAATTTCATTTTATCTTTATTTTTATCTTTATTCTGCGCCAGTGAATTGTGATCTTTTTCGACGGCAGCATCTGTGATGTTTAACTACTGAATGACCATTAAAGCAATCTGAATCGGAATAGGGAAAAGACACAAATGTAGACTGTAGGTTGATATAGTTATGGTTGTCTGGTGCTTTTATGGGGCTTCTGAGTGGATGCATCTTGCTTCCAGGTTAATAAGATTCAGTGTAATAGTCATCCTCCAAACTGATTTTAACATCATACTGTAAAGTTTGGACTGTAAGATGCCTCACCAAAGGTCATCAGTATTGTAGATGAATTTGTGGATAATGAACTTTACAGATGTGGCTTTATGAATTTAGCAATTCATATAAATCATGACAACATGACTCAGAGGCTACAGCCACTCTGTGACATTAAACAGACATGGTAGTGCCTAGGGCTTTTTTTAAAAGTTAAAAGTTAGGAAAGTGCTCTGTTGTGAAATTCTTCAGAACCAAATAACTCCTGAACCTCCTTGAAACAAACTTGACTGAATTGATTTATAAATAAATGAAAGAAGTAATAAATGAGAATAAATGAGTAAATAAATCTGCTCCACAGCAAACACCAGGTAAACACAGTGAAGACTACATTAAATCTGTAGGCAGAAAATACGTTATATAACACACAATGATGGTGCATGGTGGAGAGTTGAAGGAATATTTATTGTGGCAGTTGAAGGTTGACAACAGTCTCTTTGGAGAGCCAATCACAAGTGAACAGCCCTGAGTACATCAGTTCACACCTGACATTAGACTGTGTCTCTACAGGCATCTCCAATGGCCACTTGGGATTGGATCGCACTTCATTTCTCAATATACCCATGCACCAAGCCATCATTTCTGTTTAGTGCCTCTTTTGGTGCGCTCGCACTTGTACTTAGAGCTGTTCACTTATGACTGGATCACTCAAGACTCCAGAGGGGAAAATTACAACAGCTGTGTCACCAGCCCCCAACAGAGATGACAGTATCCAGTGTAATGCCTGGATGAGAGGAGTTTTTCGATTAAACCAAATTATAAAAGGACATTTATTAAGCAACCACAAAGAGAGGGCTAGCCAGAACATTATGACCTTAAAAACAGAGGCACGTGTCATTGTTTTAACATCTCCTGCACACACACACACACAGAGACAAAGCAAATGGAGCTTTTATCCACAAACATCCTTCTGAAGCGAAGGCAATCCTGTCCTCCCTCAGTGAGCCCACATCTATCTGACAAGCGAAGAGCGGCTATTAAACCTGGCAACAATAGGGGCCACAAAGGGACAATGAAGCCTCTAATCCTCCAGCAATTCCTGTGCTGAAGAGAGCAGTTAAACAGAGCCATTAACACAACAGGGGCAGAGTGGAGAGACTTCTCCCCAGGTCAGAGCTCCCCTCCCCCCCTGCCCCCCCGGTCTCTTTCTCTCTCTGTCATGGCTGCAGGAGCCTCACAGCCTCTACCTTAAACCAAAGCAGTGGGGGCCGAGCTTTTCATTATTCATGCACCTTCAGCGAGTCATTAAATGTTCCTGAGCATACGCTTGTCCTGTTGGTTATGGGCAGTTGCCATGAATATTTACATGAGGTGCTTGATATTTAAAGAATATATGAGCCGGAATACGTTGCCAGCAATAAATGCCAGGTAAATAGCAATGGAGTAGTGTTCAGGAGCTCTGTCTGTTTTTGCCTGACCTTTTCCCATAGAAGCGTATACCATGGATCCTGTGGCTGACAATCTGCTCAGGCAAACAAATGGCACAGACAGTTGACTGTCAGTGACAGAGATATTTACATACTGTATGTGAAAGCGTGCCTAGAATTGAGTGATAATCCAGTTAGCATTTGCTAATGCTAAATGATGCAAAACAACTTTGTGATTACACCAATGTGCAACTCATAAAGCATTTGATTTGTGTCCTAACACCTGGTGCCGGGTAGAAAAAAAAAGAAATGTGTTTACACCCGCAGCAATGAGTGTGACATGCACATACATCACTCTGTTTAAGTAAGTCGACTCTTCTTTGTCTTCTGATGTTGTGTAATGGCAGTTGGGAACCACCTTTTAGGGGCATTACCGTTAAATCACTATTAAATGAATGTGCCACCTGTAATAGGGAAACAAGTTGTCTCCAACAATGCTAGACAGTGTCATGACGGCAAAGACTGAGCCATACTACCTTCAGCTATATGTCATATAGCATATGGTTTTACCAAAAAAAATACAGAGTTTATTGTAAAAACACAATAGGGACTGGATCAGTCACCCTGGATGTAGGGTGACCAGCTTATTCTCTTATGGGTGGTGAAATAATTGAATTAGCATTGCTTTGTTAAAAGGCCAGGCCGCTGCAGAAATCAAATACCCCTGTCCTTCACACTGCATTATGGTATGTTCTGAGGCTGGTCAGATAGTTGGGCAGAAGGTGATTACACAGTGCCACTCCCAGTGTTTCAACAATAAATTGGCAGCTGCAATACAGCAGTGTATTTAAGTGTACAAATTCATATTACAAAATATATTATTATTATTATTGCTATTGTTATTAATAACATTAATATTAATATTATTCATACCAAACTATTGATCAGTTAAAAAATATAATTTTTTTGTTGTAGAACTAACCTACCCAACCGGATGAAGATATAAAACTGTATATTTCCTTGACCAGCTGGAGGATTATAATATCAGCAAATGTCAGTAAAGAATACAATTGCAGATTAGTCTGAAAACAAAACAGTGACAAATGTTACAGATGTACAAATTTCTGTCTTTGTTCCATAACGCATGTGTCTGTGTTGAGCTTTGGTGAAGAGGACAGTAACAGTCAATAAACTTGCCTCATGAGTCAGTGCCCTCCTCATGGACAGGTACACTGTTTGTATTACTGCAGATGTTGACTCATTCCTCCTGTTTATCCTCTGTATTCCCAGCTTTCCCACTTTTAGCCATCAGAGGACCATAATCTCAGACTAGAAGGTACTGATCTTAATCCTGACAGTTTCACGCTCATCTGCAAACTACCATAGTGCACATTGAAGATCTGTGTCCAATGAAACCAACAGAGCCACATTATCTGCAAAGAGCAGGGATGCTGAGGTTCTCAAACTTCCCTGCCAGCTGATCCACCTTGGTGGTGATGAGTTGTGAGCTCTGTTTTTGCTCATGTGTCCAAGACATATGGCTGCAGATCAGATATGATTGCAATCGTTGGCCATGTATTCCTTGCTAGAGCTGCAAAAGCACACACAACAGCCAGGGCCATTCTAGCAACCTTCAGTTATAAGGAGTTGACCCTCTCAGTCTCTGGAGTAAACTCTGAAACAGCAGCAGTCAGCCTGGGGCCTGTGAGTATTCCACTGCTGCCCATCACCTATCACCCTGGGCAACTACAGAACAGGACCAACTTGTTCCCAGCAAGACCATTTGTCAGCCAGCAAACTTCATGATACAGTATATGGTTATTTGAGAAATGTATTTAAATTTTACTTCACCAAATTTCACAAAAACTGATCACAATATTTCTCGTGTTAAGGTTTATAAACGCTGAGGCAATCTGAGTTCAAATTTGAAACTAACGTGTGTAAAAACTCACAGAAAATTAGTGGTAGAGTACTAGTAAATTTGAAATTCCACTGTCAGTGTGCGCATGTGATCTGAGTTAATATTCAAGGTGTCACAGTCATCTCAAACACTCGATGATGAGTGCCTTTAATGCTGCAAAACCATTTTTTTCCTTGCTGGTTCCAGAATCCCTGATGTCAGGGACACTGGCAGTGCTTAGTGGAAATGCCCTGACTCTGCAATTTCTCCCCTGCTGCAGAGCAGAGGGGTGTTTTTGAAACAAGGAGGCACACCGTTCATCACATTACACACACGACTGGGGGATATGGACTGCTGGGGCCCCAGCGGCAAGCCTCTACCGCATGCCCAGAGAGAATTAACTTTCACTACCAGCAGATGGTGATTTCACTGTCTCATGTAACACTCCCACATCATAAACAGCACACCAGTATCTCATTTTATCTTTTTGCGAGGCTTAAGAGAGTTACTAAAAAGGCATGTTTAACTAGTTGGTACAAACCAGTCCAAAAAAACGCCCCCCTCGTAATAGAACATTTGTATTACAAACACAGCATGTATTTTAGTTTTCCATTGATGTTGCCTTTGTCAGACACTTGCTGATGAATGCAGGGACTCAGATATTATGATGAGTGATCAGAACGTTGAAAATGTACCGCTGTGTTCCATAAATACAGCAATAAGCATTAGCATATCTGTAATCTGATAATCTGGTGACATCATTATATCAAGGAGGGTTCAGCCTGAAAATGAGCCTTCAGTGCGGTGTCATGAAAATGTCTGAGCTGAGACTCTAGGTTATGTTAACGTTACTAACATTTAAAATATCTATGTCACTTTGTTCTATTATTTTCCATATGTGACTTTGACCACGTTGTCTAGAACTTTGCTTCAATCAATGTGTTAGTCCCTTGTGTCCCTGAATGGCTGTTTGTCCCCATTCACCTGCCATGCATTGCCTTCCACCTCCTCCCCTCAGTATCCTTTGGAAAGTGGTCAGTAATATAGAAGCAGATGCTGTTTCTACTAGATGTACTGAAACATGCAACATTACTGATATGTGTACAGAGAGAGGTAATGTTGTATGGTGTAATGTAGCAGGATGCAGACCGAGGGGAGGTTCACGCTTTGGGTGTGACATAGTGGAACAGCAGGGTGTTTGACCATCTGACCCTCTGCAGGTCTGTCCTGCCTCACCATCCATCTGTTCAGCCTGCTGTCAGAGGCCATTACCCACACAGCCCACTGTTTACCCACACTTCATCTAACACAACATACTCCAAGGCAGCAGTAATCTGCAGTCAGACAAATCAAGACACATGCAACAACATGTGAACCACGATCCACTATAATCTAATTTCATTTTCTAAAGTGCATGGCTATACATTTTTTTGTTACTTTTTTACTTTAGTTTTACTAATCTAGTGTTTTGGGGGTATTACTATCTTGATGATGCAACTTTCAAAAATTAATAGAGAAATATTGCTCCACAGTTGTTGATCAATTGATGGTGTCTGGGTCTGCTTTCCGTTGTCAACCCTAACCCTAACCCTAACCACCTTTCAATATAACAGCAGTGGGCTCTAGACAGGAAAATGACAGTTGCATTCGTCTAACACTAATATAGGACCCTAAAATGTGTCTTGAAGTCCAATAAATGTAAGCCAATCATTGTCTAGGCGTTCGGAGAACATTTGTAAATGCCCATTTTTGTAATGTCTATGTGATAATAGGACACTGTGGCAGAGACAAGTCAAGCCAGCACTAACAAAAAACTCGTTTTTAATGAATAACAAAAAGAAAAACTCAGATGAAGAGCAGGGGTGACAGGAGAGAAGATGGCGTGTGCTGCTCCAGTGAGGCACATGGACCAGTTACAAACAGGAGCAAACTCAGCGAGAATCTGCTGAAAGCAAACATCACCCATGAAAAAACATGACAGAACAAAAGAATTAGATATGGACAATTAAATGCAAGATAACTGTAAGATTACTGTCATCCAATCCCAACCACACAGAAGACTGCGACAGAAGACGTCAAGTAAATTAGAAAGAAAGTGGCACTCACCCTACAATGAAGAGACTTACACAGCTTGGAAAAACAATTTTAAAGTATATAAGAAGGCACTCTACAATGTCAGAGCTGCCTATTACTCATTGTTAATTGAAGATAACAAACATAATCCAAGATTTCTTTTCAGCACTGTAGCCAGGCTGACTGGAAGCTACAGCTCTATTGATCAGAGCATTCCACACTCCCTTACGAGTGATGATTTTATTACTTTCTTTAATGATAAAATTATAACTAGAAAATACACCATTCCCAATCCATACTAAGTAGTGACTTATCCTTACAAACAGAAATAACAGGCTCAGCACACAGACTGTTTTACTCAAATTGACCATAGTCAGCTAAAAACAATAATTTCTTCATCTAAAGCAACAACCTGTATTCCAGACCCCATCCCAACAAAACTCTTTAAAGAAATTCTACCTCTATTGGACAGTCATTTACTATATATAATCAATCTGTCACTGTCATCTGGCTAAGTACCACAATTCTTTGAAGCTGTAATTAAACCTCTCCTCAAGAAACCAAGTCTGGACCCAGAACTTTTAAATAACTACAGGCCAATGTCCAACCTCCCCTTTCTCTTTAAAATCCTTGTGAGGGTTGTCGCCAATCAGTTAAATGCTTTTCTTCACACCAATAGTCTATATGAGGACTTTCAGTCAGGGTTCAGAGTTCATCATAGCACTGAGACAGCTTTGGCAAAAGTCTCAAACGACCTACTCATGGCTTCAGATAAAGGATTTCTCTCTGTTCTGGTTCTCTTAGATCTTAGTGCAGCTTTTGATACTGTTGCCCACCACATCCTTCTTCAGAGGTTTGAACACTTAATTGGCATAAAAGGAATTGCCCTAAATTGGTTTAACTCTTATTTATTGAACAGACATCAATTTGTACAAAATAATGATAAGTTGTCACAACGCACACAGGTCGACTATGGAGTTCCTCAGGGCTCAGTGCTGCCACACAACCACACAAAGCCTAACAAGAGAAAATTAATAATCAAAATTATAAACAAAACCATAGCACGTGTTTATTCAACAGATCATTCACGCAGGAGCCCTCAGTTGTTACATTCTAACTTAGTGAGAAAAGTACAAAATTACGAATAACATTAACAATACCTTTGTTCCGTATAAGCCAAGATTATACCAGAACTTTTAAAGGGAAGCAGTGAAGCACCAGCGATATTTAAGTTACATTATATTTCTTATCTGCACTTGAATTAAAATAGTGAAGAAAAGGGCCTATAATGGGTTAATTTAAAAGTGAAAATGGTAATATCTTATATAATGTGGTTGTATGGGTGTGATGATGGAAACAAATCAAGGACATAGGTTAGCTCTCAGCTTTGGTAAGGACTCAACAACATCCCAGTACACACATACCATACAATAAATGAATAAAAACCTATTACTATAAAATGCTGAAGAAATTAATACTTCATTAAATTTAATAAATTAAAAAACAACGTGACAAGGTAAAACCTTGGAGGTTGTGAGCAGATTCTGATTCCTTAGTCTGTTCCTTAGTTTATTTCATCAATTCAAAAATGCTTGTCATTTAAAAACACAAACTGTTGGTAATTGATTGTTAATATCTACTCAGTCAAGGGCTTCTTGATGCCTACAATGACATTATTAGGAGCTGATGATACATGGTATGTCCATATGGGCTCTGGGTGGTGAAAAACTCTCAGATGTCTCTGTCTTTTATTATAGGAATAACATATAGAAAGCACAAAAACAGGCAAAACTGTGCATTTGAAGAGCAAAGGGAACACTAATCGGAATATTAAAATGGACCCATTTGTTGAATATGTACAGTCAGACAGGTCTGATAACTTAATCTTGTCAGCACACAAGCTTGCCTCCTCCACGTTTGCCATGGCAACTTGGTAAGTAAGCTATGAAACCTCAGTTTCAGCAAATCAAATGCCTGCAATACCCTTTTCGAGGGCACAATGGAAAAAAAAAGTGATTTCAGGTCATTAGAAAAAATATGAATGAGTTTGCTCAAATATTAGCAGGGACATTTTTGTCTTCCCAAAACATCAGGGCAGACATATCCCTATGGTCCATACACAAACCTACAGTCCAACTACATTTTTTAAAAATCTAATCTTTGGCTATTGGCTCCTGCTTAGATGCAATAGGTCAATGACAATGAAAGGGACCATCATAGATTTATTAAAGACATTAGGAATCCTACAGAGTTTGGTGATCCTCTGACTTTTCTCGAAAATGCCACGAGCAGCTTGACATTTGCACAAAAAGTCACATTCTCCTAATTGCGTGAACTGCAACTGTTTTGATCCTCAGACTGTTGCCTGGTCTAATTTGATTAGAACAGATTGATCGTTGTTAAACATGGTAAACTTTGTCTCTTATAACATGCACAGTCTAATATTGCAGCAGTGTATAAACAAGTGTTAGCAATTAGCTCAAAGCAAATCTCTGTTTAAACATAGCCTCACTGAACTTCGAGCATGGCTACAGACTCAGTGAGGTTTCTTTATTTTCTTTATTCTTGATTTACTCCTCTTGACAGATTAAAGCATTGTTCCATAGCTTTATTTGTAGCTTATTTGTTTATTTGTACAGTAGCCACTGTAGTCACTCTTCTTTGCCCCTGCAATATTATTTATTGGTCATTTTACATCACAGTTATATTGCAATATTCTTATATCATATTTTTATTTTCATGTATAACTTCACCCCTGCAATATTATTTATATTATCCATAGGTCACTATACACTGCAATACTTACTTTTACATTGTTATCTCATGAACAACTCTACCAGTGCAATATTATTTATTTACACATCACTTTTACATTACAATAACTCAGGTATAATTTTTCCTGGAGAGTATTTCTGACTTTCTGTCTGCTGCTGTAACATGTAAATTTCCTCATTGTGGGATGAATAAAGTAAATCTAATCTAATCTAATCTAATCTAATCTAATCTAATCTAATCTAATCTAATCTAATTTCTTCACTGTTCCCAAACTGCCAGTGAGTTGAACTGTAGAACTTTAAGCTTTCACAGGTTTATTATGTAACATAGAGCATGGACTGTCTAAGCGATCTCTCGCTGGGTATATTTTTTATGATTTTCAGTCTAATATTAACAGGGACATGTTCACACTTTGTTGCCCTGTCACCTCTCTCCTGCTCTTACTGCACTCATATATTATACCTGTATGTAAAACAACTACCCTCACACATAGGTGCATACAACCTAACAAACAAACTTACAGATGGTGGGGATGAGAACTGAAATAGAAAAATATGACTACAAGATATCTGTACAGTATTAAGTGGGCTATGGTACATACAACTCAGTGTGAACAACAAGTGTATGTATGTAGATAAAAATGTTTTTACCTAATAACTGAAGCTTTTCAGATTATTTAATACATTCGATTTTTATACATTTAGTTTAATAAGGCCAAAGCTGCCTTCACAACATTCCTGTGTTTTTATCCCAACCAACCCTTAACACTGGTGGAGTGGCCTGTGGACTGTGGTCTATGCATTGTTATGCAGGAGTGTAGCAGGTTAACTATTGACAGCAGATCACACTGCTGAAAATGACCCGCATACATTTCTGCTGTGAAATTGCACAACTTAGTTCCTGGTTCTCATGTACAACTACTACTACACTGGTAGCTTTAATAAAGTATTCAGCTAATTACAGTATTGATTTAGTTTCCTTATATTATGTATATAAAACCCTTTCAACTCTCCGTCTTAACTGAATGCATTAATGCTAACCCTTATTCTTATTCTTATTCTTATGTATTATTATTATTGTTGTTGTTGTTATTATTATTAACAGGAATGTTTGCTACTATTTAACTCATGTTTTTGAAGGTTCTGTCATCCATGTCGTTGTGTCCAAGTTGTTCTAACAAGGAACATCTTGCAGCAACTTCTACTGCAATTTGTGACAAAATAAATTAAAACAAAGTTTATTCCTCTGCTACTAAGCATTTTTCTAACACTGCCATTACTGATTTTGTCTTGTTTTTTGTCTTTATTATGAAACAACTTTTCCAGTCTATAAACAGTGTCTTCAAGTTTTTTCCCTCTAGACAGACTGTCAGGCACTAGTGCCTTTATCACATCTTCGTCTTAAACTGGTGTAGACTCAGACCCCCAAAAATGTCTGCAATTCTAACCGTAACAATGCCGAGTCTAGCCTTTGTGTTCTACCGAACCTTGTCCGGCATAGTGCAAAAGCTGCGTACCTACCAGGCAACACTTAGGGTCACAATTTACCACAAATCCGTTCCTCCTCCACTGTAACTTCCAGTGCAGGCGCAGACTGGAAGGAGAGTAGCTTGTGTGTGTGCGCGCGCGTGCTGTACCACCGCTTATCGTAGCTATCATGTCGACTAAAGGCGAGTACGACTGCATAGTGATCGGGGCCGGTGTCCAGGGCTCGTTCACGGCCTATCAGCTAGCAAAAAAGAACCAGAAAACCCTTCTGCTGGAGCAGGTGCGTTACACGCGAAACTCTGTGTCTTAAAGTCGATTATTATTGTTGATAATTCTACTTTGATCTTATTTGTAATGGCCGTAAAGTGGACACAGAGGAGTGTGTACGCATGGCGTGCGGGGTTCTAGTTTTATTCCCATGTCCAACTGCGCAAACTTTTCACAAACTGTGCTTTACTAAAGTTCAAGCTCAAGTTCAAGCTCGTGATAAAATAATGTATCGTCAGCGCTATGCAAAGATAAACGTCGCTTTGCCATACGTAACGCATTAGAGTTTTCTAATGTGTGTGTGTGTGTGTGTGACTGCTCATCACTTCTGCACATCACCTCTGGAATTTAAAGATAGTCATTTATCATATCATATCTCAACTATACACACACACACACACACACACACACATATATATAGGAGTACTCAGTAGTCCTTATATGTACATAATGTATTAATGAAATGTTATATGCACTGGTTAACAAAGTTACCAAATTGGTTTCACTGCAGCTTAGCAAAATAAATGTTCTTTATCTACTCTGTCTCTGTTTTTTTCTGATTTAATATGATCTGCTGGAGCAGCTGTCATTGTGCCAAGTCACAAGTCACGCTTAACATAACAAGATCTCAGGCACTATATGCATTATATGCATACATGCATATATGACCTCACTTGAAGTAGCAGAAGCCCCCCCCACCACTTGGCCAATGAGAACTTTTATGAGTACTGTATAACTACTCAAATAACAGTGTGATTTCAGAGAGACTGTAACAGTAGGCCAATGAGGGACTGTGCAAATTGTTACATTGCTCAGAGCTTTATATTAAAGCACAAAACGGTACGTTAGGTATCATCATTATTATTATTTATGCATAAGAAGAACATTTTGCCTCAAAAGATACCTGAAATTAGTTTTAATATGTTTTAGCTGAACTGCAACTTGATCTTTGAGCAATATGCACCAGAAAGTTCCAAAACGAAATCACCTGTACGTCCTCTCTCTCTAAAACCATACTTTTGGCTTGACAGTTTCTTATTCCCAAATGTCACATTATTTAATCTGAAGCATATCATTTTCATCTTTTCTAGTTTGTCCTGCCCCACACCCGAGGAAGCTCCCATGGCCAGACTCGCATCATCCGCAAGGCCTACGAGCAGGACTTCTACACCCACATGATGGAGGAGTGCTACGAGCTGTGGGCTCAGCTGGAGAAGGAGACAGGAGTCAAACTGTACAGGTAAGCTGTCAGCAGAAACAGACAAACAATACCCCTTTAAATTGAACACAACAAACGCGTCACCGGAACGTGGAAGATTTGTCACATTGAAGGTGTTATAGTATGACTTTCTCATTACTGCCAGTAGATTCACCCATTGACAGTTGACAGGCATTTCAGTGTTGGATGTGTTGCGTTCTTCCATCTTGCTGAACCTCTGGTTCTCATTTCTGGAGCAGGAAGTGGTTCGCCTGTTTACATGTGTGAAAGTGGCATAAAACTGTGCACGAGATCCCAGCAGAACTGTAAGTTCCCTGGTCACATTGCCTGTGAGCAGCCCTGTTTGTTCTCTGTACCAGCTTACACTGATTCATTATTCACGTCTCAGGGTAACAATTCATGATACCAAGCCATGCCCACATTATGTTCCCCTGGAAACACAGAGTTCTCTCCATCCCCATGCACCCATCTATATCCCATGACTGATGGAGCCACATCTCAAAAGCCACCTGTGCCCTTGGGCTGGCAAAAACGTCTGCATCACAATGAGAAATGCTCAGGCTGGTGTGAACAATGTCCTCCACTTCTGCTGCTGCCTCTGGGGCAGATGGAGCCATCAAAACAGCCCCAGAGCGAAGCTAAAATCCACCCACCAGTCATTTTATGATGCCATGTGTGCACATACACTGGCTGACCAATCGCTTACTTTGTTAGGGCAGACTGGATGATGTGTCATATTTACACTCATACCCACACATGCACTGCTTTACCCTTTGCCACCACACACTCTTTAACACACGAGCACAAGGGCACAAGACACAGTCATAAAATAAGGTTGGCTTGTCTGTGCCTCATGGCTACTGACAGATGTCAGTGCAGCCCTTGGGAAACACTGCTGGCAAAGCAGGAGTACTGAATTAGTCCTGTGATTCACATCCTTTCACTCTGCAGTAATCTCCTGCATGACTGGTAACTGGCGGTTTTGTGTGTAAGATTATTTTAATGGAATGTTTGCACAACCATTGTGTCTAGAACCGTTCAGTTATTATTAATAAGTTCATAATAACAGTAATACTCTTTACTTACTCTTTTAAATACGTATCATCAACATACAGTACTAACATCAGCCAACTTACTGCCAAACTCTATTATCATTAAGCCCCACTGCAGGCAAGTCATTTATAAACTTGAAGATGCACCTCACATCAGTTTCATTCCTGGTGCCTTGAAAAGGCTAAACAATTCTGGGCCTCTGTTTATTTTTCCCAAAGGGCTTTTCTGTGGGTAGGTGAAAGGCTTTGTATAACAATTGATCGAAGGACTGTCATGAGGAGAAGCAGATGCTGTGGATATTTATAAAGGTGATGTTCAAAGCTTTATTTACTCTCACATGACCTACTTAATGCTAATTTTAAAATAGCTTCAAACCGACGTTTTTGTGGCCTCCTTTGAGTCAGTGGATCAATTGTCAATAAACTTAGATGAACTTCCCTGATCACACACATCCAGAGACACACAGCAGACAAGGTTGGCAGGCAAGTATGCATATAGTGTTTCCCCCTGCATGCATATGGTATATTTTCTCTCTATGCATATAGGGGAAACACTGTTGTATGCTGCACAATTGACCTCAGAGCAGAGAACCTGAATGTTTACCCATGTAATGTCTCTACATTGGAGTTTAACTGGGAGATACAGTACTTAATGCAAATTTTAAAATAGCTTTGAACACACATGTTTGTGGCCTCATGTCATGAGTCAGAGTTGTCAGTAAACTTAGATGAACTTCCCTGATCACACACATCCAGAGACACACAGCAGACAAGGTTAATGTCGGCTTGTTGTTAAGTTACAATCAAATCGGATTAACATTATAATGTTGATAATTAACATTATGATGATGTACCATTAGCAGCATTTGCCATTGTAACCATTGGCAGCAATGCAAATTAAAACAAATTAATGTTGTCTGGCCTGCTTTGCTCAGGATTAGAGTTGGAGCTTAGGAAAACCATGTATCCTTCCAGTGTGTAATCTCCAGACATCTTCAGCAACTGAGATTACACACTGGTCAACAAAAATACTTTTTGTTTGCTACTGAAACAATTCCAGCTTACATACATTAAAATTAGAGATGCTGATTCCACATCTGAATTCAGAATTTGCCCTGCATATAAAGTAATTTAAAAGAACATATATTTGTATTTTGAATGTATATATTGAATTGAATATTGCACATTTCTGAACATGAGTTGTTTTAATAAAAAAGATCTAATATCATACAATTGGGCTGGATGTTTTAAACCTTGCAAAACCTTCTTCCAGCTGATAATGACAAATTTCACCAAATTCTGAATTCATCCGAGAACATGTGGATTTCAAGGTTTCCCGTAGACCAGGTAGCAATTTGTGGTAGAGTTGGCGTGGCCGGGGGCATGGCCGGGGCGTGGTCTGGTGAGCACGTCCCCCTTTCGGGGCGACTTTTAAGTTTCATATTGCCATTTACTCACCAAAATTGAAGTTAAACGTTAGTTTTTACTTTTGTCTATTGCAGAGGCAATCTTTAGAATCTGTGACATTCAAGGAATTGCAAAAAACAACTAAAGCTGGAGGTTTTTATTTCAAATACTGAACCCAGGAAATAAAATATATAGTTTAATATAACAATTTGAATAAAATAATAAAAATAAATTAAATACTGTAATTAGCCTCTCCCTGTACCATCACCTTATTATGGTGGAGGGGTTTGAGTGCCTTAATGATCCGAAGTGCTGTGTTGTCGGGGGCAGTAGCCCCTGGTAGGATTTCCCATGGGAAATTGGTTCTGGGTGAAGGTCAGATGAAGAATTGTCCAAGAAGACCCATATGAGAAGAAGATCAAGGGAACAGAGGGTTACCGGGGCCCCACCCTGGAGCCAGGCCTGGGATTGGGGCCCATAGGCAAGTGCCTGGTGGCCAGGCAGGCTCAGCCCGAAGCAGGGACATGGAACCGTCTTCCGGGTAGCTTCCGGGTAGGGTAGCTTCCCTTCGCCTTCTGATAGAGGAACGGTTACTGTCAGTAGTTGTAGTTCAGCTTATCCGCCCTTTTTGGAGAACCTGGGAAGGACACTGGAAGGTGTCCCTACTGGGGACTCCATTGTCCTACTAGGGACTTCAATACGCACGTGGGCAACGACAGTGAGACTTGGAAAGGTGTGATTGGGAGGAACGGCCTCCCCGATTTGAACTTGGAGTGGTGTTCAGTTATTGGACTTCTGGGCTAGTCACATTTTGGTAACAAACACCATGTTCAAGCATGTTCACAAGTGCACCTGGCACTCATTAGGCCGACAGTCAATGATCGACATTGTAGTCGTATCGGCCCATATGAGGCCGTATGTTTTGGACACTCATGTGAAGAGAGGAGCAGAGCTGTCAACTGATCACCACCTGGTGGTAAGCTGGATCAGATGACAGACAGACCGGGGAGACCCAAACAGATTGTGAGGGTCTGCTGGGAACCGTGTCCCTCGAGGTAAGCTGTGGGGTTGCTTCGGGAGTATGGGGTAGATGGCTTGTTGTTGCGGGCCATCAGGTCCCTGTATTGTCGGAGTTAGAGCTTGGTCCTCATATCCAACAGCAGTGTCGGACACGTTCCCGGTGGGAGTTGGACTACCTCAGGGCTGCCCTTTGTCACTGGTTCTGTTCATAACATATATGGACAGAATTTCTAGGCGCAGCAAAGTGTCGGAGGGGGTCATGTTTGGTGACTTGAGGATCTCGTCTTTGAGTGTGAAGCGGCTGGGATGAGGATGAGCACCTCTAAATCTGAAACCACATTTCTTGACCAGAAAAAGGTGGATTGTCTACTCCATATCAGATAGGAGACGCTGTCCTAAGTGGCGGAGTTTAAGTATCTCGGGGTCTTGTTCACGAGCGAGGGGAGAAGGAAGCGGGAGATTGACAGATCAGAGCAGTGTCTGCAGTGATGCAGGCGCTTAACCGGTCTGTTGTGGTAAAGAGGGAGCTGAGCTGAAGGGCGAAGCTCTCAATTTACCGGTCAGTCTTCGTCCCAACCCTCACCTATGGTCATGAGCTTTGGGTAATGACTGAAAGAACGAGATTACGAATACAAGCGGCGGCAATGAGCTTCCTTCCCAGGGTGTCTGGGCTCAGCCTTAGAGATAGGGTGAGAAGCTCAGACATCTGGGAGGGGCTCAGATTACAGCCACTACTCCTCCGCATCGAGAGGAGACAGTTGAGGTGGTTGGGGCACCTGGTTAGGATGCCTCCTGTACATCTCCGTTGGGAGATGTACATGTCCCACTGGGAGGAGGCCCCAGGGTAGGCCTAGGACACACTGACGAGACTATGTCTTCCAGCTGGCTTGGGAGCGCCTAGGGGCCCCCCCAGAGGAACTAGTGGAAGTGGCTGGGGTGAGGAGTGTTTGGGTGTCCCTGTTGAAGCTGCTGCCCCTGCGACCCAGACCTGGATAAGCGGAAGAAGACAAGAGATACTATAATTAGATGTAAGAAACTACTAAAGGTAACACTAAGGCAACTAACTAAAATAATGAAACAACATTACCCTAATTAGGAGCGGGCGAATCAGCTGTCAGTGTGTGTGCATGTATCAGTGATGCGCCAGTTCATCCACATTCAGCGGTTGCGAGTCACCAATAAAACTAATAAAGTCATCTCTATAATAAGTAGTCGGGAGGCTGATCGGGTACATTATTTTAATACTAATACTTTTTGTCCAAGTCACTGTTCGCGTGCTTGCCCACAATTGTGGAAGCCACACAATCGTCTTTGTGCGGGAAACCCTGGATTTTCCTCAGTAGCAAAATCTTTGTTGTCTAGTGTTATATGATCATACATAGCTTTAAACATCAGAATGCATCTCCTCACATCCTTTCCAGTGTCCACTTATGATCTGCTCTTTCTTCCCTAGTCTTTCTGCAAATAAACATAAACATCCTTGATAACTGCAACACAAAATTGTGTTTCAAGCCAGTCTGACAGATCTAACTAATTTGCAGTGGACTGAATAGGTTCCCTGGATACATGTTATTTTCAAGGTAATTTCTGGCATTTGACAACCTCATCATACTCACCATACTTTATTTACTGTTTTCTCCTCTAAGACAAACAGGACTCCTGGTGATGGGACCAGAGAACAGTCAGAGTTACCTGCTGTATAAGAACACCATGCAGAGGAACAAGGTACCTATGGTTGCCCTGGCCCGTGACATCTTCAGCCAGCACATCCCCAATGTCACACTGTCTGAGGGACATGAAGCGGTGGTGGACATAACTGCTGGAGTTCTCTATGCTGACCGTGTACTCAAGACTGTTCAGGTACAGGAGAGATCTTGTTGATCTATTGTTGAGCAATAAATGTGTTAGCATGATGAGTGATAGACTAAGGTTATCAAAGCAGGCAGTGGGGGTGGCAGGTCTCTCCAGGGTGTTTCCATATGGTGTCATGAAGCTTAATGAGTGGCAAATATAATGCAATGACAGAAATACAATTTAGTATAAAAACGTAATAAATTATTCCTTATTCATTAACATGTGATACAGTGATTTTAGGGAATTCTTTCCAGATTTGTAAATAATAAATGCCCTTGAATTAACTTTTTTATAAAGGCATAATCTAAAGCAGCAGCAATATGGCTGTCTTTGCTTAGTTGCTTAGCATCTATGGGATCTCAATACATAATGACAAATTAAAATTAAAATTAGAATTGGATAGCAATTAAAATTAGAATTGGAAAGGCCTCTCCGTGGACCATCACCTTATCTTGGTGGAGGGGTTTGAGTGCCCTAATGATCCCAGGAGCTGTGTTGTCGGGGGCAGTAGCCCCTGGTAGGGTTTCCCATGGCAAATTGGTTCGGGGTGAAGGGTCAGACAAAGAATGGTCCAAAAAGACCCATATGAGAAAACGACCAAGGGAACAGAGTACCCTGCCCGGAAGGTTACTGGGGCCCCACCCTGGAGCCAGGCCTGAGGTTTGGGGCCCAAAGGCAAGCGCCTGGTGGCTGGGCCTTCGCCCGTGGGGCCCGGTCGGGCTCAGCCCGAAGCATGGACATGGGACCGTCTTCCCGCAGGCCCACCACCCGTAGGGAGAGCCATATGGGCCCGGTGCTGTGTGGATTGGGCAGCAGGCCAAGGCGGGGGCCTTGGCAGTCTGATCCCCAGCTATCTAAACTGGTTGTAGGGACATGGAATGTTACTTCACTGGTTGGTCGATGTTCCGGGCTGCCATTACTGAAGCGGCTGTTCAAAGCTGTGGTCGCAAGGTTGTTTGGGCTAGTCGTGGCGGCAATCCCAGAACCTGCTGGTGGTCACCAGAGGTGAGGGATGCCGTCAAGCTGAAGAAGAAGTCCTATAGGTTGTGGCTGACCTGTGGGACTTCTGAGTTCTTTAAGGCTCTGGATGTTGTTGGGCTGGCTTGGCTGACACGCCTGTGCAACATCACATGGACATCGGGGGCGATACCTCTGGAGTGGCAGACTGGGGTGGTGGTCCCCATCTTCAAGAAAGGGGACCAGAGGGTGTGTTCCAACTTCAGGGGGCTCACACTCCTCAGCCTCCCTGGGAAAGTATACTCTAGGGTACTGGAGAGAAGAGTACGTCTGATTGTAGAACATCAGATACAAGAGGAGCAATGTGGTTTTTGTCCCGGTCGTGGAACAGTGGATCAGCTATGACTGAAAGAACGAGATTGCGAATACAAGCGGCGGCAATGAGCTTCCTTCTCAGGGTGTCTGGGCTCAGCCTTAGGGATAGTGTGAGAAGCTCAGACATCCGGGAGGGGCTCAGAGTAGAGCCACTACTCCCCTGCATCGAGAGGAGACAGTTGAGGTGGTTGGGGCACCTGGTTAGGATGCCTCCTGTACATCTCCGTTGGGAGATGTACTGGGCATGTCCCCCTGGGAGGAGGCCCCGGGGTAGGCCTGAGACACGCTGGTGAGACTATGTCTCCCAGCTGGCTTGGGAGCGCCTAGGGGTCCCCCCAGAAGAACTAGTGGAAGTGGCTGGGGTGAGGAGTGTCTGGGTGTCCCTGCTGAAGCTGCTACCCCCCGACCCGGACCCGGATAAGCAGGAGATGACGAGAAATTGGATAGGAAGTCCCTTTACGAAGCTTTGTATGATAGGAGGCCCTCAGATTGGAAATCCCCTGCACTAGGCTAAACTGATGGTCCAAATAGGATATGATATTGTAGGGGTATTAACTATATTTTTCCTTTAACTTTCCGAAATGACTAAATATATCATATTGACTGTTATCTAATCAAGACTTGTCTTGGAGTTCTGTCAAGTTATTTCACCTCTGTTTGTTTGTCTCTATGGTAAATATGAAATTTTTTATTTTATATAATTTGGTAGAAAACCTGGCAGACAGTGACACAAACATGGATAATTAAACATCTTTTAATCTAACAATAGCTCATACCATCAGCTTCAGCGATAAATTCACATTGCTATACTGTGCCAGCACAGACAGAGAGCATTGGAGGAGAGCAGAGCACAAAACACTGTTTCTTTGTTTCTGTGAGGTGCACTTTCAGTTGACTGGGTGTTTGATTTGGCGCTTTTATTGGAATAGCTGCATTGAAGCTTATAGTGTAAGACATACTGTTTATGAGATTAGCAGATTGTTTTTAATGCCATTGCTTTTGCCTTCATCCTGTGTTTAGCCCTGTAATACCCAAATATAGAAAAACACACACTTTATTTCAACCATTCAGATGTTGTTGTCGGAGGCCTTTGGGGCTGGAAATAACATGTTTTTAAAAATATTATGTTTTTGTAAGTTTTTAAAGAAATGTTGTACTATTGCAACATTGGGCTAAATGGGGAGCAGAATCTCCTGTATTTGTACTCATTGCCCGAACAACAATACAGAATTAAGGATTCATTTGCAGGGTTTTGCTTTTGTCCCAGACCTGATTCAGACAGACTGCTGAAAGTATATTAAACATCTCATTTCTGTTTGTAACTGACAGCACAAAAAAGTGCTTATTGCAGCTTTTAAAATGAAATTCGCTCCCCCCTTTGCTTTAGAGTTATGATTGTATTCATATAATTGGACAAACTGCAAAACCACTTTTTTGTTACCACCCCCTCCCCCTTACTGACACATGGGCTGCTGTTTGTTTTTTCCCAGGAGCAGTTTCAGAAGCTGGGTGGGACCACAAGAGACAAAGAGAAGGTAACAGACATCAAGCCAGGTACTGTTGTGACTGTGTCAACAACTGATGGTGTCTATCGAGCCAAGAGTGTTGTGATCACCGCTGGACCCTGGGCTAATAAACTGCTGGCCCACACTGGCTTGCAGCTGCCGCTAGAGGTATTAAGACTCTCATAATCCTTTTTCACCAAAGCAGTTCTAGTGCTGGTTCGGGGCAAGTGCTGGTGCTGGTTCACAACTGGTTCAATTTGCGAAACAGCTGAGAACTAGCCTGCTTTTCCATAGCTTGGGGTGCCCAAAAGGGAGTCACGTTATTACGTCACTGTATATCAATCAATCAATCAATCAATCAAATTTTATTTGTATAGCCCATATTCACAAATTGCAATTTGCCTCATAGGGCTTTAACAAAGAGTACAGGGTGTGACATCCTATGACCTACACCCTCAACAAGGGTGAGGAAAAACTGCCAAAAAAAAACCCTTTTAACAGAGGAAAAAAAATGCAGAAACCTCCAGGAGACACTCATGTGAGGGATCCCACTCCCAGGGATGGACAGAAGTGCAATATGTCAGTTACGCCACTGCTCTTCCATAAACCCTGGCGCCAACATTGAAGCAACAACACAAACAAGAAGAAGAGGAAGCAACAACACAGAGAAGAAGAAGAAACAACAACAACAACAACAATGGATGACTTCGCGTTTGTACATCTGCTGCTTCTGGCTTTACGGTGCTTCATTTGGATCAGAAAACGGCAGATGTTTGAGTTGCTCAACAGGTTATGAATGGACGGCATTTACGTTCTAGGGGACAGGTTGTGTCCTCCACAGACCACTGCTGGTTTGCCGCATCCATGGTGATTTCTCGGCGGTTATCTAAAGATGCCGCACAGCCAGTTCTTTTTCAGTGTAAACGGAAAAGCTGGTTCCAAATTAAGCAATGGCCCTGAGCCAGCACTGGGAGGGCATCAGTGCCACATCTGCAATGTGTATACAGTAACTGTGTAGCGTCCAAAAACGGTGCAGCTTTGGAGCCACTCGGCTGTGGTTCTAAGCGTGCTGAGTCTACCCGAAAACTGAGGTCAGTGGGCTGCTTCGCAGGATTGGTCCGGTGGTTTCCGGGTACGACTGCACAATTTATTGTTTTAGAATCACATTTCACATGTACAATTTTCAAATCGCAGGGCCATGTGATTTTATTAAAGGCAAATTAAAACCATACATGTCATGTTACAGCTTTTGTTCCGCTTGGAATTAAACAGAATTTAACACTCCGGCCCCCTTCCCCCGCTCCTGTGCTAACCTTTCTGGAAGCGGGCGAAGATGCCACCCACAACTCCGACCACGCAGCGACACTGCTCTAGTGTAATGGAAAACCAACCATATCTACCATACCATGCCGTACCGTACAATAGAGGTGACGCTAGTGGAAAAGCACCCTAGATGTACTACACTGAGTTACTTTAAATAAAGGATTTGAATACAGGGGGTCCTGGAGTTACGTCGGTCGCGAATTACGTCGTTTTCGTGGTTACGACACATCTCCCGTAAACTTCCTTGTTTCGGATTAAGCGGTTTGCCCCGTAAATACATACAGACTTCACACGGGAATTCGTTGGAGAGCGCTGCAGAGAGACAGAGAGACGTGCTGCAGAGCCTGCCGGTTAGCAGCGGCAGCCGGTAAGGAGATGCACACGGACACAGATGCGTTCGGGATCGTGGCGATACCGTAGGTTTATTCACAACACAGGGTCTACACGGTTGATATCAGAAATCTAAAGGAAATTCTCATTACACTTGTGATCTCAACCCCTACGGTGTGTCAAGAGGGACAAAAGGCAATTCACCATAATAAATAAATTAGTGTGGTGTTATAGCGACATCTGGTGGCACAATGTATGCACAATGGCACAATGAATGTATGGTCCGATTTACGTCGAAATTCGGTTACGACACATTCTCAGGAACGGATCTCCGACGTAACTCGAGGACCCCCTGTATTAGGATTTAAAGAAACTAACATACCAAGTGAATAGTACCCAAAGAGAGGGTTCTCACCTTCATTCTTCTATCTATCTATCTGCTTGGTCAGGGCTGGACTGAGAGAGTAATTCTGACTGGGAATTTGATTCCATCAGAGGCCACCGTAGTCTATTTAGCAGTACATCAGTGTATTGGAATTATACGGTTAGTCTACATGTTCTAAAAATAGTAATAGATAAAGAGTTAGCTGACACGTTTAAATGATTGTTCTTACATTGCTACACTTTGAGATACAGTCACCGAAACTGAACCTAAGCTACAACATGTTCAGTTGAGCTGGTGGTGTATTTTTCAGTAATTAGATGTGTCTGTGGCAGGTTCTTGTCCCTCTCTCTTGATTCTTCTCTACATCTCTGCCCCACCTTTACTTTTCTTCCAATCATGAAGACTGTCCATTGCAATGGACAAGCAGTGGAGCAGTGGGTAGACATGGGGGTATAAGCGTCAGGCATTTGATATGATGGCCATAGCTCCATTTGTTAGGCTGCGTCTAACTGGAAAATTACTTAGTTACTCTCTCATGAAAAAGAAATGCTTGTCAGACATTGAAATCCACTCCATAGCGATTCTTAGAGGAGTCTGAATTGATTTTTCTTTCTTTAATCTTATTTTGCATTTATCTTCTCTGTAATTACATAATTGTTTTATGTTGCTTTATGTCTCTGATGTCAAAAACTGGTGTGACAGACTTTAAAGAAAAAACTGAGAGAGCTGTGTCGGATTGTGAGAGGTCTGTAATCTCATTCCAGCTGGCTGTGTTATCTCTGGTCAGACTGGCCAGTGGGACATGTCCCAGTGCTGCTGACATTTTCTCCGCATATATTCATACACTCATTGTGAAACTATGTGCATGTGTACTGCTGCCCAACTGTCCACCAGGACCACTAAGATTTCCCACAAAAGAACAGAAAAAGCTTAAGTTCTCCAAAGTGCCATATCGTGAATTATTAACCATTAACATAATGCAAGCCTATTAACACCAGTCCCACTGTTCAACACATGTATTATCAAACAACCTGCCGTTAATATCTCATCAAACATCTGTTTGGTCGTAGTATTATTATTAATAGTAACAATAATGATAATACCATGCTCATTATGTCTGTGAAGGCGGTAAGGACCAAACATTTGGATGCAGGCACAGTCTGCAAGGCAGTGTTTTCCATTGTGCAATATGCCACACATACACAAAAGCAAAAGTGATGGGAAAACAAGCAGACAGCTGTTAGAGTGGAGAGCTGGTGTTGATATTGGAATTGCATTATTCAGGCTTGCAGCCAGCTGGGGGGGCCTGGGGAATGCCATGCCTGAGTGAACTGCTATAGAAGCACAGACTTGGAGTTCATTGGCTTGCCAGAGTACTTCTGTCTGAATTTTTATGGTCCCCGGGAACGAGTGCACGGCCGGCTAGTTCATTACACTGAAAGCTCCTGAACAATGTGTCCTTATTATTGCCACCTTCAGATGGACCCCATTTGTATAACCATGTGTACATTTCATTAAATCCTAATTCTCACCGTACTGCCACTGAGCTGCTTTTGTAATTGCACATTTATTGGAGCGAAAAGAGAAACTGATGAGGAGGATGGAGTGTAGGTGGTGTTATGCATGCTTGTATGTTAAAGTTGAACCAAGATGTAATTTTACTTACCAAGCTAATAATTACCAAGCCAATAATTTTGTGAGGGTGTCTATTCATTCAGGTTAAAGGATTTTTGCACAATACGTGTGCTCTGTTGATATCTGCTTGAACACAAATGTCTCAACACCAAATATTGTAATATAAAGAGTTGGCATGAAATGTGCTGTCTTTATATTCTAGAGGTACTCCTTTTGGATGGAGCTGAATAGAAGAGAATGTTCTCTCCATAGCAAATGTTGTGTGTCTAAAAGATTTGCCTCTCGACAATGTTTGAATGCTGAGCTGTGGTGGAGGAATAGAAACAGCAGAGGGAATGTCATATATACATGTCACATATACATGCTAGCTAGTTTCGTATTGACACTGTATTTTACAGTGTCAATATAGCTAGCATGTATATGTTAATGGCAAATATTGCCATATTTGAGAACATTTTGTAGTCATACACTATTCAAACAAATGCATTATATAAACTATGGTAACTCAATAGAGCTAAAATAACAGATGTTTGGGGACTGTCTATGGTGACAATGTTTTTGGCTTTGGTTCTCTCTAACACAGGTGGTGAAGATCAATGTGTGCTACTGGAAAGAGAAGGTTCCTGGATCATATAATGTAAAGGAACGCTTTCCCTGCTTCATGGTCACAGAGTGTGAGGAGTCCAGAGGACACATCTATGGCCTCCCCTCCAACGAGTATCCAGGCTTGATGAAGGTACGTCACAGAGCTGACCATCCAGTGTGATTTTACATAACAGAACTCTGGATTCTTCTTCTCTGGGGTTTTATGGCAGCTGGCATCCAATTTGTTGCATTGCTGCCACTTCTGTGTGGTCTTCCTCTTACATCACATTCTGCCCCATTCGTTGCCTCTTACAATCAGCAGGGGGTGCTAGTATGTGCAGACTCAGATATACATTATAATCCTTTAAAGTACACTGTAATAATCATCATTACACCGTAATAATCATCATTACACTGTAATAATCATAATTTTAATGTGATTTCACCGGTTGGATTTTTCAATCGATCATTTGGTTATATTACTCAACATTAGTGTAGGAGCCATATTGGCTAAGTCGATAGGTTTCCCTTGAAGATGACAATGTACTTGTGTTGTTGCTAACAATGCTTTAATGTGTGACACTTTCCTTTGGGGCCGTGATGACCTGATACACTTCACAGCCACATGGATGTATGTATATACGGCATAGAACATAGAAGAAGACAAAGAGCTAGAAGACACAAAAATCCGAGACTGAAGACAGAAAGAAAAGGTGAAGAAAAGGAGAAACTCGGAGAGAATTGCTCAGGGATTTGTCAGCCTATGGCGCAAGACAGTTTTTGATGCTACTTTTTGATCTACCTGCGATCTACTAGAGCGATTCACTTACGCTGGACATCAGCAGAATCTTAGGTTCTCTTTGTTGTCAAGCTTATTGCTAGTAAGGCTATACAATAGTTGTGGTAATTGTTGTAATGGATGAATGTGATAAGTGGATAAATAAAATTGTTTGAACAGACATTGCTGCTACACATTAGATCAAAACCTGCACTCATAACAAGCAAGAACCGCCACTGGACCGAAGTCCCTTGGACCCACCATAAGCATGGAGCAGTCGAGGACAAACACGCCAGACAGTCTTAAGGACCGTGGGGCAGAAAAGATCGTTCGGCCTACAGAAGAACAGATTGTGGAGTTAGAGGCTTTTTTTGTCTTTGACAAGGATGGAGATGGTACCATCACAAGCAAAGAGCTGAATACACCAGCCAGTCTTAAGGAACGTAGGGCAGAAAAAATCGATCAGCTTACAGAAGAGCAGATTGCGAAGTTTGAGGCTTTTTCGCTCTTTGACAAGGATGGAGATGGTACCATCACCACCAAAGAGCTGGGCACAGTCATGCGCTCTCTGGGCCAGAACCCAACAGAGGCAGAGCTGCAGGATATGATCAATGAAGTGGATGCTGCTGGAAATGGGACGATAGATTTCACAGAGTTTCTGACCTTGATGGCCATAAAGATGAAGGACACAGACAGTGAGGAGATCAGAGAAGCATTCCGTGTCTTTGACAAGGATGGCAAAGGATACATCAGTGCTGCTGAGCTGCGCCATGTGATGACAAACCTTGGAGAGAAGTTGACTGATGTGGAGGTGGATGAGATGATCAGAGAAGCAGACATTGATGGAGATGGACAGGTCAACTATGAGGAGTTTGTACAAATGATGACAACAAAGTGAAGGCCTTGCACAGATTTTGTGTATACACACACACACACACACCCCACACACACTGTTGTGCTCATAAGTTTACATACCCTGGCAGAATTAATGATTTCTTTGCCGTTTTTCAGAGAGTATGAATGATAAGGTATCCCGCTTGCAGCACACCAAACAGCACAGAGACAAACCTCAAAACATCTGGAACAAAGTCATTTGGTGTGATGAGACGAAAATTGAACTTTCTGGCCACAACTATAAAAGTTACATTTGGAGAGGAGTCAACAAAGCCTATGATGAAATGTGTACCATTCCATCACAGAAGGAAAAAGAGAAGAGAAGGAGAAACAGGAATCAGTTGGGGATTTGTCAGCCTAGAGAGCAAGACAGTTTTTGACACGACCTATCTACCTGCGATCTACCATAGCTATTCACTTACACCGGACATCAGCAGAATCTTAGGTTCTCTTCGTTGTCAAGTTTATTGCTAGGAAGGCTGTAAAATAGTAGTGGCGACTGTTGTAACTGATAAATGTGACAATTGGATAAATAAAATTGGTTTGAAGAAACGTTGCTGCTACAATTTGTATATAAACCAGTGATTTGGTTTCACTGAAGCAAACACAGCTTCATAATAAATGAAGGAACATGCAGTGACTGGAGCACTGCTTATCCAATGATGTGACATTGTAGAATAACACAGCATTTATTTTCCTGTAAATATACACTGATTTCAACACCTAGCGTTCAGCAGCATATTTCAGGATACATAATTATTAATTATTGACTAATTGTTTAGTCAGTCTTAACTATCTGCTCTTTTGGCGGCAGGAGAGGTCTTGTTTTGCCCTTCCCTGCTCTACCAAGCTGTTTAAGCTGCGTTGAGCTTGGTTGAACAGGGACTGTGAGCACACAGCTTCTGTGAAGTTCAGCCTCAAATTTGCGATTGGCTTGAGATTGACTCTGACTGTGATTCTCCAGGACTTAAACATTGCTCTTTTGGAGCTGTGGCTTAAGGCTTAGGCTGATTGTTTTGCTGAAAACAAATCTTCTCTCAAGTGGCAGGGGGTTTTTTTTGTAGACAGCAGTGATTTGAATTTTACATTTGCAGTGAATTCAGATCACTTGGGGGTCTGTTTCATTTGGTCAGTGCCTAAAAAAAGACAAACCTGACAACTCAGGTTGGCAAGTGTAAGTACTGTATGTCTAGGTACTATATATTACAATTAAAATCAATTATATTGACCATGGATTTTACATAAATATAAATATAAACCAAAGAGACATAATGAATCCATGCTGCACACTTGTCATGTTGCAACCGTGTCGCAAGGGTACAGTTACACTCCTCCTTGAACTGCTGCAAAGTCAACATTAGAATGAGATATGTCCTACCTCAACATTAGATTAGTTGTGGGAGTTGTGCTGGATTTGATGGCACATCTCTATTTCGGGCATCATGGCAGGCCAGCAGGAGCTCAAAGCCTGATAGCAGACCACATGCATAGAAGGCAGGGGGGGACAGATGGTGATGCCATGTCGTATTACTCACTTTGAGACAGCTACCAAAGCTACTGTATGCCCAGTGTTGGGACCATTTAACATAATTTGAAAGAAAATGAAGCAGAGAAGAATAGTGTAATTACTCACATGCGTGTGCGCCTCTGCATGTTTGTGTGCTCTTTTAATGCCTCAGCTCCCTCACTATGTTTCTAGACTCTTGCTTTGAGTATCTACATTATGTCAGATATGTCATATACTGCACTACATGGGACTGATTTTTCTTGACCAACATTAGGACCAACATTAGGAATATCATTCATGCACTGATTTCTGTATCTTAACACCTGTAGGGTTTGTTTTTCTACATCTGGATCATCGGTTGTGCATTTAAGTAATATTAATGTTTAAGAAAATGATATAACACTAAACATGTTCAAACCTACTTTCTGTCCATGAGATAGTATTGAATTAACTGCAATGGCAAGCTAGTTTTAGTAATGAAGACAAAATGAATCTAACCACTTCCTCCTTATGGGATAATGAAGCAGGTATATAGAGTCCTTTTACCGGCGACCCTGAGTGAAAAATATTCCCTGGTGGTGCTCTCTGTCACTGCACAGATGGTGAACTTGCTGCTTTGAATGAGAATGAGTTTGCCATGGACATGCACTTGAAAATGTTTAGACTTTGCCTGCTTGGATCATTCGAATGGTGGGGGGTGGTGGGGGCTATGATTATCAATGCTGGAATTACAAGCAGCCCCTATTATTATTATTGCCTGATTAATAAATGGAATGATTATGCTAGAA
>JAFBJQ010000571.1:86314-207438 GCA_016785345.1 Trinectes maculatus | reverse complement strand
CATAATAATCTGTAAAGCTCCACTAAAACTTAACAAATGCCAGTCCAAAGTATACACCGGGCAACACACTGTGAGAGTTGGATATTGGTTTGTATAGCGATATTACTAACATTGTCATCCTGTGTGTAGATATGTTACCATTCAGGCAGCAAGACTGATCCAGACCACAGAGACAAGCAGACAGACAAGTCTGATATTGACATCCTCCAGCGCTACATCGCTCGCTGTTTCTCCGGACTGCACCCTGAACCAGCAGTGGTGGAAAGCTGCCTGTATACTGTAAGTATCAACACGTGGCATGACAGTGTTCATAGGGTACTCCTGATCTGTCAGTGTGGAGACGTTACAGGAATGTGACGTTGTCTGCGTGTCTTCAAGAACTGCCAGAAAATTCAACACAGCAGTCTCTTATGCTATGACCAAAACATTCAGGAATTAACATTAATTAACAACACAGTGATGCACTTTCAACAATTAAATATGAACATTTCATGTGTGACAAGTAATTTGATGACATTCTGAGACATTTGATTATGTTTAGGGTATGCAGAACTCTCTTTGTGTGTGTGGGTGTGTGTGGGTGCGTGCTGCAGTAAACCGCTCTGCCCTCCAGCAACACTGATCACATACTGAGGCTGGAAGAAAACATAATTTCTGTGACCTTGTCCAATGGCACTGAAAATCCTGACAGTCACGCTCTTTTCTCACTTGCCAGCGAGTGTGCTGTACCATCTCCAGTGATTCTTAAATGGAGGACGGAGAGTTAAATGACACGTGGCTCTGAAGTTCTATTGAAATGTTGTCGTTCTGTCAGAGGTCGTTCTGTATTCTACAAGGGACTCTTTCATGCAGTTAAACACATTTTATGCATTACCCACAAAGATGCAAAGCCAGATACAGCCGTAAAGGCCACACAGTCACATAAAGAGAGCGTGTGTGCCCTTGTCAGATGTTCCAATGACATTCTGCCCAGTTCACTATTAATGTTTCCATGTAGTGGGATAAAGAGGCAGGAGAAAGAACGCTGCAGCTGTCTTGAATCTTCATTGTTTTTTTGTGTTGTGTGTGCATGTTTGCAGCTAACTCCTGACCTTCACTTTGTGTTGGACTGCCACCCTACCTACAGGAACATTGTGATTGGAGCTGGATTCTCAGGTACAACACAACAGAACACAAAGCAAGTCAAACCCTAATGAATTTTCAATTTTCTGATTTCTAACAGAAATCAGAAAATGGAAATTAGAAAATAGGAAATGAATGTTTGCTTGGTGGTAATGCAAAGTACTGGATGAATTTGAATGGTGAGGATCATCAATGTACAGCTGTGTTCAAAAGTAAAGTGTTTTATCAAGTTTGACATTTTTTAAAATCTTGTTCACAATCACATCAAATAAGGACTCGTATAATACACAAACACAACTTAAATCAGCAAAGCCCTTCTTCTGCAACCAAGCCATGGTAGAATTGGATGTATGCTTGGGATCGTTGTCCTATTGGAAGGTCCTACGTCTCTCAAACTTCAGCTTTGTCGCTGAATGCATGACATTTGCAATCAAGATCCTGATTAAAAAACACCTGATTGAAACTCTTTTTCTTGAGAGTGGTAATCTTTAAAGGGTTGAATAATTTTGTCAATGAGGAAATCAGAAAGAGGACATTTGTTGGTATATTAGAAAAAATATTGTTATGACTTAAGATGCATTTGTCTATTTTGTCTTATTTGATCTGATAGTGAACAAGATAAAAAATAAATGTCAAACTTGCTAAAACACTTTACTCTACAGTACATATTGTTACCATTTGACTCGGTAACATAATTTATATATGTACATGAAGTTTAAATCCGACTGAAATATACAACTCAAGTATCAAAATTCTGAGAAAATCAGGACTCATCTAGTTGACATCATCAACTCAGGGTCTACTCATTCACTATGCAAGAAGATTAGGAATAGGTGTGTGTGTGTGTGTGTGTGTGTGTGTGTGTGTGTGTGTGTGTGTGTGCGCGTGTGCGTGTGCGTGTGCGTGTGCACCTCACTTCTATTACACATGAAACTTTGAGTGTGAAGATCGTTAGGTAACAGAGGCTTGAGTTTTCACAAGAAGATTAGAAACAGACGATGATGTGCATGTTAGTGTTTGTGTACTTGGTCTGTCTACTTGTATGTGTGTGTATATGCTCAAATGTTCATATCTCTAGTGTGTGTAGAACATAGATCTCAGTTCGCTGAAATCAAGGACACACAGTCCAGCAGGAAGATAGGTTAACTTCTTTGCATTTCATATTCCAACTACGTATCAGCGTACCAGCAAAAGTTCACTTCATCCACTTGCTAGGAACAAATAAAAAGTATGTTATTCATGTCATCAGAGTCAGCATACAAAGAGCGCTAGCAGGCACATAACACCCCCACCCACACAGTATATCAAGCATGCACAGTCTACTGGGAAAGAAAAAGGCTATGTTTTCCTACTTCTTCCTGGTTTACAACTGAACAGAGTTAATCTAGGGGTCAAAAATGTATACATTTTCCAGACATTATCAAAAAATCATTTTGATGCCACTCTAACAGACAGAGGCAAAAGATCTGAGCTGTATGATGACATAAAAGCAATCAGTGGACAACAAAAACCCTGAAACTTTGATTTTACCTCTTTTTTTTTTATTTGAGCAAAAATATCTCTGCAGACTGACTTTCTTAAAAAGGCTTGCAGCCATCAGGTGTTAAGTGTGATGTGTGCATGTTTTAAAATGGTCTAGGGCTCTATCAAGATTTTATTAAGAATGGAACAGCAGGAGTAGCTAGTCAGAAGATCTAAATGGTCTAAACGTTGGAAAAAGAAGTTTGCATAAATTTCAAGTGGTACTAATGAAGGTTAAAAAATATAACGTATATCAGTACTGAAAACTGCAACCTCTAGTGACAGTAATAAGTAACTTTTTACCCTTGTCACAGCTGACACAGGTTTGTGGCAGATCTCAAACACTAATTGGTGGAAAGTTAAAAGACATCATAGGACAACTTTGTCCAAGATGTACACAGTGTAGATCATTTTGAGAAAGGCTGAGTTGCTAAGTAGAGGGAATACATTTTATATTTCTGACTAATTGGTGGTCTGTTAAAATTTTGACAGGAATTGTTATATGAAGTGTGGGGTGTGTGTGTGTGTGTAATAATTCATTTGTAACTTGACTTTTAAATATTATCATATAATCATCTTTAACATCTTTATGAAAACACGCTTTAACACGTTGTTTTTTTTAAGAAGAAACATATACTAAATGAATGAACTGAATGCTATATCCTGAATTAACCCACATTAATTACTGTGGTGTGGTACACAAAATTGCATTGGAAAAAGAAGGCCGTTAATGGAATTATATTTTTTAATGCTCCATTTGACATTATAACAAAATATTTGTTGTATGTCTGTAGACAACTCAGTGTCCCAGTGGCCAGAGGTTAGCTGACTTCCTGTTCTCCTGTAGTGCTGTCAGTTCCTCTCACTTATATTCCTCTCGTATGGTTATAATCGTTAGTTGTTTTTAGCTTTTTGAGCACTTCATCATGGCTGGTTGACAGTCAATAAAAGTTATAAAAGTTTCACAATGAAACACATTGTCTTCATATCAAAAAAACAGTTGGGAGTTGCAGCTATAGGATCCGAATAATCATTTCCATTTTTACTCTACTTAATTACACTAACTTACAAAATGAAGTTTATGGTTGCTCATGGTTAGTACTTATGTTTTATCTTAGGTTACCTCAGTTGACATTAAACACTCTAAGCAGTTTTTCTGGGCCCAGAATAGAATAGAGAGGAAAACATCATCAACTGCCCTTCAGTGAAGGACGTTATGATGCTGAAGGAGTATGTCACGGGAGATTGGGGTTAAAGACAGTGGGCAAGTTATATAATGAATGAATTAATAGTAATGAAGAATTGAAAGTGTATTAATTAACAACTGTTAGAGCTGATGTTAAAGAAGGTTGGAAGACCACACCGACAGGCCAGTGTCGAGGCAGAGCCTGGAGCAGAGCAGAGCAGGAACAAAACAGCAAACAGGCTGGGTGAGTCAGGTAGATCTGGCGAACAAGGAAAATTGGATTTAATTTCCTTGTGAGGAACTGGCAACAAAGGATCGTCGATATTGATCATCATCGATCCATGATATTCAAGTTGATACATTACAGAATTCATTGGTTGTTTGGTGTCTATGCGCATTTGTAGCTAGTGCAATAGAAAGTAAGTCAGAAGACTCTGGGATTAAAGCTGAGACACATTGGGTAGCAGTCTTGGAGTTACTGTTAAAAAGCCAAAACCCACTCCTATTGATAGACCTGAGAATGTTTACATCGGACTGTTATCATAATTTTTTCATCATGATTCAGTGTGTTCCCTTGCCATGGAATTGAAGTGCAGAATAGTTTTCCTACTACAGGTGCTTGATATGTGGCTCAGGTTATCTGCACTGGCAGAAGTAGGTAATTTGACGCTGTCCTGGGAAAAGATCTGATGTTGCATCCAGCACTCATTAGTACAGGTATTCTGAGCAGGATAGACGGATCAGGGTAAGGGAGGTATAACCCAGGCACTTTGGAGAAATGAATTGGAGTGGAATTAATATTCAGGGGCCTGGGCTCATGGGGCATAATTTGGTGATGCACAGTTGATTATGCTTAAGGCAATTAATACTAAAAAAGATATGTGGATAGCTTTGGTGACCCTACTGAATTTAAGTGGACAATCTTGAAAAAGTTTCTTCTTCTTTTCCAGAATTAGTTATGGGTAGTGTCTTTTTATAATGGAAGCAGTCTGACAACGATAGTTGAGTTGAGTCAGAGTCACCTGTGAGGATCGTTGGCACGCAGAAAACTTACTCTTCAGTCTGGGCTTTATGATGCACAGGCCAAACAAAAGACCAGAATCATCCTCACCTCCACACCTAAAATGAGTTTAAATAAAGACAGTACATTCACCCACGGTACATTTACAAAGAAGATAAAAGGGAGCTTCAAACTATGAAGCGCAGAATATAAAATATTTGAAAATAACTGATTCAAAGCAGTGAAACAAGAATATGTTGAAGACTTGACCATCAAGGGTTTTCGTGTTCATTTATTCTCTGGGGCGTCTGAATGTCGGTAGAAAATTCATGGCCATCCATTCACTGGCTGCAATATTTTATCTAACCCAAAGAGGGGGACTTGCATTATGCATCAAAGATGTTAAGAGAAACTGAAGGATTTCTTTGTCAAGATCTGTTCAAGTGGCCAAACAAAAGACCAGAATCATCCTCACCTCCACACCTAAAATGAGTTTAAATAAAGACAGTACATTCACCCACGGTACATTTACAAAGAAGATAAAAGGGAGCTTCAAACTATGAAGCGCAGAATATAAAATATTTGAAAATAACTGATTCAAAGCAGTGAAACAAGAATATGTTGAAGACTTGACCATCAAGGGTTCTTGTGTTCATTTATTCTCTGGGGCGTCTGAATGTCGGTAGAAAATTCATGGCCATCCATTCACTGGCTGCAATATTTTATCTAACCCAAAGAGGGGGGCTTGCATTATGCATCAAAGATGTTAAGAGAAACTGAAGGATTTCTTTGTCAAGATCTGTTCAAGTGCTAGTAACACTTGTACTGGATGTCACCTTTATGAAAGGTGTAACACCTGATTCATGAGAAAAACAACCCACTCAAACAATGTCAGTGTTCTGAAGCCAGCGGAGTCAAGTAGAATGTATTGATGTCATAATAACAAGATGCACTGGGTACCTTGTACCACCTCTACATGCTGATGAACATGAAGCATTAAAACAGAAGCAGAAGCCACATGAATCAGTAACACAGCAACATTCCTCCTCACCAGGAAGAGCAGGGAGCAAAGTGTCCTGGTGCTCAAGGTGATGCACAGAGGAGGGGGTGTGAGAGTCTGTGGATGTGTGAATGTGTGAAGTCCAGACATGTGGGTCAGCAGATCCAGAAACAGTTGAGGGAAGATTTATTGGACAGGGAAAAAAACAGAGTTGACAGCTGTAGCTGTTAACATCTACTGCAGAGAATCCGATGCTTATTTGTGACAGCCTTGAATTACACCTTTTCTGTTAATGCTGTTAAAATAAACTTAACATTTCATCATTCCTGAAGGTAAACAAAAAACATTATTGACAAAAATAAAAAATTCAAAGGGTAATTTGTGTGTAAAATCCTAAGAAAATGTGCTGTAATTTTGACATTTTCCATGCTTAAGCTGTGTGTTTTGGCTGGATATGAAATCCATCTTACACCAGCTGTTGGCACCATCGCACATGGCATCATGGCAGTGGTGAAAGTCTGGAAAAAACACCAGATTCCCATTTGGAACTGCTTGGAATGACTCTATGACAGATAGGAACAAATGCTTTACAGTGGAGGAAATGTGGAAGTGTGGAATGTGGAGCACTTCTGAAGGGGAAAAAAGAAAAGCTCCCACAAAAAGGGTAAACTAGCTTACCTAACAAGCCAATGGAGGAACAGCCCCCAGCAACCCTCCCCCAAAAGAAGTTATATCCAGGCCAGCGTGACGGGACAGAGGACAACCACGTGGCTCTGCAGGCGGGCAGCAAACAGTGATGCGGGGAGCAGTTGGTTGTACACAAATGTGCAAAAACTTGACAAACAGTAAGAGGCTGATTTGTAAATTCTGAACAAGAATTTAGAATAACAAGTTGGAATGAGTCTGTTATTGTACTTCACCAGTCTAATAGTTGGTTTTCTTGCAATCACAATGTTACAGATATGTATCAAAAAACATCTTTGTGGTCACCCAGTGTTTTCCATTAAAGTAATCACAACCTGCCATGTGACATAACATCTCTAAGGGGCTGGTACCAGTTCTCACCAGTCAGCAAGTGTATTTAGGAAAGAAGGCTGGCTGGATGGATGGATGGATGGATGGATGGATGGATGGATGGATGGATGGCTGTATGTATTTGGAAATCAGTTCCAGAAAATAAGCATAAATTTTAAGTGAGCTAGATGAGACAATCTTTTTTAATCACGCAAAGACAAGATAAAAATATTGTGTTCCCACGTGTCTCAGGGAACAGGTCGTTGATAACAGAAAATAAAAAGATTTTCATTAAGTGGCAATGGAACAACTAGTATAAGATCCTTCCCCTCCACTGAGTACATGACCTTCAAAGCCAGATTGCTATGCTGTTCAAACAGCACATCTTTTTGTCTTGTGATCAGGAATTTCTCTTCTATCCCAGTGCTATCACAGAGCAGCAGAATATCCACAGGGTCTAGTTGGACACATCAGACCTTCCACATATTCCAGGGACATAGATCCTTAACTTTTAATTAGTTCTAGTCCATTGTGAAAGGTGGAAGAACACCTCTCTTCTACTACAATTACCTTTAGTGTGACCCGGCACTTTTCCATCTCCACGTGCTGTCATGTCCTTTTCCTAATTATACCGGAAATTAATAAGCTGCTCACATTTCCCTACTTGCAGTGGAGTTGGATAACGGAGGTAGAAGTGTTAAGACCCACAACAGCAAATGAATTGCATACTAATGATTTTACTATTCCAGGGTCTAATTCAGCCCAAATGAAACAAGGCGATATTTTGCAGAGTAAGGTTATTTTGTTCATCGCTGCATAGCCATGGTGACATGCATTGATAATCCAATAGGTCATTTTTCTTGATAAAAATAGTTGCAAATTAATCAATGAGCAGGTTGATCTCCCGTGGTCGATGATCATGCGAAAGGAATTTAAAGTCAAAGAGCACTGCTGATACTTTAAGGTTTCTCTGCTGCTTATTTAAGTTGACTTGTTACTTCCAGGTGTTATTTACCAACAGTCTACTGCTCTTCATGTTGATGCTGAATATCTTGGTTATTTTGGTGTCACGACCACTTGGAAATTAGTGAAATTGTGTAACCATTGGCAGCATCTATCTGTCTCTATGTGAGGCCATAAATGCGATCATCCTTAAGAAACAAGGCAAACACAAGATAAACGATTCAGGACTCAGTAATAGAAAACCATCACCATGAGACGTGTCTACAGCAGCTCTTTGAGGTTGGACTTTGGCACTGCAGTGATTTGTGGTAAACCTTATGAACCTTGCTTTCACTCTACAGTCTTTTGTGTGTAAAATAAGCATATTGTAAGACAAAGATGTTAACTTTAATGACCTTAAGCATCAAGCAGTCACCAAAGATGGCGTAGTTTATTCTCTGGGACACTGATTGCCTGACCTACTTTCCATTCAACAGTTGTAATATACTAAATGATAGACAGCACTATGCTGGCAATAGCAATCCTCACAGAGTAAATATAGCACTGTGTCGGTTCAATCGGTGGGTTAGTTACCCATGTTAGTAATGCTAATTATTATCTGCACAATGGCTTCTGTGCAGCAGCCAGTAAAGAAGCTCAGAGCCATGCTGGAGAAGTTCACAGGGCTCATCCATAATACAGAAACAAGTGTGTTGCCTTCCTCTCCCTCCTTCACAACGTGCATTTGTCATCAAAGCCCAACACAAGTGCTTTATAGCAAGTGCTGGGGGTTGCTATGGCTACAAAGTCACCCTGTGGGTTCGGCCATCTATTGAGGTTTTCCATTCCCCCTCTCTGGTGAGATGAAAATTCGCATTGGCCAAACTGTCAGAGCCGAGCTTTTATGACTTCAAAGCCAGACAGAATCCAGGGGAGCTGTGAGACCTTTGTCAGATGGCAATGAGCTGCATTCTTCAAGCCCCGTTGACATTCACAATTTTCCTCTCAGACCTAAGCAACACAGAGAGTCAGCCTGCTGCATTTTGCAAATAGACACTCTCTCATCTCAGACCCTGTGCTTCAGCACAGGAAACCATTATGCAGAGAAAGGACAAATCATCCTTATTTAGATTTCAGTCCTGGTTCACTAAAGTGAATAGATGCTCAGTGACAGGCATCGCAACAGCTTTCCTCTTCTTTTACGTATTCATTCGTGTGGGGCTTAAATCTATTGCCTGACTCAGACAAAAGCCCAGAAATGCAGGCTGTTTACAGGATAAATCCAAGGTGCAGGGCATGGACTTGCTTATTATTATAGAATTATTGATTCATCTGACGTGGTTTGATGATTTAGGAATGTACTTTGTCCATAATCACCTCCATCTCTTTCCCAGGTCACGGCTTCAAGTTTGGACCAATCATTGGCAAGATTCTGAGTGAACTCAGCCTGGGAGAGGTGCCCTCCTACGACCTTTCACCTTTCAGAATCAAACGCTTTGAGACCAAGACTAAATCAGCTTTATAGAGCTGTACTGGAGCACCAACATATTAGGATTTTCTTGGCAAATTGGAATTAATGTATGATTTAAGGCTGGTAATTACATTGTTAATGACTAAATCACACAGTGATTATATGGTCTGCTCTGTAGTCCTAAAGCCTTTCAGAGCCGCTCAAAACTCTTTACACTAGAGGTTTGTCTTCCATTCATTCTCGTATACATTCATGCAGCACTTCCATGTCCAGCGATTTCTGATTTTCACATACTCCTGGTCGTACGGTCAGTAGATATTTGGTGCTAAGTGTCTTGCCCATGGACACATCAGCATGTGACTGGATGAGCTTTGGATTGGACCACTGACTGTCTGGAAAAGAGCCATTACTGTAGCACCTTTCTCTGAGTACATGACAAAACCTGATCTGATTTCCAATGTTGTCAAATAATGTGAACACCCATTTCTAATGGCTGGATATGGGTTGCTATATAACATCCTTCTCACATATACATTTGCATTTAAGTGCTGGATGAAATAAGAAACAATGTGTACATGTTGAGAATAAGATGTCTGGTTGTTCTATAAATTGCCAAGATTTTCTTTTGTGTTTCAAACAGTTTCAGTTTTGAATCGAAGGCCATTGTCAACAACATTCTAACATTTGTTGTGCAATTGTAAAATTATCTGTGGCATATGGATGGTAATTACAAAAAGCCATATTCTTATTATCTAGTATTATTTCATGCCTAGGTAAACCTCCTTTTCATTTTATCTAGCTTTCACCACCTTGCCATCTGAGTGCTTGGTTAAAAAGACAAACCATCGAGCCATTAGCCTATGAATCAGTGGTGGCCTATTGCCTGGATCTATATCTCCATGTACCAGTAAACATGTAAATCACCAATCAGACGGCCTATTACAATGGATGCCAACCAAGGCCATCAGCGAAAATGGGAAAATTATGCAGCAGAATGGCAGAGATCAGTGAGCCATTTGCTCCCCTGCCTCTAAGTGACTACAGACGAGTAGCAACGGACCATTATGCAAATTGCAAGAATTAGAAGTACATTAAACATGCAAATTTAAATATTCAGCCACCAATAATCATCAAGCAGGGCAAATTAGACGCCTCCCTGGTACAATTTCTGGCCTCTAAAATTCTACTATATTTAAATATATGGCTCTTTTTTTGCTGCATATAAAAAATGTGTAATACAAGTGCTTGACACCTGACTTGAGCTTAGTCAGTGCGTGGGTGCATAGTTGGCGATGGCATCTTCAAACATTCATAGAATATATGGAACGCAGTATTGTATTTCATTATTTGTAAACAGTCACTAAAACTTGAAGGAACTGCCTACATACTCCATTCTCCTTATGAAATCCTGTGGATATCACAGCAAAAGAACAGAAGAGGACCACACAGAGGTACCAATATTGTGTTAAAGGATTTCCCAGTTTGAGCCATCTGTGAAGTCACTGTAGTGACAGTGAAAAAACATAAAAAATAACATGGCGAGACAGAGAATGACAGTTATTTTCCACATCATTAAACTTACAACACAGGGTCATTTCTGTTATCTCCTTGTTGTGCAGGAAATCTGTCGATATAAACACAAGATCGGATCATAAGAGGTATTTTCTACAGGGGCAAAGTTAAGGTAGGCAGCAAGGTAGGAAGGTAAGTAAGTATATATGTATATAACTACTTATCTACATGTATGTGTGTAAGTAGGTAGGTGGGTATGTACGTATATACTTACATGCATACCTCTGACCTACCTACCTACTTACAATACCTACAAACATACATACATACATACATACATACATACATACATAAATACATTACATTCATTTAGCAGACACTTTTATCCTTGACTTACAATAAGTGCATTCAACATTGATATAAAATGATAAAAAGTGCAAGAAGTAAACGAGTACATAAATATTGATCAGAAAACAGGCGAAAATCATATTAAGTGCTTGCTGTCAAGTGCTTGTGGTTTTTAAGTTATAATCAAGGAGTGAGGTGCAGTCAGTCTGAATAGGTGAGTTTTTCAGTCTGCAACGAAAGCATTGGAGAGATTCTGCTGTCCTGATGTCTATGGGAAGCTTGTTCCACCATTAATGAGCTAGGACAGAAAACATACGTGCTTTAGTTTGGTGTTGGCCACTCGCCCCTCGCAGTGAGAAAGTGGCAAGTCGTCTGGCAGTGGTAGATCGGAGTGGGCGGACTGGGGTGTTAGGTTTGACCATTTTCTGAATGTAGGAAGGTTGTGAACCATTCGCAGCACAGTAGGAGAGTACCAGTGCTTTGAATTTGATTCGAGCCGCTACCGGAAGCCAGTGCAGAGTGTGGAGGAGCGGTGTAGTGTGGGAGAATTTAGGTAAGGCCAAACGAGCCGCTGCATTCTGGATGAGTTGCAGAGGTCGGACGGCAGATGCTGGAGGAGGGAGTTACAATAGTCCAGGCGTGAGATTACAATAGCCTGGACTAAAACCTGTGTTGCCTTCTCAGTTAGGAAAGGACGTATCCTCCTGATGTTGCAGAGGATGAATCTGCATGAGCGGGTCATTACTGTGATGTTGGCAGCGAAGGACAACTGGTCGTCCAGTGTCCAGGTTCCGGGCTGTGTGAACAGGAGTTACCACTGAGTTCTTAATTGTAATGTAGAGGTCGTTGAAGGGAGATACCTTCCCCGGTAGAAAAAGCATCTTGGTCTTGTCCAGGTTGAGCTTCAGGTTGTGGGCCGACATCCATTGAGAGATGTCAGCCAGACATGCAGAGATTCTTGCAGCCACCTGTGTTTCTGATTGTGGAAAGGATTATATCAGCTGAGTGTCATCAGCAAAGCTATGGAAGGAGAAGCCATGGGAGGTGAGGATGTAGCTTCGTGACCTGGTGTACACGGAGAAGAGGACTGGACCCAGAACTGAGCCCTGGGGCACCCCATTAGTGAGGCTGTAGGGATCCGACACAGATCCTTTGCATGTGACCCTCTAGGTGTGATCCTTCAGGTAGGATGCGAACAGGGCCAGTGCTGAGCCTGAGACTTGCAGTTCTCTGAGAGAGGAGGAGGATCGTGTGGTTGACTGTCATGAGGTCAAGCAGAATGACAACAAAGGAGATGGAGGATGCTCTTGCTGTATGGAGCCTACCTAGGTAACTACATATGTACCAACATACCTATCTGCATGCATCCATACATTCATGCATCCCTATGTGCCATGCATACACGTATACATACATACAGTACATACGTACCACCTACCAACATTCCTACCTACCGACTGACCAACCTACCTGTCTACCTGCCTACATGTAGTTAGGTATGTATGCACTTTCTTACATGTGTGCATGCAGGTATGTACAACAAACCTATCTACATACATACACACTTAGGATCTACCTACATAGCTCCACATAGCTCTACATAGCTGTTAGGTAGGTACATAGGAATACTAATGCATCCTCTTGATCACGCTCCCTGCACTGACTGAGAAGAACTGGTCTCTCTTTTCAACTGCTGCTGCTCCCATACCTTGGGCCATGTAGCCCCCCTAAAATTAAAACAGCCCAAGACCAATACCACCACACCCTGGCTAAATGACTCCACTCGTGCCCTCCGTTGAGCCTGTCCAAGGGCAGAGCGGAGGTGGAAGCAAAATAAACTCCAAAGTCTCCTTTGAAATCTTCCAACAGCTTTTAAAGCTCTACCAACTCTCTGTTACGGAAGCAAAGGCTGACTACTTTGCTCAGCTTATCAACACTCAGGCTCACAGGCCCAGGATACTTTTTAAAACAATAAATTCATTTCTTAGCCCTGCTGCAAAACCTACTGAGACATCAATTACTTGTGAGGAATTCCTAAAGTTCTTTATTGAGCCAAAAAAAAACCTTCAGTTGTTCTCTCTGGTATCCCCCTCTTAGTTGTTTAATATAGTGTCTTGTTTGAAGCCTCCCTCTTACCCCTCTGACATCATGCCCTCTCAACTCTTCAGTTGTATTTGCGATTGTAAACTGCTCCTTATCTAACAGCATTGTCCCCTCTAGTTTCAAGCATGCTGTAGTCCAGCCTCTGTTAAAAAAAGCCCAGTCTGGACCCTAATGATCCTAGACATTTCAGACCCATCGCTAAACTACCATTTCTTTCTAAGATCTCCAGCAGCTTTATTCCCACATAAACAACTTTAACATTCTGTTAAAATAATAAATGATAAATTTCAGTCTGGTTTCAGAGCCTTTCAAAGCATTATTTAAAGTGCCCTGCTTAAAGTGTACAGTGATATCCTGCTCGCTGTAGACTCTGGTTCATGTGCCATCCTTCTCATGCTTTACCTCTGTGCAGTGTTTGACACCATAGACCACAATATTCTGCTAGCATGCCTACACGAACATATATTTCACAACTTCTGCTACTTATTACGTCAGGACAGGGAAAGAACCCAAAAGGAGACTTTGAGGATCCAAAAAAGTAAAAATGTTTATTAACAAAGGTCACAAGATGTAACTTGGAAAAAACAAACATGAGCACCAAAAACTCGAAACCATTCCCGAGGAGGAAAACCAATCTACTTGAATAAACTAACAACAACAAAAAAAACTGGAAACTCAGCTCAGGGAAGTTCACAATGAACACAGGAAGAAAAAACAAGGACGGGTTCAAGGCAGGAACAAACAACGAACTGGCAACGAGACAAAAGAAGACCCAGACGAGATACACACAGGGTAATGAGACACAGCTGAAGCACATTAGGGCAATCACACAGGCGGGAAACACAAGAGACAGGAAGGGCAAGTGAACTGAAAAGAGAGGAGAGTTACTTTTCAAAATAAAACAGAGGAAATGCAAGACAGGACAAAAATACACAGTGACATAAACTTGACACGCCTATGCTCCACTGAGGACAAAACTGCAGACATGAACATGAATATCTAAACTATGTGACTTGATTAAAACATGGACTTAATCTAATCTAAACATGAATCTAACATTTAACACATGACAAGACTAACATGAATGACGGGACATGACTACCTACCCAGATACATATCTAGGTATGATATAATACCAACTGTCACAGAGCGTAAAATAAAGTGGTGAATCATTTGTTTTATTGCTGCTGTGAAACTCTTGGATCCTAATTTTCACATAATCCCAATAATGACCCATTTTAATATGGTCTGAACAGCTGTTTTGAAAGGGAACCTGACTCTACTCCACAGACACTGCCTGAACCAGCATTTAGACGTTTCCAGCACATCACTGAGGGGGGAAAATCCTGTCTGTCCTTCTGATTATTTGTAAGGCCATCGTAGTTGTAAGGTCATGAACCATACAAACACCTGTCTTCGAAACATCACTGTCCTTCATTAACCTTTTTACCAAATACCAGCCACTGCAGCTGCAAACGTGAGCAGGAACAGCAAACACCCCCATGACTTTGTGTTTTCTTTTTAACTGAACCACACTGATGAGAACAATAGATTGTCCCAGTGAGTGTCTGCTGGTTGCTAGGTGAGGACATGTCTTCCACTGACGGACTAAAGATTTGTCTAATGTCGCCTGAATCAGTAATCAGTAACCCTAACTGTGGGTTGCAGATCAGCATTAGAGAAACCTGTGTTCTTCTTTCATGTCACTTTTTTGTTTCTAGCCAGTCTCATCATCATTCTCACATCCAGCTGCAGCAGGCAGCTGTTTCCAGACAAATCCTCAGATAAATCCTCTGTTCACCACCAGCCACACACACATACAGTGCTCATCATATATGAGTTCACCCCCCTGTGAAAGCCAAGCATGTTCAATTTCCAACTGTCATGTAGTATCCCACAGAAACGGCTGATTCTGGAGGGAAACAAAAGGTTTTCTGACAAATCTGTCGGGGTGTAGTTATTTATGTTTAGCCCTGTACAGACAACAGACCTTCACAGTTAAAGACGCGGCAAGTAAACACAATGTGTTTGACGGCTAAAGTACCAGAACAACTCACAAATTTCAAAAACAGGAACGTCACAAAAGCAAGACAGTTGTTATACTTTGTGTAGCAAAAAATTATTCAAAACTATAATTCCATCTTCACTTATATCTTTTTCCAAGCCAAGTCACTGTTACATATAGATAATTAGTGCTGACAATCTTACACTGCACACTACTGTCTTTTAGACTCTGCACCCAATGTCAGCTGGAACACCCCCCCCCCCCGTCTCCCCAACCCCCCCCCCCCCCCACTAACAGTATATGTGGTGATACTAGCTGACAGCAATATCAGGAAGAAGGCACATGAAAAGATCAACGAGTACCAAGGTCTGAAAGAACAGCTGGAAGAAATGTGGAGGGTCTAAATAGAGGTGGTCCCTGTGTTGTGACTGAAGCACAGAGTGGGGCTCCAACAGATCCCAGGAGCAACATCTGACAGCTCAGGCCAGAAGAGCACAGACCTAGGAACAGCTATGATACTCCTCGTTACCCTCAAAGTCCTAGGCCTCTTGGTAGACAACCACCGAAATCCATCAAATGCCAATAAATACAACTAGTAGATAACTAGTTAATAATAATTTTTATTTTAATGTCCCTGGGGTATCAGAACATGTGGCTTGTTGAAATGCATCTAAGTATAATAATGTGAACATGCACAAAAGCCTGCACAGTGATGTGGAGAGCTGCTGGTGACCTTCAGAGGGCAGAGCAGTAGCTCACAGGCCTTTTCCAGACACTCCTACACAACTGCAGAGCGAAGGCCTGACATGAGGGTCAGTCTTCATCAGCCTCCCATGCTCTGCTTCACCTGTGCTCCTGATCAACACCATGCACTGCAGGGCCCTGTGAGTGTCAGCTGACCCTGACCTCTGCACAGCGGACCTACAACTGTGCACTTCAGGCAAAACTTGGTCTCCGTGCAAGAAGAGAAAAGAGGGTAATGAATGAAAGAGGAATAAAGCACATGAAATCTGAAAGAAAGAGTTTTCAGAGTTTTCTGTAACTTCACACTGTAATGATTCTGTGCTCCTGTTTGCAGTTCTGCACGTTTGGACTGTGAGTCTAACAACTCTGCCAATAAGAAACCACTGCTCTGCATCTTTGGAGAAGTGAAATAAAATATATTTGTGCACTGTGTTCCCACAGTGCTCTTTAAATACTAACACTACAGCTGAGCCTCCACACAAGCGGATGTGGATGTGTGTTTCTTGGAAACAGGATTTTGTAAAATGGTAGAACTTTACACAGACTTTTATATTTACTGCAATGTAAAAACATACATATGGCATGGCATGGCATGGCATAGCATAGCACGGTATGGTATGGTATGGTGTTACCCCAAAGCAGAAACAGAGACAAATCAGGTTGTACTCAAATAAGCAAAAATACATCCAAAAGTCTAGGAGCAGTTCCACAAGGAAACGTGCTAGAGTACCGGAATTATCTGGCGAGGAAGTGGAGTTCGATCCAGGCTTTTATGCTGATTCGATGAATCAGGAACAGAACAAAATCAAAAAGATGACAACAAAAAAAAATCCAATAATCCAATAACAAAATAATGCAAAAATCCCAAATCCTCACAGTGTGGTATGGTATAGTATAAGTAATAGTAATAAATAATTAAGTAATAAATAATTGAAAAGAAAATAAATAAACACAGGGAAGTATAGAGACAAACTTCCTGGTGTCTATTTGCTGAGGGTGGAGGGGATGAGAAAAACTCTGCTGAGATAAAAATAGAGATAAGAAAAGAACAGAGATAGGATAAGTGAACATCTTTGTGTAATTTGAATGAACTTTCCTTTAAATTCTATTCTGTCTTCATTTAAGCTTGTCAGGTTTGACATTTACAGTCAGCTGTAAGCTCCATGGTTACGGCATGCATCTTATGTCAAAGGTCACAATTACAGTGGGCAATTACAGTGAACAACAACCGAACCTGCAAATTCGTAAATATATTAAGTCGCCCAGTAAAATGTCTGAATGAACGTTTGTTGTCACCTGTAGCAGCCACATTTAAACACGCTGTCATGCCTCAGTGGCATGTTATGAAAATTTTACGCTCATTTGGGTTGATATTAATCTTTATCTTCCATATGGCGCTGTCTGTAAAACGTTTGCTGGGAACAGCATGCAAATTAAAAATCCATCTCAAACCTCCATATGGTTGTGCGTCAGCCTTGGAGAGCGTTAATATTGCTGCGTGTACAGTATTTGCTTGTAAAGCTGTTTCACACCGGATGTCTGCCACTGATTTGGAACAACTTTCATCAGGAGCCTCCCCGAACACCTTCATTATTATGGAGCTGTCTGTTTCTGTGTGCATGAGGGTAAAGCATTACTCTCTCACTTTCATTTCTCCACACTTTATTCTACAGAAACTGGATCTGATCAAACTGAACTGTCAGCCAGTTATATATCAGTCAACTGACAAACCCAGCAACAATATTCACTTTCAGTTGATGGTGATTGTTGTTATTGAATATTTCTCATTAGCATCTCTAGATTTTTCAACAATAGCGATGCACATGTGGTATTTTCAGCATTTAGCTTGAACATAAATTATGATCCAGTGATCTGCAGATTAACTCATTAACTCATAACATGATGATCTGATGATCTTGAACTTTCTTACCACGCAGCTGATTTAGTGGAGCTTCTGGTCACATCACATGAACTTCATGACCAGATGGAGTTTGATTTGGTCTGAGCACATTTTAATTGTCAAATATAAATCAACAGCACTAGATGCTATGCTAAGATTCAGTAACACGCCACATGTGACATAAAACAATAAAGGAAAAAACAGCTGTTTGAGACCCCAGTGGGTCTCCACGTCCACAGGAAGTGACCTCAGGCCTCCAGGTCGACTTGTTCTCTCACGGTCTCCTCCCTCACCTTCAGAAACAACCTGTATCAAGTGGTTCGCCCTCCGAAGCAGATGACAGTTCAGAGCGTTTGCTTGACACAAGGTCAGAGGGAACGACTGCAAGTCGGGGAAACAACAAGACGACCTGTCAGCTCGGCAGCCTGAGGGGGAAGAGGGAAGCAGCAGCCACATTTGGAAGTGTAATGAGCTCAGCAGTGAGGCAGCCAGAAGACAACACTGAAAGCATTGCATGTTTTTACAGCATCTCCTTGTCACCTGGTCTCTCTCTCTCCCTCTCCCTCTCTCTCTCTCTCTCTCTCTCTGGGGAAACGGTGTCCTCGCCTCCCCCTTTCACCAGCAGAGATATGCTACTGATGGTGAAAGGCTAATTTCCATCATACAGCTCATGAATAGTGTATGGCCATGAGTGGATTTGATGAAGAGGGTACAGGAGTTTCAGACAGCGATCTGCCACCTCTCACCAGCGGAGGGAGCCTTCGAGGACAACAGGCCGGAGGAGGAAGTGAAGTCATATTTATGTTTCAGTTTGCAGCTGACGCAGACAGAGGGAAGTTGTGAGCAGTGTTTTTCAACCTTTTTTGAGCCACATTTTTTACATTAAACAAAATCCCGTGGCACACCAGCAATCAAAAAAGTTAGAAAATGTTACAAAAAGTTTCCAAAACAACACTTTCAATGTCTGACAACATTCAGCCCTGGCCCTCGGGCCATAACACAGGCACAAACAATCATTTGCAGTAACTAAATATTTTTTTGACCAATTAAGTGAAATTGGACAAATTTCCCACGGCACACCTGACGACCTCTCACGGCACAGTGGTTGAAAATCACTGGTTTAAAGAGAGTGTTGTTTTTCATTACAGTGGAACATGAGGTGGCAGCACCGGAGAGAACAACCCACATTGCGTCGTGGAAGTGCTGAGGCAGCACGGCGGCTCCTGACATCCGGAGCCACCGGGGGGGCGGAGCGAGCGGTGACGCTGCAGCCGCCTGCTGTTTGGGACGTTCGCTTATAGAAGAGCCACAGTGAGTGAGGATTCACCATCACTTAGCAGCTCCACGGATGATCTGACCTCGCCTCTGGTTGCTTCCTGCTGGCTTTTGCTTGTCAGTGAGACAACGCTGCAGGCGGGGAGAAAACAGATAAAGAGCAAAATATATGTGACCCGTGAAGGGAAACCTGCATGAGACCGACCTCCCGGCCTCTTCTCGTTTTCCCACAGATGAAATGTTAGAGGCCTAAATTCCTGCGTTATTCTCTGACAACAGATGCTGAGTTCATTTCATAGATCTACTGTGTGAGTGTGTGTGTGTGTGTGTGTGTGTGTGCGTGTGTGTGTGTGAAAGAATGATTCCATGTGCATTTGATTTCATTAGCCAGATACCAGTGCATTTTGATCAGCACATTCCATGTGTATGCGTGTTTCTTTAGATGAATGTGATTTCCACTCATGTTCAGATCATTCCTGGACAGAAACACAGCCCAGATGATCTGGCTCTTATATAACAGCACATGATACAGTATGATCAGTGCAGCATCATGTGTGGTGCCAGGTGGCGACTGGCTCTGCTGGAGCTGTCAGTCTCTGTTGGTTTCTCAGCTTTGTGACCTTCTCCCCATGTTTTTTTCTTTGATCGTGTTCCATTGTCGCGTCTCACCAGCATGTAGCAGTTCTTACTAACACATGCCACTGCTCTTTATGATACGCAGATGCTGCACCAGACAGCAGTACGACACTCCTCCTCCATCACCTCACACACACACTGGCTTCAGAGAGCACTCAGACTCAGACTCAAAGGTAAATGGATCAAATTGTCATTTTACTCTTGAGTTAACACTCAGTAACCCGTTTAGTTCCAGTACTGTGGAGAAGCCACTATGGCTGAGTCTCTACAAACTTCACACACCGACAGCCATCGTTTCTTCTCCCACTCCACCAGGTTGGATGGAAAGTGTCTGTCATCTTCATGTCTCCTTCAGGTCTGGTTGATGTGTGGGACACTCCAGCTTCAGCATCATCCATCCATCTATAGTAGTGTATGGTATATGGAGTGAGTAGAGGGTTGTCTGACTTATTTCATCCCTGACGTCATTGTTTCAGTTAGTGTTTGTTCCTATAAGCCTAACAAAGCGGTGACCCTTATCACTTCTGTTACCATGACAACAAAGGTCCACAAACCCTGCCATGGTCAGCTCCTGTGGTTTGTACTGCAGTAGGCTGGTTAGGTTGGACGAGCTGTGGGACCTCAGACAAACGAGTGTGTTCTAAAAGTCTGTTGACAAGTGTCAGCTTCGTGATGAACTGTCCATTGTTGGACCGGGCCCCTGGTCCAGTGCATGCTGGGATACGCTCTCCTCCCCACTGCTGGCTGTGTGAATGGACCTTTTGAAAACGGCATGTGGACAACACTGATGGAATAAATTCCAAAACCAATTTCTTGTGGGGACCTTGCAGTGGTGACACATGTCCCCCTCATCACAGCGAGGGACATTGAGGAGGTCTGTTGGAGAACTGACTGTACTTTCAGCACAATGTCAAATGACACTGTGAGAAAAGAATAAGCACAGGCGAAAGCAGAGCGATTCCACGTTGGAGTTGTGGATTTCTTGAATATGTGTGTTGGAAAATGTGCAGTTTGCATCTTATTCTAATTGTGAAAAGTTGGATGCAGATAAAATCGGATTATGAAGGTGAAGGACTTCATCTGTTCATCTAAGCCTGAAGAGGGATGAAATGCAAAGCACATGCCCCCCCCACCTGTATCAAAATATTAGATTGAATATTGATCAGAAAAAGATTACATCTAAGTCCATACTCAGACATCCTTCAAGGACACCAAGTATTTTTAAATGAGTGTCTACATGCACATATGTACGCGCACACACACGCACGCACACACACAATGCTATAGTTCCATTTACTCTTATTCATTAAATAGGAGACTATTTAAGAGCTATCATCTCACAGAACAATGATCTTATTACAAATCGTTTGACCTATACTCAGTATAAAGTTTTAAAGGCTCTTGCTTACAGTGAATATCAAGTGTATGTAAAGCCATGTCATCCAGTTTGGTTTTATGCCGGTGATGACCTGCTGGCGGAAAACGACATCCTGACCTCTCAATTATTCTCCTCACAGTATCAGAGTATAAAATGTACGTGTGCAGTCTCAGACTAAGTCATAGCACTGTGAGCTGTGTTTAGTCGTTTTAAGGCCATGAGAATGAACGGTTCGCACAATCAGGAGTCAAATGGCTGCAAGAGCTGACAAATCAGCCTCATACAAATTACAATAAACAAAAGCCTGCTCCAGTTTGTTTTTCCATACAACTGCTGCAAAACAACACACTGATACATCCTTGATTCTACCTCACTGGTACATACAGTATAAGCCAAAAGTCTATTTATGCATGCGTTGCCTCGGGCAACTTTTGACTTGCAACACAAATAGCTGCTGGCCCATTAACCTCCTGTAACCATCTGCCATGGATTATCGCTGCTTGACAAAGCTCGTCACTCCAGTTACAGGAGAATCACATGGGCATTCCCAAGGCTGCCAGTAGGAAGTCTCCATGCAGCCTGCTGTTGCTGTGGGTGACACACGCAGGCAGGAGTCAGATGTGTCCATACTCCTGTAATGCAGGCGCTATTACTGTGATTACAGAAATATTTGACTCTGTCCATCCGTCCATCATCCATCCAGAACAAGCCCGACATCTAAAGTGAGTGAGTCAGTGATAACGTTCATATCTCCAGACAAATGAGGGTCATCAGTAAAATAACCTGCTTTGTCTTTGGCCTGAAGCAGCTGGAGGGAAAAGTCCACACAAAGTTTTGGTTTTTGTTTGTGATTTTTATGGCGCTGCTCTGAATGGAGTCATGAACAGGTGAAATCAGAGCTCACGTCAAAAAGAAGTCTAGTGATGACTAACAGCTGTTTATGATTCTTTTCTCAATTGGAGCTACAGTTACACAGAAATGCTTCCTACAACTGGGTACCACAACTGCACAACATCAAAAATCTGCCATTTTAACCCTGTAAAACCCAACACATCAGAAAATAGCCAGAAAATATAGTTTTATTTTCTGGCTATTTACGGGAACTCCGATGTTTATTCAATGGTTATATCAGTTCTTTTATTTGTCTGATCAGTCTGCTCATCAGCAGCGTCAGTCACTTCACTAACAGACGTGTGTGTCAGTCAGGTAAACGACACAGACCGGTCTCATGTCTCCTTACTGGTGTCTCCTTCAGGATCCCTCCTCACTGGGGGAGAGCAGAGCAGGGACCAGGCAGGGGCCTGAGGCAGCTTTCAACCAAAACAGAACAAAAAAAAAATGGCTTGATGCTTTGTGAGAGACAACATGTAAATACAAATGTGTAAAGGAAGAGGCGTTATATGCTTAAGGCCTTAATGCCTCCTTCAGTCGCTCAGACCAGGCTCAGACAGTGGTGCAATAAAATGAAGTAGATGTACTCAAGGACTGTACTTATTTGAGGTGTTTGTAATACACTTGAAACTTCATCATCATTTTCTAGATTGTTATCTCGATTTTGTTTTTTAGAGTGAATGAGAAAACACAATAAAGGACACGACATGGAGTTCATATGTAGGATTAGCGTGAGAGATGTGAAGAGAAGACACACTCAGACAAAGGCAGTCTAAAACAATCCCCATCATTTATTTACAATATATTAAACTGTAATGCAAAATTTATACCAAGTGGTCAATTTGTTCAATAATGAAAATAAACATGATGTTTTTCCAAAGCTAGCATGAATCATACACATATTTATATATAAATAGTGTGTGTGCAGTTATCAATATTATGTCTGCTTTTTTTTTCTCCTCTTAGCATCAGACGCTTTATCAGGGTCAATCACAACACACACTTTTGTTGTCTGCATAGTAAAGAAAAGCAAAAACCCAATTTCTCCCACAAGAAGAGCAGTCACTTTTTTTTATTCCAGCTCCAAACTACATGTCAAGCTTTTCTGGACTTTCACTAATACCTTAATGCTACTGGGTAAATAGCAGACGGATGACCAAAGAGCGCAATGTAACACTTAAGCAACCATGAAAATGCCGGTTCCTGTTTTCTTGTTGTTTAGAGGCATCACTGAGTTAAAAAAAAAAAGAAACCTGACAAATGACAGGCTGATAATGATTTCACAGTATTGGTTATACAGGCGTCAGTATGTCCAGTTGATTACAGTTACACTTAAAGTACCAGATGTGGCTTTAGAGCAGGATGCTGGTGATATTCCAGATTTTTCTTATTATCATCAAATCCCATGAAAAGCTATTCCTCTCAAGAAAGCTCCAGTCATTTGAATCAGCATTTGCATTTAGGTATGGTCAACTCTGACACTCAAATGTGTGTCCTGCCTGATATCACGTCCTCCCGAGAGTCCAGGGCAGACGATTTCATGGCCTGTGGCCCGACTGATCGGTCAATTATCATTCAACTCTCGTACATGTTTCCCCCCCGACTGCTGCAGCGGGGGGCACCATGCATAAACAGAAGAATCCTTCATCTTACAACATATTATTGAATGTGGCTTGTTCAGATTAATCAGAACAAACTGTGTTGGAATTTGTTTGTTTATCATCTTCTTCTATGTAATCCCACAGCACATTGCTTAACAACAGGACTTCATGATACACACATCATAAACTCTTGCTTATGTGAGTCACTATGATTATTGACCTCTGGCTGTCTATACTCATGGATGACATCTCTCCACCTAAGCTGAAATGAAGCCAAAGTAAGGCAGACTCTTAAATATGTGAAATCATTTGGATTTTGATCCATGGGTGGCGCCATAGTCTCAAAGCCCTGCTAATACACATATACACCTGCAAAACTAATGCCTTCATCTCAGCAGTCAATCATGATCAACCTTGTTTTTACAACATCATATAGCTAATTAAAACCAGAGCTGTCTGGAAAATCTTGTTGGTTTATGATTTATGCATCAAGAGGCTTCACTTCTACCAAGCTATAATGATGTCCATCCCTATGTACAGCATTAGCATCTCCACTTTGCTATGCTGGTCATAGTGAACAGCAAATTCAGAAAACTACTGAACATTTCTTTTCTTTAAATAAGAAACCATATATCCACAGCTATTTCAGGAACTATCTTACATGAGCCAGGCTCAAATGCTGAGAAAAATGACTGAGCGCTCAGAGAGAAATGGCACCTTTGGCCTTTGACCTCAGAATATTTTCTCACAAACACTATTCCCAAAGGTCACACTGAAATCACACTGCTAGTTCAAGTCTTTCCATGTGACTTGTCCACAATAATAAAAATCTAAAATGATGCCAGTGTGTTCCTTTATCATGCTGGCTGAGGAGACCATACGCTCAGTGGTTTTTATAAGAAACCAACAAATGATCGGTGCCCAAGGTTAAATAAATTCCCTTTGGAGAAATAAAGCACAACAAAATCAAAACAACACAAACAGCGTGGAATCGACAAAGCCTAAGTCTCTTCACTAATTCTAGCAAATGTGTAGTCAAATCATGTCCAAATGAAATAAGACAAAGCATTTCACAGAGGCAAGCTCAGAAGTAAGGGAAATTGATCCGCTCGACTGTCCTCTGGAAAACAAATCTGTTGAACAGCAATTACAGAAGATATAAAGGAAGAGGAAAAACACAGCTCCGCTTCGGTGGTGGAGCGTTAAGCGATGCAGTCCTCCGCTCGGAGAGGAAGAGATCATTTGCCAGCAAAAGGCAGAAAACTTTTTAGTGAAACACAAAGCAAACAGACGATAATGAGAGCATCTTCAGTGTACAGTGCAGCAGTTGAGGAAACGGCACAGCTGCAGAGAAGCCAGCTGCAGAGGAGCCCACTTAAGTCAAATGGCACTTATCCCGGAAAGAAAGGAGGAGAAGAAAAAGCTGGAACCTTTCCCAGGAATCAGCATCAGTTGGAAATACGTTTAACAGTGTGCACACACACTTAGAACAAAAGCTTTTTGGCAATACATTGTACTGGGGTTGATATACATTATTGTTGTGTACTATATTTAAATAGGGGAGGAAGAGCGACAAAGACAAAAAGAGGGAACGAAAGAATTGATTATTATCGCGACCTCATGTTTTTTGGCTCAGTTACAACCACGACTGGAGTTCAACAGGATGGTTGCTCAAACCAGGCAACTGCTGCTAGCATGCAACCAGCAGACCTCAGCCGACCGAGTGTTCGGATCATCTGCAGCATTTCAAACACCGTGTTTTCTTGCAGGAGTGTGAGTGTTTAGGTTATGTGGTTGTGACCAACTGAGAACGACAGTGGCCAGCTGAGCATGCAAGGCAAACTGTGACCGCTGGGTGAGGGTGCCTTATTGGGGTAAGTGATGAAAGCAAGGACTACGATGTGCTCTCATACGCCCTGTCGTCATCTTTTATTTGGCTGCTGTATCTGTGTCGAGAGGAGTAAGATCCCTGGGTCGCTCCACCTTCTTCTTTTTCTTCTTCCTCCTCCTCTTCATCAGATCTACTGAAGTGGTAGTATCTTCGACCAGGAGGGCTGAGAAAGAAAGAACAAGGAGAAGTTGATGTTATCAAAAAATCGAGCAGGCTGTAGTGCAAACAGTGTAAAAACCTGAGAACACATGCGTTATACAGGGGGTGCATAAAATGCATTTTGATTAAAATATTTCAAAATCCAGGCAGGTGAATAAATAGCTGACTGTGGGAAGATGTAAATGTAACAAAGATGTACAACATTATTCAGTCAACTGGGTAAGTCAGGCAGACAAGACTACTGCATTCATCTGTGCTATTGCTGCAGTAAACCTTCACACGTCTTCTACATATGTGTTGTTCTAGTAGGTTGACTGTCTAACTGCTGGATTTTTCTTGTACAACAATATATTAAGGCTGTGGTTTTATTCTGTCCTCTAACAACTAGTGAAAAGAAAAATGGCAGCAATCTCAAGCAACGTGTTACCATGGTAGCAAGAAACACTCGCGTTAATATGGTTACTATGGAGTGCACTCTGTGTCATTCAAAAAATGAAAACAAAGTGCAGTGAAAGTGATTCAACTGTCAAAATGTTAACACTGTCAAGTGAAGCAACTAAAAGATGAAAACAAGGACCAGAAATGAAACGATTAACCAAATCGCAAAACTCAACCTGCAGTCACAAACTGAGGGTTCATTACGCTCCGCTGTGCAGCTCCAATGAATTTGCTACTTGTTGTAAATCAGTGCTTGGGGTCTGATTAAACCTCCCATTATGAGCTTGGGAGACAGAATGTATTATGGCCCTTCTTAATTGACAGTTATTTTTACCTTTGTGGGGCCATAAATCAAACTGACACCTTTGGAGTTATTAAAGGCACATCCACAATGAGCAGACCTCAAGGCTTTAACAGCATTTAACCAGAGAAGTGGTCCGAAGAGATACTGGTCCTGACTGTTTGGCTCAATAAACTAAGAACATGTAGTACTGAAAATACAAACTTGTTAGTATAAACATTACATCAAAATGCAGTGAATCAATTACAGTTCAGAACCGTGACTGGTGGCTTTCATTCCTCATGAATATGGAGTATTTATAAGAAGACTGATTAAATCACACCATGCGTCGAAACACTCTTAATGGTTAAGTCCAGAATCAGGCAACCACCTACTGCCAGCCTCAGTCACTGTCCGGCCGGTACAGGTACTTCATCATCAGGCTGTCCACCTTCTTCTTCCTCTTTTTATCATCCTTTTTGTTGAGGGGCTGACCCTCGCTTTGTGGCACAACGTCTCCTTCTCCTTCCCTTTCTGTGCTGGAAACCTTTCGAGATGGGGCCCTCTTCACACTGCTGGAGCTTCGGTAGGAAATGGTGGAGGCACCAGAGCTTGATTCAGAGTCTGATTCAGAATCTGAAGACGTAGATGACGAAGCAGAAGACGACTGATCCCTCTTCTTGGACTTCTTCTTGGACTTCTTAGACCCTTTCTTGGAGCTGCTCCTACGGCGCCGGCCGTCTCTCGAGCTATCCGATTCTGAGCTGTGGCTTCGTTTCTTCTTCTTACTCTTGTTTTTGCTCTTGCTGCGATGATGACTGCTGCAGCTGCTGGCACTGCGCGATGATCTGATACAGTCCACAGCAGATGCTGAGCGCCTAAGACTGCTGGCAGTACTGTGTCCATTCTGCAAACTCTTGCTGTCATCTTCATCATTCTTGGATTGCTCTTCTTCACCTTCTGAATCTTCCATGCTCCTGCGCTTGAATTTAATTGGCTTAAAACTCAGCACCTCATTGATGGCTTTCTCCAGGTCGGGGTCAAGATAATTGCGATGACTGACTGGTTTGACATCTATATTGTCAGCTGCGCCATCATTTGTAGCTGATGATCTGCTTTGTGGTGGAGGCATGGAGATACTGCGGCCAGTGGAGTAAGGACTATACGCTGACCTCTCAGTAAAAGCAACACTATGACCGTCATCAATGTCCACATCAAACTCACTCAGACGGCAGCTGCGTGCTAAAGACATATGAGAATCAGCTCGGCTAACACTTCCTGGACTGCGACCCCCAGACCGCCTGCTGAAGCAGGGACTACTGGGACTGCTTCCATAGACTGCCCGCCCACCTCTGACATCATCTAAGCCTGAGATGCTTCTACGGTGTCCAAGTTGGCTCGATAATCCTAAACTGAAGGTAGACTTGGCATCATTCTCCGGGCTTATGCCAAGACGTGTGGATGCCCGGTTTGATGCAGGGAATGAAACGGTCGATTCCTTGTCAAAGTCAGTCCAGCGACTATCCATGCCTCTCCTGGCTCGGCTATTGGCCTCTGAATAAGCCTGGGAGATGACCGAATCCCTGTCATTAATGTCGTCCCCTGCCTGAGATTTCCTCCTGGAGGTGACTGAGAAGGTATCTTCTTGAAGACCCAAGTTTTTGGGTTTTGTCTTGGGGAAGCAGAGTGCATCTTCTGTCTCGGCATTCTCCTTCAGAGCACTGAACAGGGAGTTTGCTTTGCCTCCAATGGAATCAAGGTTGGTTCGCTTTCTGTAGCTAAGGGAGCTGGACACTGACAATGGCCTGCTTGGTTCTACCTCTTTGCCCTCCTTATTTGCCTCTTTCCATTCCTTACCCTCTTTTGATTCTTTCCCTTCCTTTGCGTCTACATTTACAGCAAATCTAGAGAGAGACAAGGGGGACGAGGAAGGAATGAAGATAGAGAGTGAGAAAAATGAGACATTGGGAAAAGATGAGACACCGGGTCAAGTGGAGGTGAGTTGAGGAAGGGAGTAAAAAAATAAATGAAACGTGACAATCATCATCATAAAATAGAATGTAAAATGTAAAGCTGACATCTAACATGACAGGTGTACAGAGAAGCAATGTTAACACAATGCTAACACAAGACAAAAATGTTTTGAGAATTTTAAAGGCATGATGGGAGCAATACTTTAATTAAAGGGGACCTACAATGTTTCTTTGTTTTTTAATTATTTTATATAAAGAGTCATATAAATGATTCAGCTATCAAACTGTGCGTGCCCACAGTGTCAAATATTGAGGTAAAGGTCCTCCCCCTGACACGCCTCCAGATTATAACCAATAAGCAGAAAGTGGGCCATAAAGTGAGAGGGGACCTTGAAGAGACAGAAGCTGCAATGGCTCATGTCAGACAGAGGGTCAAATGAGGGACACACTAAAGGGCCAGTTTGACATAAGGGCCTTTTCAGTGAAAGAGTGTTTCATGAATCTGCTGGTATCAGATTTAATAAAATGATCTGAATGCCCCAGCTGTAGCAGTTTGAAAAAGAGAAAAGATTTAAGTGGTTTTAAGGTACAGCCATTCTACTGTACTGACAGAAACTCTTACACATTTGGGGAAAAAGTATGTCATACGATGCAGAACGTGACTGACTGACAAATCTGAATGGTTAAGGTTCAGTGTAACAGTTGTCTTAGAGTAAAATCAACACACCCATGTGCACACTGCAGTTTTCATCACACTGTCTGGTAAAAGAGAGCTGGGGAGAATGAACGTTTAAATGGCAAGGATTAAATGGACTTGTACACTTGCGTCTGATCTAATGGCAAATCACGTCAGCTGAATTCGAAAGCTACTACTGTAAGAGGCAGTGTTGGCTAGCTTGAATGAGTCAGTGAATGCCTATGGGGACCGGCTGCTAAGAATCATTTAAAAAGTTTTTAAAGTTGGAAGCGGCTCAGCTGAGAGAGGCGAGTTAAATCTTCTGGTAAGGAGACAAATCTGGGGCAATTCAAGCTGTCAGCTTGCAGACACATCCATTAATCTCGGCAAGCGGCTCAGGTAGACTACGCCAGCTGGCCATTGGGCATGTTGATAAATCTAACACTGAGGTGGTGCGTTTTAACAAACCCTCTTCAGTCGAAGCGTGACAATAAACTAAAAGCAGCTTAAAAAAACTCACTGAAGCAATAGCCGTAGCCCATTTTACCCGCTCCCATTGCTTTATTACCTCTGGGTCGGATCATGTAGACCACTTATCCTGAGTCCAAAAGCATTCAAATATCTTGGTAGACAGCTTACTATCAGCTGCTGAAAGGATGGTGATAGCAGCTGCTTTGTACTGACCTGGAGCTCTTGAGACTGCCATCATCTGAGAGGTTCTTGGCCGAACCTTTGCTTTTGGACAACCAGGACTTCACCCCATCCACACGATCCTCCACCTCAGAGTCTGTGTCTGAATCCCCCTGACTGATAAGCAGTCAAAGGTAGAAAAACAGGTCCACAGAAGCAAGGGAAAGACACAAAGAGAAAGGAGGTTATGAACCCAGAAAAGACCGATATGGTTATTCAGAAAGCAGAGGAAGTGTGTCAGGGCTGGTAGAAATCATCCTGTACACGACGGAAACAGACAGAGAAGACCAGGCTGTACGTGTTAGTGCGGCAGCAAGGAAGCACAGTGGCATTTATTCTGGATAAAATACAGCACATGCAGTAAACACCCAAACATGCTGCTCAGCAGTTTCTCACTGCTGTCACTGTTAGAAGAGTGATACCAGATTAGCTGACACGGAGCAACGCAACAAGCGCTCCTTTGCTCTTCCCACGCTGCCTCACAGATGCAGCAGCTCCATAAATAAAACCTTCAATTATTTCAACTTTCTGTGTTTATATCCAGGCCATTTTTTGGGCAACACTCCTGCTGTGCATAACATTTCACACCTCAAATTTATTGCCAAGATCTGTGAGTGAAGCAACCCGGCTTTATTATTTGAGATTCATATTTGTAAGACAAAGGTACAGTGGAAATGACTTGTGTTTTATTTTGATAAGAAAGAAGGAGGAACTGAAAAAAGCAGATATTAGACCCTGCTATCTTACTGCATCAGTGGATGTAAGCGTATCAGAGCAGCCGAGTTTCTCAAAGTAAAGTTGCCTTGCATTGGCTATTAAACGGGTATTAATGTGGTGTGTAAATCTCTGTGTCATGAAGAAAAAATACTATTGTGTATGAGTATGAAATATATTTGCTGAGGGCTATAAATGTTATCATAACCAACACGCATACACGCGCTCATAATTTCAGTTCTTGACAGAATGATTTGGTACACAGCTGGGCACTGCACAGTTTTTCCTCTCAATTATCATTACACATTCACAAGCCACTGTGAGCCACGGAGTAAAACAGAGGGCTTGTCATAAAATTTGACACGGATGAAAAGAGCGCAACTCTCATTAAGTGCTGTCAAAGCCCAGTGCTTGTGTGGTACTGTGAAATTAAGTTGTTACAGCTTAATAGTCCTACAGAGACATCAGAGGGGTGGCTCCACATCTCTGCTTTTATCTGCATCTGTTTCCAGCTGCAGCCTTCACTTTTGTCCAAGAAGGGGAAAGAAGACTTTCCTCAAATAGGTTTAGAAAAGCCTAGTACCATCTATAATTAAGTTTTCCAAGAGTCAGAGACAAATCTCCCAATTTTAAAGAATGATTCTAAACAATGTCTTGCCCACTGAGATCTAAATTCAAAGCCTAATGCCTTTTATAGAGCACAGTAATCTTTGGTGGTAAAGTTAGACTGCATTCTGCCAAAGACAAGAGCAGAGCACTGGCCAAGTATGGGAAGCAATAAACATGGCTTGGCTATTAGACAATCTGGGAATTTGCTGCTGCTTACTATTATGACAGTGCAGCCAAGTGACTGTCTTTAGCTTTGCAGACTGGACTTTTCTGACAAATTAAATCATCAGTCAATAAGGAGGATGCTCAGAAAGATAGGTGTCAGGCAGCTGAATATGAAAGCCAGACATGTCAAATGGTTATGCATTATGCATATTTGCCAGTATTGGCTCAGGCTAGGAGAACACTTGTGTTTGGCTGAGTGCCAGTCAGCTCATAGTCAAACACAAACTCTCATTAACCTTAGCCAAGTGCAGAGCGTGTAGACATCAGTATAACTCTACTTGTGATAGCCCGATATCGGCAAAATAAATGAAATGTGTTGTCGGCAATTGTTCTCTATATGCAGAGTAGACATTTTGCAATTTTGCATTCAAAGTTCATATTTCAACAAAGGTCCATGTCTTGCTGATAATAACTGGTTCCAGAGCAACATTGTTTATCACTGAAAGCATAATATGACAGTAAATGTTACTCTAATCCAGCAGCTACAAAACTTCTATTTTCGTTTTCTAAAATTTCCATAATTGTCATTGTAGACTCATGAGTCTGGTTTATGGCGAAAACCACATGGGTGGGCTCTTTGGAACGGAGCACCTTCATTCATGGTGTCGTGTACCATTTATATCATCAGCCACTATACCATTAGTTAGGCCCTGCCGAAAGCCTTTGGGAAGCAAATAAACAGGGCTGAGGAGACATTAATTGTCTGTGACATTCTGCCGCTATTGGTTGTACATCTTTGTTACAGACTATTACATTCATCATTATCGTCTACGGATTGTCCTGCTACTTGGCTTCGCGCCTCAGTGTCCCTGGGTCTTAGAGATGCCAATGTTTATGGCTCCAATATATGAAGCTGTGGGCCCAGTGAAGTCCCTGTGGCTTTAGAGCACAGGCAGGCACATGCATCCTCTCAAACAACAGTCCGCAGAGCTAAGTGTCACATAAACAGGCAGCGTTATATATCTATTCTGCAGAGCTCCCATATCAAGAAGCACTTATGAACTGCCTATATTTAAATGTGTTTACTAATTCATAATAATACTTTGTTAGCCAAAGTAGACCCAAAGAAAATTGTGATTTTCAAATTCTGGTTAAATGGGCAAGCAAAGGCTGGTACTGAAACATGATGTTACCTGATGTTATAAGATTTTTCCAAAAAATGTGGAGAAAAATAGTTGAGTGATGACTGAAAACCCACTCATATATTTAAGTTAAATAAACTCCTTCTAATCTAGAAGTCTCTAATTGGAGGATTTACAGGGATGTTCAACTGGTCAGAGACCTCAAAGGTTGACCAAAAAGACACTGGAAACACAAATATATATGCCGTAGGATCCCTAAGGAAGAGCTGGGCAACATTACTTGGGAGACGGCTACCAGGATTAAATTGTTTAGCCTGCTGTCACTGTAAGCTAAAACTGGATAAAAAGAAGAAAAGGAATGGTTTGATTTTAAAATACTTAAAAGTTAAAAAATAATATTCTTTTATTCTCCAAAAACCTGTGTGGGCAGGCTGTGTGTATGTTTCATCGACTAAGCCAGTCAGTAAGTAAACAAAATTACCCAGAAAATGATAATTTTCCAGTCGAGGAAAATACATTTTTTGCTGACAGTGGTACTGGAGACTGAGGACCACTGGATTTTGCATTGGCAAAAACAAGGGGGAATTGGGTAAGGGATATTTATGAAGCATGGTGAGGTATTTTGTTGAAGCTTGGTGTTTTAATGCATAAATTTATTTTCTGGATTTATTCCATTAACATAATTTTTGGTTCTCATGCTTAAATTTGTGTTCCATGTTTTGTTCTGAACTTTTGACCCCTTAGGAAAATTAGGGAATAACACTTCAGTATTATCCTGCTGTTTAATACGTTTTGTAGACACATGATTAATCCAAGTACAGCCAAGTACATAATAAGCTTGCAAACTCTTCTTGATTAACTGATCTTGATTTAACTGTTAAAATTATTAGTTTCATGACTCATGTAAAAAGAAAATTACGACTCAATGCGTTACCTGTAATCAGCATTTATGCAAATTACTTAGATACAGTGAACTAAATCAAGTCCTAATGAATTAATAATAATGTAAAACTGAAAAAAAGTTATTTAAAGCTAATAGACACCATGTCCGACACAACCATACTGTTGTCCTCTTAACAAATGAGGCAGATATTTGTAACTCATGGCAGAAAAGTGCCCGGGCATTAGATATATGCCTTACTGTTTATGTATGCACATATCTGAAATAAGCTTAATTCAAATTATATTCTATTAGTATGATATATACATATTATATATACTGTATATAATGTAGCTACAGTTGAATCATATATAGTTTCTTGAAATAGTAACAGAAGTATTTTTTAGCCAAATAGCAGCTCTTTACTTTGCGGTTTATTGTTCAGTTGAGTAATTTCCACCATCAGCAGACGAAACATGGACAGGAGACGAGAGCTACAGGTACACACTGCATGTGTGATACTTGTCTTGCAAGTGAGGCAGTGTTTTGTAAAACATTTTGAGAATTTTGCACAATTAAGTACATGTCAAAGACTGATGTGGAACACAGCCTGCTTTACTCCTGTCAGGAGGGCAGTCACTGTTGAGCCAAAGTCATATCCATCCCTAGAACAAGGTAATGAAAAATTAAAAGTGCCCAGGGAAAGAGAGGCTGACGGGTTGGCTGCTGCTGTAACATCACAACTGCAGCCTCCGACACGACACTCAGACCGAGGCGGGATGGCAAACACATTTGGCGACATCAAGGAGAACTTTGAGGAAAACCTCAGCCTTGCTTTGGTAAGAGGTTAACCATAGAAGGAGTCTGTGGAGAGTTTTGCTTCATGCTGGGGCTTAAAGTCATACATTGTCAGTGGCATTCATGCATCTCAGCATGTGAGGTCATGCAATGATGTGTGGAGTTAACTGGAGTTATGAGGGAATCTCTGCACACTGTTGATGATGCATTATTCTTTAGTCTTCATAGATTGAATATCTCCTGGACAAACAGTATCTCTGCCTCTTCTATGAGACATTGTTCTCCATGGTTGAACTGTTGAAGATGTGGGAATCTGAGGCTGAGCCATCAGTATTTGATTTGAGGGCCTGATAATAGAAAAGAAAATATCACAGGGCTCAAAACCTACCTATGCAACAAAATCAGCCCAGAAAGTATGACAGATTCTAAATATAATTTCAATTTTTTTGGTAAGAGATTTTTTTTCCTTTACATATCAGCTCTTTGCTACAGTGTGACAGCCAGAAGTGATGAGCTGACTGGACTGAAACTGAACCCAGAAAAAAAACTGTCAGTGTCAACAAAATGTTAAAAGACTAGAGAAAACTGCATCATTTTTAGTGGGAACAAACAGATCAGGATTTCAGGTTCCTCACGTTCTGTTCTTCCTTTTCTGATACTTTGTCACCATGTCTTGCAAACTGGTCGTGGTGATGAGTGGAGGGCCAGACAAGAAAAGAAAACAAGAAACAAAAGACAACACAAAAACAAAACACTGAAATATGAAGTATAAAATGAAAAAAACATAAATGTCAAGGATGCTTAAAAAGTATCGGCGCCCTTATGGATGCCATAGCACATTCTGTGATGACAGTGTTCTTTCTTTTGGGAAACAAACCGGACTGTACGTCTCACATATTGACTCAGCGTGTCACCTCACCCTGATCTTGGGTCTCACAATCAGAGAGGAGAGTAGTTTCAGTTGTGGACCACTGTCTTAATAAGGTGGCACATACACTGGGTGAGTATGTTTACCCAGGTCAGCACATAGGTGTGCCAAGCCAAGATGTGATGTCTTGATGAGCAATACTTGCTAGCTTTTGTGTGACACTTCTGCCAATGTCTGTGGCAATGGGGTTTAGCTCTCTGTAAATGGTATGATGAACGCATGTAAAAAAAGATAACTTTTTTTCAACCTGGCAACCTATGATGCAAAATTAAGATTTATAGTTAGGAACAGTTGCAATGATTGGTCCTTAGAAGTTATTGTGTGTTCACTATAAACGGTTGTAGTTGCATGTCTCACCACGTCTGGAGATTACTGTGGATTTGTTCACCTAAAAGAAAGACAGTCAAAGACCCTACAAACAGATAGATGACACATGTACAGTTTGTTTGTATGTCATGTCATGATGGCGAGTGAAGGTTTGATATGTCATGATGATAACTCACCATAACAACATCACACTACACACTGTTGATAAGGAATGCAATAAGTGGATAACTCCTCAAGAAAATATGGTACCTGTTAATAAGGTCTTCATTGTCATCGCTCTCCATCTCATCCTCAATGGCTGCCTGAAGATCACCAATCCTTTTGAAGGCCAGTTTGAGGTCTGCCTGCAGGCTCTGATTAGCAGCCTCTAAGCTTTCAATGTCCATTTCCTGTTAATGACAGCAAAGTCAGAGAATGGTTTCAGCTGGCTAAGACCAAAAGGTCAACCAGTTGAATGTTTCAGATTGTTTTGTCATTGGACGCTATGGAGACACTGATAATGGTGGGAATATCTGAATGTACTAGTCCCTCATCCATAAATAAACCATGAGCAAGTTGTCTTGTTATTGGTTGCTCCATTATTACCAGCTCATGTTTCTTGCGGCTTGCTTCAGATTCCTTTTTGGCCAGTTCACCCATCTCCTCCTTGATGTCACGGATTTGTCTCTGCAGACGTTTGTTTTGCTCCTTCTCCCTATTCTCACTGCTGGTGCGTTGATCTCGTTCCTCCATCAACTTCTCCACGTTCTCCTTCAAACGAGCTACAAGGCTCTGCATAACAAAAAAGCCAAAAGAGTATATAAACTCAGTCACATACTGTTTACTGACCGAGAACTTTGTTAGGATCATCATATAATCAAAGGTTTTATACTCCTTACATACAGCAAGGGAGAGAACTCTAGTCTATAGCATGCATACACTTACATTCTGATCTTCAATAGCAAAATTAAGTGGAGCATCTGTTCTCTAAATGTATAATGAAAAAACATTATGACCATTTTATTATCTACTTTGCTGAGTTAACAAATGGGCAGATGTACAAGTGTACCTAATAATAAAGTGCACTAGGATACACACACAGACACACACATATGCAACATATATATATCAAATATCTCCATCTCCTACTTATCTGAACCTCAAACTCTAGCGCTGTAAGAATCAATACATTACAAGACAGCTCAGAAAAAAAAATAAACAATTTTTCATTGTTGTTCAGGGCAAATGTTGTTTAAGTAACACAGAACCCAATCAGAAGACAGAGTTAACTATTGATGAGCTTATTTGTATTAATATTGCAACAAAGTGATCCAGCAGACTTTCCTCACCTATGGGTTAGTCTTCATCTGTTTTAAAACACATGACTCCTGTATGAGTCTCTAATCTCCAGCGAGTATGTATTCAGTTTGTGGATCAGTGCCAGCAGCACATGTTTTTAGTGCATTAGCTCAGGCATTAGCCACTGTGAGTGGGTGCTGTCAGTCTATCTCCTATCATGTGTATTGACTGAATGCTGCTACCTGGAGGTTTGATTCGTTTGACTGCTCAGGCAACCTGAAATATGCACTCACTGCAGTTTTAATTCCAGTGAGAAACCATCCATAATAATGAAACCACAGAAGGAAGAATTCATCTAACACTTGTGTATATTTTGATAACAGTGTATATTTCACCACAAGCTACACAACCAGCAACAGTTCAAAAACACACACACACACGCACACACACACACACACACGCACACACACACACACACACACACACACACACACACACATATATATATGTATATACATACATGGAATACATGGAATATTTTGTCTCTTCATACATTTCATCACAAACGCTGAACATTAGAAATTACTGGTTCAACTAAAAAGACATGTCAAATATACACTTTGTTTTAGCCAAAAAAATATATAAACAATTTATTGATTTGTGTGTAGGTGTATTTCTGTATTTCAGACATAGCGATATTAGCCTGCCAGGCTTCCAGTTTTAATGCAAAGTTGAGCTGCCCACATCTCGAATCTACCCCTGCATTTTACACAAAGACAAGTCGAAGGAATGTCAATCTTCACGTCCCCCTGAACAGAAAATGAACAGACTAACAGAGGAGAAAATCAAACTGATCTGGAGATTTTGTTTTAGCTTCACAAAGTTTCAGCATTACAAGTGGAATTTATATTCATCAACTATGTAGTAATATTAGCAATATTAGCTTGTCGCCAAGTTAAGCAACAGAGACACAGCATATAAAGAATTTCGTTTAAGGTTGGATTTGTATTGGTGCTGATTTCTTGCTTCAGAGCAGCTGAAGGATTGTCTCTCCCTCTCTGGAGATGTTTGCCCTGTAACAACAGTCTCAGATGGTATTGTGTGGATGGGTCATTTGAAGACAAAATATCCCCTGGGTCCAACCCTCTACTCTTAGCTGGGTTTGATTTGTCAGGTGCAGCTGTGTCTGACAGAGAAGAATACTCGTTCTGCTGCAGTCATTACAAGGATGACAGCACTAGCATGTTCAGCTATATTGCTTGTCCACGATGGGAAACGAAGTTGGCCATCTTCGTCACATATTGCCAGCACTAGTCTTGCTTGACTGACACATCAATTACATCAGGGGTTGCATTTGTTTTGCAAATGCGGACAAGGAAACAGGCTGAGGCAGTGCTGCACATTCCTGGAGGGTTTGTAAATGAGATTTCACTGGACACTGCAGCAGAGAAAACTTCAGAAACCTCTCTGTCAGGGTGGAGTTTCCATTCACTCATCATACATCAAAAAATGTCCAATCCTCTCAACAATAATGGATCAAAATATAGACCAATCGTCAGAAAAGACATTACAGCTCTTAATTCCCTAAAGCCTCATATCCAAATGGATGAAAACACTAGATAATGACTGCCAAAAGTACAAATATTGGCTACTGGTCAAGGATCTGCAAGTTATAATTACTGTATTAAGCAATACTGACCTGCATTTACACAGACTCTAAGGGCTTGAGGGTTTTTTTAAGCAGCTGAGTATAAATCAAAAGTATGTTTGACTGAAACCTAAAACCTGATAGTTTCCTGTGTCCTTTACTTTTAAAGCTGACAGAGAGTTAAACTTAAACCGGTTGTCATTATTACTCTAGTACATTTCAATGTATTTTTAGGTGCAATGCAAATTTAACTTTCGTCTTTACCATCAGCTGTATGCTAGGAGCAGAGAACATGCATCTACCTTTTCCTGAACCTCCTGCTTCTCCTTGAGGGCCTCCTCCAGCTGGGCTTGTAGGTCACTGATCTGAGCCAGGTTCTGGGCTGACTGTATTCAAGAATCAACAACGGAAAAAAATAAAGTCAGCAAGCAGAATGATACTGTAAGTAGACTTTGACCATCTCAAACCTTTGTTCTTTTACTCCACTATGCAGTTCTCTGACTGCATACGATTCAATTGCTAAAATCATCTATAAAATATACAAAGTACATCCAGTAAAACATGGTCATGATGATATTATCAAGACAAATAAATCTGCTGGAAAGATTTTTTTAGTCTGCCAAAAGCAAATCAATAAATCTCATTTCAATGTGACCCATGTGAAATATTTGAGAGAAGTGCTTCTTTCACAGCAGATGAAACATTCCGCCACAGCCAGTCCCACTGAGAATTCAGCTGTTTCAATTTAGACAGAGAGGATGGATTCATTTGGAGCCAGATCACTCATCATATTAGTCATCACCCATCGAGGATGGGTAGGAAGTGCTTCTACTCCACTTTCATTTCCACTAGCTGCTCATTTGTCCATGCAGCTAGATTAATACTAATGGTGGGGTGCAGACACCACACAGACATTTCTGGTGTTGAAACAATTTAAAGACGCTGATCCTGAGATTTTTACAAATGAATTTTGGGTTGCTTTTGGACTTGATACAATGGCATTAGTATACAGTATGCAGTATACAGAGGCTAGATTATATGTGCCATATTTGTGCACACATCTTGGCACATCAGCTTGCTAAAAATACACAAATGTTTTGTTTAGCTTTTCTCTGCCTTGCACAGTTGTCAGAAACCTGGTCTAAAGTCAGCTTTTTCACTGTTATTTTAAAACAGCATAATCGTCACAGTAACATGTGCCTACAAATTTAGGTGGGTGCACAACTGATTGCACATACAGATTATATGTGTAACGCACATACAGAAACAAAGAGGGGCCAAAAGTAGAACTGTTTCCTCTACAGGAATGCAAATAGTAGTAGTGCTACTATTTGCATTCCTGTACTAATACTATGCAGGTGACTGTATGCATGTATGTGAGTATTTATGTGTGGGTGGATAGAAGGATGGAGGCATAAGGGCATTTTTTTAGGTTTGAATTATGTCAGAAGTGCAGTGTTTTTAAAACTGACAGAGAAAAAGCAGAAAAATAAAATAAAGACCTGAGCCACAGCGGCCTTGTGTTTCTTCATCAGCTCGTTGAGATCCTCCTGGTCCTCCTCCATCCTGGACTGCACGTCATTCTTTTCCCTCTGCACACGACTCAGCTGCTCCTCCAGCTAAAGGACATAGATCAAAAGAATGACGAGTTTGCACAGATGTCACACAAAAAATAGGCATAAAGTCGGTTTATTTTTTTATGGATAAAATCTATTTTGTAGCTTTATGAAATGGGACACCCGTCTTGGTCACATGTCTATGATTGTTCAAGGTAACATTCACTGTTCCATATCTTCTTCTTCTAATGATTAATGGCAGTTGGCAAACAACTGCTAGGTGCATTACTGCCATATCATATCATATTACATTACATTACACTACACCTCATTTGTTACCTCTTACAATTAATAATGGGGTCCTATTCTAACTGAACTGATGCATTGAATAGGGCATAGGGACCTATTCTACCCTAGGTATTCATATGGTATTTGTGTATTATTAACAATTCTTGTGAATTGTTTGCAGCAAAAAAGCAGAAAAATAAAATAAAGACCTGAGCCACAGCGGCCTTGTGTTTCTTCATCAGCTCGTTGAGATCCTCCTGGTCCTCCTCCATCCTGGACTGCACATCATTCTTTTCCCTCTGCACACGACTCAGCTGCTCCTCCAGCTAAAGGACATAGATCAAAAGAATGACGAGTTTGCACAGATGTCACACAAAAAATAGGCATAAAGTCGGTTTATTTTTTTATGGATAAAATCTATTTTGTAGCCTTATGAAATGGGACACCCGTCTTGGTCACATGTCTATGATTGTTCAAACTGATGCATTGAATAGGGCATAGGGACCTATTCTACCCTAGGTATTCATGTGGTATTTGTGTATTATTAACAATTCTTGTGAATTGTTTGCAGCATGATGATTCGCATCATTTTATACACTTAAAATCATCCATTGACCCCTTGCAGCATCTTTATTCTGTTTCAGCTTTCACTTGAATTTGTCAGCCATCACTAGTTATACAGGGTGTACACAAAGTCTCTTGACAATTTAAAAAAATTACTACAAAGGCAACTGATGAGATATGTTAATCAGATTTGTTCTATATACTCATTTGTTATCAAAGGTTTTAATCACACAGCATTTGTGCACTGCAAGAAAAAGATCACGGATGCCACTGCCACCATTGATGGCGATATGCTACAGCAAACATGGCAAGAAATCAAGAACCGTCTTGATGTGCTTCATGCAACTAATGGTGCCGGCCTGTCTATGACTCACCCACACAACCATGGAAAGTGACATGCAACTCATAGTGGTCACCAGTCACTCTATGTTGATTCAATATGTCTAAAGTTCAAAGTGGTGTGCATGATACAGTCCTGCCCCTGGGTCCTGAGTGCAGTTGTTGGTTAGGGGTACAGTCATAACCCACTCCCCCAAATCCAATTAGGCTAAAAACTAATAGTGACTTCCTCGTACCCTCTATCAAGGAGGGGACTGTGCTGGATTAATTCTATTTCGGTGATGACAGGGATAATATATAGAAGAGAGAGCAGGAGGGGTTGGTGGCGCGAGAAAATGGATTAATAGATGATGACTAATGTGACTGTGAAAAGGCTAATGAACCCTTTTGGACAGCGCAAGTAAACGAGCTGGGGACAGACAGAGCTCACACTGTGGCATTCATCATTCAACAGTCCAAACAGGCAGTAGGACAAACCCAATTCCCTGAATCAAAAGACAGCTAGGTAGTACTTACATTACTTACATTTACATTATGATGGTGAATTTGTGAATTTTATTTATCTGAGCATTTAATTTTATCAATACTACTAACCGCTGAGCAAAGGGTCACTTCAGAAACTAAAAATATCTGTGTGAAATCTGGGACAAATTCATTTCTACATCTCCCATTCCTTTTTTTAAATGCACCCTTAGCCTGAATAGGGGCTGATGAAAGCTGGGAAAGCAGCTCCAGCTCTGAACATAAAGGAAAAAAATAACTTTCTTTCCCGCTGGCAGGATCAAACTGTCATATGACACATTTAACAATAGACTGTCAGTGCAATTTCAATCTAATTCAAAATGGAGAGAGTGACGTGGACATAGAGTTTGACGACACTGATGCGAGTGATGAGGAGTCAGATAACGATGCCTGTGTGGACAAAGAAAACCAGGAACCTACTGACTGCCCAGCCAATGTGGACATTGAGCCCCAATCAAATGAACACATCAAGCCCCGTGACAGGTATCGCTGGTAAAAAAAGGATTTCATCAGTCCCAATACTGATTTTTCTGGTCCAGCTCTCACAGACTCTCACAGACGATGCACACACCGCTGCAGTACTTTGAAAAGTTTGTCTCAGAAGACATGATTCAAGCTCTGGCAACCCATACAAATGAGTACAGCGTTCAAAATAATGGAAGATCTGTGAACACCACAACCAAGGAAATACAGAAAATGTTGGGCATGTACCTGAGGATGGGCTTGGTACAAATGGCTGGAACCCGTATGTATTGGGAGACAGATACGCGGCACCCCCCAGTTGCTGATGTGATGTCCCGCAACAGATTCCAATCTCTTTTGACAACATTACATTTTGTGAACAATTTGACAGTGTCAGAGACTGAAAAGAGGGACAAACTCTGGAAACTCAGACCATGGCTTGAGTCATTCAGAGAGAAATGCCTGCAGGTGGTACCCGAAGAGCACAATTCTGTGGATGAGATGATGATTCCTAATTATCTTTATTACTCTACTCTACTAAGTTCTTGTTGTTGCAATAAATGACTGTTCAGAACAACATGACTGAGGTTATTTTTCATGTTATACTGTTCTGGGACAAAAGCAAAACCCTGCAAAAGAATCCTTAGTTCTGTATTGTTGTTCAGACAATGAGTGCAAATGCAGGAGATTCTGCTCTCCATTGAGCCCAACGTTGCAATATTACAACATTTCTGTAAAAACTTACAAAAACATATTTTTTAAAAAAACACATCATTTTCAGCCTCAAAGGCCTCCTACAACAACATCTTAATGGTTGAAAAAATTTTTTTTTGGTGTTTTTCTATATTTGGGTTTTACAGGGTTAAGACTGTTGTGTGTCTGCGTAAAAATAAAGCTTTCAAAGACATGCAAGTCAATTTTCTCCAAATACTGCATTTATGTCAAGAGAATGGTAGAGGAATAGTCATTCTGAAGGAAATGTTATTAACATGATTTTATCTTCCTTGATGTGGCCAAGGATCGATCAAAAAAAACCCTTCATTTTATGCAGTAATAATTTCTATCAGCATTTCCTCTAGCCATTTACTTTCCCAGCAGGCTGGATGGATGTAAGCTGCAGAGGTCATCCTCAAAGGCATCGTTTTAAAACAAACAGGCGGTGAATTTCTCACCTTATATCTGCTATTCCCTTCCCTTTTTATTCTTCTTTACAGACCCATTTTGTGAAAACAGTTGTACTACTTTTGCTTTTCTGGTTCTGTGGAGGACCTGCTGGTTTACTAATACCTCAGAATTGCTGCAGTGGGACTGATGAAACTTGTTCTGTTGAACAGTGAAGCGTCCGGCTCCACGGCACCCCACAGTCCAGAGACAGTGCTACACACTGCTACATAAGACCCCATTATGTTAATGAAGAACCCAGTCACCAGTTGGTGCGGTGCTTGAGACTTTGTGCAGGTTGTTTACATTAATGTACAAACTGCTTACAGTGTTAACATGAGTTCATGTAAATATTAAAGGTAAAGTCTCCCTTGACAAGCTGGAAGACATTTTTAAATAAACTGGGACTGCTGACAGTAATAGAACGTTGCCATGTTTTGATGTTTTTTGATGCTCAATAGCTTTGATGTAAAATATCGGTACGGATATATTTTACATCAAATGGTTATAATGAAAAGTGATTTAGCACCTTTCATTATAAATATATCATGATACCTAGCTGTCACTTCTGAGAGTGAAACTTTCCAAGGCGCCATGTTTTATTTACATTTGGTACAGCAATATGTTAAAAGCTGCGTGTACAGTCAGTAATGTCTTGTAAAAAGGCGGTCTGACTGACATGGGGAGCGAGATTGCCATGGGAACAGTGCTTCAAGTAAGAAAAGGCCAGTCAAAAGGCAAGAAAATGTAAAGGTCAAAATAAACTCGGAGAGACTGAGATGGGAGGGGAAAAAAGAAGAAAGAAAATACAAATGCAAGGACAGACATGCTGAAAGAATAAAATGTGTATTTTTGCTTTGTGTATTTTTCCAGTCCACCCTAGCCTCTCCCATAAAATGAAGAACAGTGGGAGTAAGAGGATGAGCTGTGAGGGAACAGATGTGTCCTCTAACCCCTTATCTCTGGCTAAAGGCAAAGCTTTGACATATCTATTGCTGCCCTCCCACCACCACAGATGGCATAGCCTTATAAAAGACTCAAGAACACACCCTACATTGAACACCACTGATGATCACTTCCAATACTGTGACAGCTTTAGCTTCTTCCTCCGGTTTAATGACACCATGCAGTAAACCTCACCATAAAATTTAACACATCTCCCACCTGTGGTTGCATCATGCCAGGACACTAGTTAAAATGCTGCTTTTAAAGCTTGAGATGCTAAGATCCAGAGAGCTCTACTGACCGCCTGCTTTGTTTTGGAGATGTCCTCCATCTGAACGTGCAGGTCCTCAATCTCCACCTCCATGGACTTGCGAGCTTTAACTGCAGCTGCGCAGGTGAATTCAGACTCCTCTAGCTGAAGAAAAGAAAGATGCATCAGTTCTGTCACCTATATTAACAGTCAAATTCTGTTATAAAACTGGCTATGCTCCATGTTGTTAAACTGAAGGGGTCTGTTCATCAGAGAAAATGTAACTATCCTGAACTCAGGAATGCAACCGAAACTGTAGACTAAAAAAATTTAAATAGTCTGTGTTCCTTTCAGGACTTGAACTTTATTTCATATCACCTGATCAACTTAAATGATAGAAATGATAAAGTTGTCTGGGCTGTACCTGATTCTTGAGCTGGGCGATCTCCCTCTTGCTAGGTGCATTGTTCTTTATGTGGTCCAACATGATCTGGGCGTCAGCCAGCAGAGCCTTGGTTCTCTTCAGGTCCTTACGCAAACGCTTCTCAGCTTCTATGTCACCACTTCTCACCTGGAAAACAGATACAGCCGAGGCGTTTACCAGTCAAAGGCCAAATCTTCAAATTTGAAAATATCTATTTTTAAATTTATGTTATGACAATTTTAATATTATTTATTTTGTGTACAATAATACCATAAAATATATGTTTAAATAGTTAATCAGTTAATATTTACATTATTTTACACCCACCAATAACTTGTTTGATCTGTAAATCTGGTCACAGAGTGCAATTTAAGAAAATAATGGTTGCTCTTTGAGAAAATCTGTGCCTGATTATATCAGAAAAAGAAACTGAAGAAAGAAGCTGTGATGACAAAGATCACTTTTGTTTTATATTCATCTACAGTATTTTATTGCTATGGCTGCAAAAGGCTGTTATCCTCTCAGCATGTCAAAGCTACACATTAGGCCTGAAACTTAATACATTTTGTAATTTCATTTGACCAAGCTAGAGAAACATTTAATTCAGCTAGGTATGAATGACTTTTACTGTTTGCATTCTCCACACATCCGCCCACACACCTAAACAGCAGTTGTGCTCAAGCTTTAGCACAAATAACATCACTAACAGCCTGTTAAAGTTGAACCCTTTAATATGGATTGACTGAGTTCAACTCAGACTTTACCAATCCTGAGGGATCATCTGTTTCATGTTATATCGAAAATGCTGTTTCAGTTCCAAAAGGACTAGGAGCCAGCACACTATGTGCAGTGTAGTTACCTTGTCCTGTGCTGACAGAAGCTTTGACTCCAGCTCTCTCTTATCTTTCAGCACCTTCTGCTTCTCATCGTACTCCTCTTCAAGCTGAACTTCCATTTGCTTCAGCTAAACAAACAGCGCACAAAAAAACAGCATGCACAGAGTAAATTCATAGATCTGCTCAAACATACGTACACACGGTGCTGTCCTTTGACAATAATTAATAATTGTGATTATTGACTTGAATTGTGTCAACATATCTCCCTTTCATTTTTGTAGTCATCATAAAATAACACACCACAACGCAAATGCCAGTGGAAGATACGATGTTAAGTATCAGCGGCTTGTGTAAGTGTAGGAAAAACCTAATTATGCATCAGCTAATGAGGGCTCTATTGATGGAGCCCGAGAAGGGATGTTAGCAAAGCAAAACAAACACTACAAACCACTGACAATAATTAACAATTACTGAGCTATTAATGCACTGATGACATTACTGAAATGACGCAAACACATATTTCTGGTAGAAAGAGAATGACAAAGCATGATGAGTATAATATGATCATGCTGTATTAATGAAAGAATTTAGGCTGTTGAAAGGTACACTTTGCTCAATTTTTTAAGGCAACATAAAATATACAATTAAACATTAAAAAGAGCAGAAAGGAAATGATCAGAAAACAGTAGCAATCTAAGGGAAATATGATCATGGTTTAGAGTTGTACGATTACCGCCTCTTAAGGATACCTGTGCGTATCTCAAAAAAGGATACAATTGAGTGGATAAAAAAAGAGAGTCATAAAAATAACTGATTATTATTTTTGTTCATTTCTAAAACTAGCTGAGTAATAAAGCTGAGTTTTTGGAATATGGACCATTCTAAGACTGCTTTAGGTCTGATCGTTCTTTTTTTTTTAAATTCATTTCTTGTGAGAGCTTTCATAACTGTTAAATCGGTTACTTCAGTCATAACTGAACTGGATCAGGAAGAAGGGAGATAAAAAGAGTTTTTTTCTGTCTCTGTCTGCCTAGTCTTTACCTGTCTGCTCCAAATATGTTATATCCCCAAACATAACTGCATTAAAATTTGTACATGTGTAACAGAGTCCAAATGTCAAACCACACTACATGTGAAAAACTGTACCTTCTTGCTGCATGACTGTCTGATCTCTTCCACCTCATCGTCTTTGCTCTCAATGTCTTTGGAATGGGTTTGGCGCAAGCGCTCCATCTCCATCTCCAGGCGCAGTTTGGCCTGAAAGAAAAACACACATTATAAGCTTTGCAATGACTAATGGGTTGAATGAACAATTGGGTTTGAATAGACCGTTTCATAAAATTTCAGGATCTGCCAAATTGCCTTCTTGCTTCTCGCAATAAAAGTGTCAGAATTAACATCAGCCAGACAGGGAGCCATCCCTCTCAAAGCAGCAGAGGCCAACACTTTGTCTACATAATAAAATTAGCAGGAGGATATGAAGCCACTGTACCAGGAAAGTGAAACAACCACTTTGCTGGCCATCTCAAAGGAACTCATGTCTGCTAGTGATCTGCATTATTTATTTAAATTAAACCCCTTTTCCCTTTTAACAGACTAAGCAATCATTTTATTTTTTTTTTATTTTTTCATTTGAGCTTCTACCTATTTGTGTTTCTGGCCTGGTCTATTCAGCTGCTAATACACATTAAGCTATAAGTCACATCCATGTAGCTCTCAGTGTTGGTCCTGTGTATTCCTTCCAAACCGAGACCATTGTATCAAGAGTTTTCTATTTCTGATTATATGAATTTTGTTACTTCAACTGAGGATAGTGCTTAAATTTTCAACAAATTCAATTACAAACAAAGCAAATTTTATTCAAGTTTAGTAGCTTCTACATAACTTTATGTCCACACATTCTTTATAAGCCAGCAAATGTAATAAGTACTATCTGCTCATAGCACAAAGTTAGTGAAAATAAACCTTTCTGTCTGCGAACATTGCAACAGCTCAGTCTGCTGCTGGACATGAAAACTGTTTTTATGCCCCTCTGAGTAAGTATAGCACAATCAATTGTACAGTATGTGAGTATGCAACTGTGATATCTGTACAAAAAAATGTAATAATCAATGAATCAGTTATACTAATTTCAAGCTAATGTGTGCATCTGTGATCTGATATGTGTAAAGTGTCAAGATTATTTAGGAACATCTCACTGAGCAGACAGTATTCATTTTTCCAAATGTCTCCATTACCATTTATGAGTAAGTGGCCTGCCAGTAAATGTTACACTATTACAAAAACAGTGCGGTTTTGTATCCTGTTGTTGGCCTTTAAGCAACAACGAAACACCCGCCGATACATTGTAATGGCTCAGTCTGCAGGTGAAACGGAGCCAGGCTCTGAGCTCCATACTTTTTAGAGAATATACCAAGCATCTCTGTAAGAAAGTATTTAACTTGGGATCTGTTGTTCATCCAGTTTCTCTGATCCACAGCTCCTATTAGCAACCTTTTGGACAGTGATGCTGTGGGGGCAGTTAGCAGGATATCGACTGATGGTTGTTCTCTCTTTGGACAGCAGTGACAGCATGGAGGCCATGTAATTAACTCCAGGTGGCTCCTCAATCTGCTATGTGGTGATCTCCTCTATGAAGGTTTCTCGTAGTTGCCTACCAGAAACCATCCTAAAACATGGTGCTGCTCTTACAGTTCTTCTCCTGGCGATCCAGCTTTCCGTTAACTACTTCTTGTACTCACTAGCATGTAAAATAATGTTATTAGACTTGAGTGTAAAGATGGATATCAATCTCAGGCCTGTACAGTGGCTAAATCAGTACAAGCTTAGAAGGAAGGAGTGAACAGAGAGCCTGATGTTTAACAGGTTCTAATACATACAACAACAGCTCAAAAGGTTCAAAAGTTGAATCTTGTTTGTATGATCATTACTCTAAATAAAACAAATTGTCATTTTGACCTTTCCTTTTGTTTTCTTACAAAAAAATATAATACATATTAATTGTTGGTGGGAGTATTTACCGGTACTCCCTCCTCACAGACTGTACACAAAGCTAGACTAAACACATCAGATACTGGAAGGGGCTTGAACCCACAGACATGGAACTGTAAATGTAATCTTGACTATGACAGTTTCTTTATGCTGTGTGTTTATCAGAGTTTATGTCTATAATCGCATTAAATATCACAGTAAGTATTAGCAGCATCCTACTGTATCATTTTGTAGGACAGCCTACACTTTCCCATTGTGTAGGGTCAAGGTATGAATATAACAGTGCTTCTAACTTCCATTTATTGCACTGATTGCATTTGTATTATTGTTTGTTTGTTACTTGCGTTTCATTTCACCAGCAGTGGCTGTCAAGAGCATGTTGAAACATTTGCTTTTTGCCAGACGTAAAGAGCTTTAAAGGGCAGTTGTATCTTAAGTTAAACATGAACACAAGTAATCATGTGAAATATTAAAAAAGGTCTAAAAGACTATTTTGTTAATGTGTGCATCTGCACTGGCTGCGCATCAACATGGTTTCTATCACAGGCTGTGAAGAGATATGTAGATGGTGTTAAAATCTAACACCAGCGTGCCATGATAATCAAGAGTCAACCAAAGATAACAGATATTTTGTGCTGCTTAGGGCTAGGGGACACAAGCTGTGCAAACTGCACTGACATGTCAGATCATTTTAAGATCAAATTACCAACTGTCCTGTCCCATGGGCTAAATATCTGGATCTTTAACTGCTAAATGCCCCATTCACAGCTCTGTGGCTGGAAACAGCTGCCTTGCACTGATGAATATGACCTAATAAAGAGTGAGAGCAAACCAAAACAGTAAATATGTGGGTTGAACAGCAAAACAAAACGTAAATAAGTAACTACTATTCACCACTGCAACTTGTTTGTGAGTTCAGTTTTGAATTCTTCTCCATCCCATTTTTCAAAAATCAACAAACGCAGCTTTTCTGTGATTGGAGCGCAGTGCTATTTCTGTACCTGTTCTAACATCTGGATGTTTCCGGCCTGTTCATCCAGCTCCTCCTCCTGGTCCTTCACCTTGGCCTCCATGTCACGAAGCTGCTTCTTCACCTGAATAATAAATAAATAATAATATTACTAATAATACAACAAATACAATACAGCACATACAATAACTGTAAAAACCAATAAAAAGAGCAAAGAAAAGAGGATGACCTTGGCCAGTGATGCCTCATCTTTGGATTCCTGGGAGTTGAGGTCCTGCAGCTCTGCTTCCAGCTGGTCCAGCTTCAGGTTGAGTGCACACATCTCCAGGTCCTTGTCCTGTAGGACACATGGTTACAGTCGAAGCAGATGAAGGGACAGTTGTGAATTGACAGTGTGAACACTGAACGGAAACAGACACAGACTGAGTACATGTGATGAGCAAATATTTCCTCAGCTCAGCTGGTAGCTACACTTACACACAGAAAAATATTTGAACAAACTGAGTTCATAATTACAAATATGACACGCTGTAGATACGGACAGTGCAAACCTGCCCACTGGCAGACTGTTATTATAGATATCATCAACGTCCATGTTTCCATGAGTAAATAAAGTTATTTTACACAGGTTTGTGCATAAAATGTTTCAAAATTACTGCATGTGTTGCCAAAGAAATGCCAAACTGATATCTTGGTTTTAACAGTTCACCTAATATAATTGCACGAGATAGAAAAAAACATCCCATGTCAAGTATACCAAATCAAATCAATCCAATCAGTCAAATTAGACAAATCATTTCCTGTTTACTATGAATTGCATCACATAAAGTGTCTGAATTTTTGAATGTGAATGCTTCCACTCAAAAAACTCCCACAGTGCTACAAAAGAAACAATCCTCAAATAGTACAGCAATTTATAAGTGTTAAGTTGAATTAAATAAAATCAATGTCGCTTATAAATAGTTTTGGACCTTTATTATACGTTGAGCACCAAAACGCAAGAGCAACATAATAATCTGATTTATTATGTAATTCAAACACGTCAACGCAAAGTTTGGTGACACGAACATGACCACAGTGACACTAACCTCCAGCTGCTGTCGTAGGCCGAAGACCTCTCCAGTTAACACATCTTTCTCTCTGGCTAGTTTCTCTCTCAGGCTCTTCTCCCTCTGCACCTCCTCCTGGGCACCACTCAGCTCACCGTCAAACCTGCATGCAAACACACAAAGGGAGAGCTGATCACACAATTCTCTGCTATTCTAATGAGAGATGCTTTGAGAAGGAAAATTTGTGTAAAAGGTCAAAAAGGAGCAGGAGATTCAGCATATCACCTGTTTAACTATGCGGAGTACTTTTATACACTACAATGTCAAATGTCAATTGTAGCAACACTCACAATCACAAAAAGCAGGAGCTTAAATTCGTTCAACAATAAATTTGTAAATTTGTTTTTTGTTGTTATACTAAGAATAGCATAGGACACCTCTCAGTCTGTGCAAAGATGTCAGAACAATGTACTACAACAGTGTGAGGTCCATGTTCTGCACAGACAAGTGACCATGCGACTGTGTTTGTGTGTTTTCACTGACTTCCTCTGCTTCTTCTCCAGGTCGTGGTTGCGGCTCTGTTGGCCCTCCAGGTGAAGTTTGGTGTCCTGCAGTTCGGCTGTGAGGCGCTGGGCTTTCTTCTTCAGCTGCTGAATGTTTCGCTGGGACTCCTCATTATCAGCCTGCAGGTCGCTAATCTGCATAATCACCAACACAGACAGGATGAGAACTGGAAAAGGGAAAACTAGAGTGCACAGTCTAGGAGCTGTGAAAGTCAGTACACAATGTTTGAATTTTGACTTTCTGGCCCACATCTTGAGAGAATATTAAAATAAAATAAAAATTCTGCAACATCTGCAACATAGATGTTATTTCAGTTGGGAACAACTGACATCACTACTGTTTGGAGAAATTAGAGTACATAGGTTAAAAAATTGTTTAAATGATTACAATGTAAGTGAACGTTTAATCCTGATTTCAAATGTATCTGCAGATTACCTATATTAATTTCTATACAAAATTTACTGGGAATATGCAAACATTTTTCTGTCAAAACCCAGATAAGATTGACAGATTTCATATTTGCACACACAGAGAGTAAAGTGACACAGTCATCAGTACATTGGACTAGCTATAACATGTCTCCAGCATGTCCACACACCCTCCTCTCCAGCTGACGCTTGTTCTGCTGCTCCACCTCTAGCTTATCGTCAAACTCCTGCTGCAGCCTCTTCTTGGTGAACTCGATCTCTCGGATGGCTCGTTCATACTTCAGCCTCCACTCTCCTCCTGTCACAGCAACATGTTCACAGTCTGCTCCATCTCCCAGTGTGTCAATTCTTGATGCACTTTATTGCTTAATATGCATTTTTTAATATGTTTAAAACAAAACTAGTGAAAAACAAGGATTTGAAAAAATACCTGTCAATTTGTGTGTTATAATAAAATATATAAAATAATATAAAATATGGGTACTTAAGAATACATTTTACACTTACAAAAAATAAAAGACTAAATAAATATACAGAATAAATATAGCTATATCCTTTTGATAGATTTGATTTTAGATTTTGATTAGTTTTTAACAATGACTCAGAAGAGACAGATAAGGAGAGCAGATGAGAAGGGCAATATCTGTCTGACCTGTGTCATCATCATCCATCTCTCCATTGAGCTCAGAAGCCCTGATGAGTCTAGCCTCCATCACCTCCATCTCCATAGACTCCATCTGTTTCTTCATGCTGTCAAACTTGGCCTGGTGAAGGAGAGATAGGGAGACGTTTCAGTGACCCCAAACTGCTTCAGGTTTTCATGCTCTGAATCCCAAACAGAAAGAGCCCTAATCAGGTCCAGCCAAAGAGGACTGCAGAAAAAAAGCTGTATTTTATTGTGGATGTAGAATTGAAATGTTTTGTGCTGAGTAGTAAAACTTAACTGTCTTATCACAGTAAGCATGTAGTTATTTCTGCAATAACTAGGCACTGACAGGTTTTGAATTTGACACTCCTGGTGACTCACGTCATGATATTATTGACTGATTTGGAATTGGAGCAATTCTCATGAGCCTTTTCAAGCTTTTTTACGGGAAGAAACTATTACAGTTGTACGCAGAATGCATACTAACAATTGTAGGTTCAGGTTAAGGGAGTTGTTTGGGTGCTCTCTACAGGCACATTGTAGTGGTCAATATCACATACCATCTAGCAAGTTTAATACTGTATAGTTAAAATCCTTCAGCTGGATTAATTGGCTTCTTCAGATAATGTCATCAGATGATAAATCAGCTCTCTGGTTAACTTGCTGAGTATGAGAACAGACAGGAGCAGGGGTGACAGCTATTGGAGCATACTAAGTCTTTTCTGCATGGCAGAGGAAGCCCATGATGATTTCCAGTACGTGAGAGTTGCATCCTGGCCCTGTGCCATCCAATTAGTCTCAACGCAAAATGTCATTAAAGTGAAGGAAAACCTTGAATCAAGCTTCGATAATATATAGTAACAATAGAATCAGTTTTAGAAGCAAGGCCCAACATTAACACTTGTACCTCAAAGACAGAAAAAAAAGAGGGACAGTCATGGACCAGAAACACTCAGTGCTCTAGTCCCTCATTATGCATACCGGGTTTCACACCACCGCATCCACCAATATCCCCGGACCTTTGTGTCACACCCTTTATCAGTCTCCTCTGGGAAGCCAAAGCCAATAATGTTAAAACCCACTGAACACGTTTACCTCCATGCTGTTTTTGGCCAGACTTCACTATGTCAAGTCCAGCAGCCAGTACCTGAACCAGCCTTTGCCCATCAGCACTGCTGTCTCCTAGCTACACTGTAGGACCATATTCACAGCAGGAACATGTCACTAGCTCGGCTTCATTAAGCAGCGTAACCCTTTATTATGGTGCCGCTAACCATCTCAAACACTCATCTTCCCTCCTGCAGTGGGTGGTCCAGCACCTCAAGTCGTCCTAAGCTGCAATTAGTTCATGTTGCAGCAGCAGTCCCCCAAGCCTAAACCTGGTTCCTTTCCCAGTGGAGGATGGAACGAAACAAACTGTCCCAGGCACCACAGCTAGTGAAACAGAGTTTGCTGAACTGATGCACACAATGAATAACTTTTTGAACATCATCCAGAAATTAATGAATATTACAAATGTAAACCAGCAACAGTAAAAACGATCAGTCAGTACTATTACCACTCAGAGTAAGTGAGAGACAAAGACTTTGAATCTGTAGTGAGGCCAGTCACTCAGTCTCACCCATGAATCTCATGAATGATTTTATTGAGTTTCTGTGGCTCCATTGAAAGCAACAGAGAAGAACCCTGAAGTTTCTGCTGGAAATAAAGGACACTATTCCCACACAGAAAAATGTTGTGTGGCACCAAAGAGCACCACGTTACATGCTGTACCTACACTTAGGAACAACCAACAGAGTGCACTGCTCTTGTCACTAATATTGCACCAGCCGCGTTACATTACTTTGTTGTTCAGCTCATTATGTCATGTGTCATATCAGAAAATATGCTTTTTAAGATAGGATTAATTGTGGTGTAAAGGTTACCACTCTCTACGTGTAGGCAACACAAGAAATTTCACATTTCTTTAAAGCAGGTGTTTTGCCTCTCCCTGTATCTATCCAAGCATTCACTGGAAGAATATCTCCACAAACCTCTATAAAAAATGAGAAACAAATCAAATGGTGAGTTAAACTGACTGAGAGAGCAGAGAGTGGGATAGTGGTGGAGAAATGACCTGACAATATGATTTTTAAAATACAGCCATCACTGCTTGTGCGTTTGTGTAAATGTCCCTACCTGCAGGTCCTTCGTGTCCCTCTCAAGACGCAGCCTCTCAGATGTTTCGGTCTCTAGTAGCTGGGAAGCCGACTCCCCAGTGTTCCGCTCATCAGCCAGTTCTGATGACAGCTCGGTGATCTGATGTAAACCACACACACTCAGGTACTGAAACTAAATTTAACCTAATCATGCATTGTTTTTTTTAATTTATTGGTGTAGTTCTATTGTGGGACATAATATTCTACACAGTATATATAGATAGTGCTGTGGGGTGGAAACCGTCTGTTGGCCTCTTTCAGTATGAATTTGTTACAATACTAACTTTGTCAAACATATTTTCAGTACTGTACTTACCTAATGCTAATAAATGTCATTTCTTATTTAATTTAATTTCATTTCTTTTTAAGAAAATATTCAGAACTCTTATTTTTTTTTCAATCTGATTTAAAATAATTTCTGTATGTTTACCCGGCTCTCAAGACGGTCACTGTTGAGTCTCAGCTCATTCCTCTCTTTCTCCACTTTCTCCAGCTTCTGCTTCAGCTGCTGAATCTCTTCCTGATGGTGAAAGGAGCAAAATCTTAATGCCAGACTCGCATGTCTGTATGCATACAGCAGATCAAGTGAATTAATCTACATATAAAAAGTCATATTTATATGAAGATTAATTCACTTCCAGTCATACAATTTTTTTTAACAACGTTTCTGTGTCAGAAAGATCTATATTACATCATTAATAAGATCAACACAAAACAAAACAAAACAGATCCTGGGGAAACTATTTACTATTTTTTAAAGATAATTTGCTGTGACCATCAGCATTCAAGAATGCATTAGATTTACATTTCACCAAAAAACAGTAGCAATCCAAAAGCTCACACCTTTCAAACTGTTATATAATTATATATACACATTGTGTGTGTACATGGTTTTGTGTCACAATCTTCTGAAAATGAAGAGGACCACTACCAGCATTGTGGGGATCAATATGCTGAAGTTCATACTTTTTGCGTTAGTGTTGGGTTGGGCATTAAGTTGAGAATGTAAAGGTTACGTAAGGGACTAGGGAATGTATTATGCCAATAATGGGTCCCTTTAAGCAGTGTACAATGTTGTGCGAGTGTGTGTATTACGTACGTCCTTTCCTCGAATCTGTTCTTCAGTGAGCTGTACCTCTATAAGAGGTCTGACAGTAGTGAAGAGCTTCCACCATGGCCAGTGTTTGACTCCACGATTCTTCTTTATGTTCTTCTGGATGCAGCGAATGGCCAAATCCTGGATCTGTCACACACACAGAAACACAAGCCCAACAATATTAGACAGAAGAACAATACCAGAGTCATTACTGTGTGGCGCTATTCCAAAAATTGCTCAAGACATTCCTATGTGGCAATGTGTGATTTTTAACATTTGTTATGATTGAGCCACAAAATAGGTCACAAAGCAAAATAAATGAATACTGTATACTGCCATATTGTAAACAGAGGTTTTTAGTAAGTCCTCGGAAAAGTGTCTATCCTATTCCATTCTGCCGATGCTATAACGATAATAACTGTGGTTGCATGACTGGTTCCATAAACAACTTTAATATTCCCAGTACTGAGTTTGGATGTCTGCCTCCCCTATATAGCATCATTCACAAGAAAAGTGATTTTTTTTTAAATCTCCAGTGAAATGGTTTTATTATCATTAGTGATGTTTTTCTCTTGAAACAGAATGTCTATGTAGGATATTCAATGAGCTCTTTTATGATATAAATTAGGATGTATAAGTGAGGCAGACTGTTGAAAACATTGCGATGACAGAATGTCATACGTTTTTTTATTTACACCCATTACTTCAGAATGAGGTCACTAGTGATGACGCACTGTTGTCCAGGAGAGTCAGTCAGTTTAATGGTATCTTTAAATCACAACAGAGAAAGACATTAGGACAAATGAAAGTTACTTGTGAGACCACAATGTCTTGGCTGACTTTGTATTTAACAGCGGGAAAAATTATTTAATTGAATGATTTTTTTTTAGGCCAACGCCACCTCACCCTCTCTCTCTGATAGAGTAAGTGGATTTCCTGTACACCAGACTTTTACATTTGCATTTTGAATGTTCTTTGCTGGTTTTATTAGTAAATAGGTTGAACTTGGAATTCAGGCTAGCTGTATGTTCAGATTTTCAATCAACAAACATAAATATCTGAGTTGAATAAGACTAAAATGTTTTGATGATTCTTGCAATCACACCCCTGCTCCATATTGTTGGATATCATACATTCTACGGACGTTTACTATACTTTGCCATCTATGCATTTGTGTTTTGAATGATGGCTGTTGTCAGACAAACTGCTAATGTTTCAAGCACAAATAGAACCATCAGTGCTATTCTGGCAGCTTCTTGAAAAAGAAATTTTCTCAAACTTCACATAATCAAGAGATCCATTCATAACACACAACTGGGACAAATTGCAGAACATTTCTGTAAAAGCGTCTGAAATGTTACTCATTAAAGGCATTTTTCTCCCTGAAAAAAGTCATTGAACTGAAATGTCTGATTCTAGGTTCAGGATAGGCGGATGAAAAAAAAATCAGTCATCAGAGCTGGATTTGGAAACATGAGCATGTAGACAGTTGCTGGTTTAAAAGTACACAGAGACCTCAAGGTCAAAGAAAAGGTCTGTGCAGCAACAGTGCAGCAGGATTCATGGACGAATCAGCACTCTCTTAGAGAAACTGCTTCTTGCTCATTTCATTCCCATAATTATCAGATTATTATTATTTTTTTTACAAACATCAAGTCTAATTCCCTCGCTAATCCTGACCCTAACAAGATGTCACCATCATCTCAAGTGTCCACTCAAAATAGGACAAGTACAAGTCAAGAGAACATTACCACACTTACTATATAAACTAATGGTATTAATTATGTAAATTTGCTTTTCTGTAGTAAAATAATCATGTCAAGAATTAGCCATATAGTATTCTACGAGCTGTCAGCTAAATCCAATTAGAAAAGAAGTCTTAGAACCTGACAGGTGGTCACAGATAGAAAGGTAAGATGGAAATAGCAGGACATATTAATGTTATTGTCCCCTTTTGGTTTACAGCGTATTTACAGCAGGACAGATGCTGGTACAGTGATCCCTCGCTATTACACGGTTCAACTTTCGCGGCTTCGCTGTTTCATGGATTTTTTTAGTGCAGTTTGTTATGCTTTTTTTTTTTACAGTATATGCACGCGCGTTGTGCTCTGTGTGGAAAAGGCTGTGCTCGGGACGGAGACGCTGGCCCTTTAAAGGGCGGAGCTTAGACCAGACCGTCTCGCCCGCAAGCAGAGGAGTCAGGAAGGAGAGAAATAGGAGAAAGTGTCCAACCGCATAGGTTGATTATTAAAATGATTATTTTACAGTATTTCTAAAAACTATCACAGTTATTTGTTAGAAAATGCTTCTATTTTTATTTCTTAAACAAATGCTTGGGCCTGTAAAAAGGTTTTGTTCCTTGCTTTCAATGTTTTATGGAGTATTTCATTGTATAATAACTGTAAAAAAATAAAGGTTTCTACTTCACGGATTTCGCCTATCGCGGGTTCTTTTTGGAACGTAACCCCCGTGATAAACGAGGGATCACTGTATTTAAAATTGTGACACATAATTGCACAACAGGTCAAATTCTTCTTCTGCTGCTTTGACTTCTTCTAGAAAACGGGTTGCTCCGGTCATTCAGTGTATTTACATGCACGCAGGTAGCCAGGTGACCGGGGTAATTGGAGAACATGTTTTCATGTGCTGTGGTAACCTGGTTACTGCTTTCAGTCTTTAGGAAACTATCTAATTAGATTCACTGTTGACTTGCTGGCAGTGGAATCCCCCATACTCTTCTACTCTCAACTGTTCCCAATGAGAACAAAGAGAAGAGACAGACTGCAGGGCTCAAAGCAGCCTGAAGATCTCTTTCTATTTCTCAATTCCCGCATGGCAAAGCACAGTCTGTCTTCCTCCGATTTTTCCTTCCTTCCTCCCTTTTCTCATTCTTCTTATTCATTTCCTGGAGTGTATTGAACACTGTTCCCTGTGGGAGAGGGCCTTGGAAGGAAACTGGGGTGGTTCCCCAAAGAAGACCAACAGACTAAATGGCAGAACAAACTAACTGAATTTGTGTTATGGTGATATAAACAGGGTGTAAAAACACATCAATCTCTATATATGGACATTTATTTTTTTCAAAAGTCAAATACTGTAAATAAAGATGGACAACACACCGTTCCACAGTAATGATTATAACACATCAAAGGCCTCTCATTGAGTGCTTTTCAGTAGTTTTTTTCAGTAAAAAGCTATGTGCAGCACTTTTTGCCCTGAAACTTAAAGATTGTCTGAGCTTTTCTACAAAGGAGGATGGCCAATGACCTAAATTGACTTAAATGTTAGTACTGATCCGGAAACACAACAGAATCTTTATTATTTCCACTACAGTAAAAAAAAAAAAAGCTTTAAATGTTTACATGTTTCTAAATCCACAAAATATTATTACTTGTAAATTTTACATAAAAAATAATAAGGGTTTTCAATATGGACTGACACCTAGCATGTAGGAGAATTTAAAAGTGTTTTATAATTCACAAAATAGGTATAGACAGGCATTGGTATAGAATTAACACTGTTTTGTCAACTACACAGACTGAGCCAAAAGCTCATATGCTGATCAGCCCACAATTTTCGACTGACTATTAGGTGAACAGCACCCGTGTGGTCTGTAGTAATTATCTGTTAGCTTGTGTGCTGAGAGACTGTGTTGCTATTAATGGAGTCATGTCAAGTCTAACAAAGAGAAGTTAGAGGTCGATGTCCCCCGACAAGTGTCTTCATGTCCCCGTGGCTTCAAACCAGTAGAGCCACAGAGAGGTAGACAGATAACTGTTCATGAATTGAAAGGTTTTGTGACATACACATACGCCCTCAAATCCTTCCCATTGTTGTTTTTCCACTCGAATTATATGTGACTAATATAACTCAATACACACAGTGCATGAATGTGGCTGTTAGCATTGTATTATAATCAGAACTACTAAGTTTTCCTACAGTGTGGTCTACGTTTTTGTTGTAGGTCCCATGACATGAAAATATATGGTCATAGGGTTTAATGCTACACCTATCTGATTCACCTGCTGAACTGGCAGAAGGTGATGGTGATGGCAAGGTGTCCTTAACAACAGAGAGCAGGCCATTGCAATGTCTACCCACTCTCATCTGCTGGTTACGGTCAACTCAGATTCACGTCATTCTTATTCAACACCACTCTGCACCTCCAGACACCAATCAATTATGACAGACTAAACCTATAGAGACTTCCTCCATTGGTTTGTGTTTTATGGCATATAATACGTGAGAAAACAAGAAGAGAATACGTCAGAAAAAGAAGAAGAAAATAAATGAAACATATGTTCTAATGCAACTGCTTGCTTTCAGTGGTCACAAAAAGATGAACCCAATTCCAAGTCACATCAATTACAAAAGATTCCTATTTACACCAAGAGAAGAGGCACAGACTTGGTCCTTCAGGGGAGACTGAGTCGTGAAGTGAAACCCAAATGCCCTTGAAAAGTAATTTCAGTTGGCAGGCCTGTGCCTAGTGTGGCAAGACAAAATAAACTGAACACACACACACACACACACGCACACGAGCATGCACGCACACTTACAAGATAAACATAAACTATGTATCTAAACTGTGAACTGTGTGTTCACAACAGAAAACTTCCACAAGCAGCATCAAAACCTCTGTGAAGTGACACACATACACACAGAGTAAGTCAACAGATCCCCACTGGCATATTTAAGAGGCAGTCAGCACACAGCAGTTGTATTTTCTACTTGTCAGGCTCATTCTAGTAAAAAAAACAAACAAACACACAGACAGACACACACCAATGACCCACAATGTGCAGAAAATTGCAAAGTCCTCTACAAGGGCAACTTGTGAAGCATTCAAAAACCTTGTTTAGCTCGCATGGAAATACCTCTCCTCAGGTTTACACTTATTTTATTTCACTGTGAAGCATCCAGTAAATCTCAGATGACATGATGGTCTTTAGTGAACACAACATAACCATAACATAAAACCCTCAGCCATCAGCATAGGGCCCAGGGATTATGGAAAGTCAACGCAAATTGTAACCATTTGCTGTTAATAGTAAACCAGTGAGAGATTAAGTCCTTGTTGCAATAGTGACTCTTTCTGGTTAGTCTGAATGGCTGTGCAAAACAAGTGGGATAGTCTCATTACAGCATGTGTGCCAGGCCATGTTCAGGATCTGATTTCTCAGAGTAAGAGTTGAAGTGAAAACTGACGCCAAAGTCAAAGCTCCAAGCTCATGAGAGGATATATACTGCTTACACAGGTCAGGCACTTAATATCAACCAATTATGGTTTGAAAGCCAAAGCCTATCTGAGTACAGTTGACCACATGCACCTTCTAATGATGACTTCCAGCATTAGTAAACATCAGTGACCTCTGAGGGCAACAGATGTGAATCCAGGAAAACAGCTTTGTGATATGGTAAAACAGAAGAATGGCTGCATTAGTTGTGAAGTTGATAAAACTGAAGACATGATGTGATGCAGTCATTATGCACCGGATGTAGATAATTCCATGAATAGGCTGATTCATGCAAGGTCTTCAGACACCCCCGCACAAATTAAATGAAATGAAATGAAATCAAAAATTGCAGCAACCTCAGTACAGTTCATCTTTGGTGATTCTGTCCAGAGTTAATTTTGAGCTTCATCTAGTCACAGCACTTCTTTAAGAAGAACTACACTGACTTCCCCACCATCACTCATGTGTCAGTTCACCCTCCTGCAGCTCCTCAGTCATATGGGGTTACCTTTTTGCCAAAAAGACATGCAGCTGTACCTAACACTTTTCTTGGTTTTTCGTCTTGTCTTGTCCTTCACTGCTCCCCTTGACATTTTAGACAGTGGAAATTTCAACCTGCAGGAGCTTTGATGTCTTTTTACAGCCTCCACAACCTTGCAGAAAGCAGTTAGCTTCTTTTTCAGATGTTCAGCCAGTTGCCGAGAGGAGTCCATGGCTACCACAAAGTTTCACAAATGACAATTTCTAATGACTGCTCATGACCTTCAGTTCACATCCTAATGAGTGACTTGAGGCTGTATGAGTTAATAAATGTCTTAATGAGTAGAAAGGTGTCCAAACTTTTATACATGCAGCAACATATTTTACATTTATGAAATCATTAATCACAGTTGAAACCTGTGTTTGCTGCAGGTGGTTTACTTACTTCTCAAATACACAACATATGCAGTTTGCCCAAATATGTTGCGTACATCTGTACACATGCACTGAAGAAGAAATAACTGTCTGTGGACTGTCTCTGGAGGGAACCACAGCAGACGCTCTTTGTTCATTCATTCAGGCCTGCTGTGGCAGACTGTCAACTGATCACTAGAGAAGTTTTGATCACTGAGATTTAGATTTTAGATGACGCGAATGCAGGGAGGGGAACTGAGCGGGTTGATGGGCCAACGAGGAGCCACAAGAAAACATAAGAAGTAGCCGAAGTTCATCTCAGGGGAAATCATTTAACTACTGCCGGCTCTATGGCCTCTGAAAAGACACCTGGTATTTTCCTAAGGCCACAAATACACTGGTATTCCCTAATGCTTAGTTGAGAACTTTAAGAACGAATGCCACAACAGATGCAACTTTGTCTTACCTCTTAACACCACAAAACACATTAAGGTAGGGGGTGACAAGAGGATAATCAAGAAGGGCAGTTATATTTTTCCATAAATTAATTACACTATTAATACACACAAAACATTGTACCAACAAAATTTGTCGAATGTCATAACGTACATCAATAGAGAGAAACCCAAACACCCTTCAGATGTGTTATTAAGATCTTGCACACTGTATGTAACAGGCTTACCTTTCTCTTCTTGAAGGCCTGTCTGGCCAAGTGTCCCCTGCAGGCAGCCTGGAACAGAGTGATGTTCCTCCTGGTCTTTACGTCCCGCTGCTCCTCCAGCTTGGAAAGAGTTCCTGCTCTGAAGAAGACCTGCAGGAGGAGAACAAAGGTTCAGACAATGTCACACAATAGATCTTTCCTGGACTACACACATTGTAAGTACCTTCTCCCACATATAGGGCCACATGAAACTAAAATACTTTCACCAGTTATGAAAAATCAGTTTGAGGGTGTGATTTAGGATTTGAAGAATCATGAGTCATATGCTTGAAACTTTGCTAAATCTGGCTCCGACTACAGTTTAAAATACTTTGTTCTGTCTGATGTGTTATACTTCCACTGTTAAAACAAGCAGCATTCATTTATGGCAGTGTAACAACACAACAGATGCCAAATAAGTTATTCATTTGGCTGTTGTAAAGCAGATTGGCCTACTACGGGGATAGGCAGGAGATGTATTACACAACTGGCAACTAACATATTTTCCCTGGACATATGTGTAATGGATAAGTCTCGTTTCCTGCCTTATACACACTATTACTTTATTTGAGAAGCTACATAATGATGACTTTCACACATTGTCTAAAATGGCGCTGAACACTTCACCATCTCAACATCTTCAGCTCTTACAAAAGTGTTTGTGAGCGAGGCTCAGAGCTTCCATCCAGGCGCACACATCCTCCCGTCAAGTTCGTTTTTATAAATCAAACGGTTGTGTGGCAAGTGGTGTACGCCTCTTTCAGCCCCTATTTCATGCATACATGATGGTTATAATAAGCCTCCTTGTCATTTTAGTCACATCCTAAAGGTTCCTGGTGTCTTTCATCTCTTTTGCTTAAGATTTGAGCAGCAGTGCTATTTCCTGCATGCCAATGAGAGCGCCATTTCATATGACGATGGGCTGACACTTGGCCACTGGTAATAACCGACATCATAACGCCTCTAACTTCTTTTTCATAATTTGTGTCTGGGGAGTGACACCTCTGCCCTGCTCCTCAACCCCTGAATTAGCTGGCAGCTCTTTTTGGAAGTAGATTCATTAAGCAGAGGTTTGTGTCCTGCTTTGTCCTTCAGAGGATGTGACTGTTCATTACTTTAACTGTAATTTTCAAAACTGGCAAAGCAAGGGAGAAAGCATGGCTCGGAATATGAACAGGAGATAATATTGTTGATCAGATGCGTGTGCCACGTAACTTCACCTCTATAAAACAGTGCTGTAATGTACTGTTTAATATTGACCCAGCCCATAAACATTTTGATATGCAGACCAAAACTCAGTCCTTCCAAAGACAAGGTATATCAAAGGCATACACCGGAAATAAAAGAGAGGTTAGACCCTTCACAAAGTATGAAATTCCACATCCAATAACTGCCTATGGTCTTTCTTCCTAGAAGTTAAGCAGGTCAGGTTGACTGGAGACTAAGTTGCAAGTCAGAGTAAATAGTTGTGAAGCCTCTGAGTTGGGATTAGTTCAGCTGTTATTTTGCAGGTACCTCCGTCCCATGGCCTTTATGTTATAGCTTCTACATTACCATTAAATTACTGTGAAGAATTTCCACCTTTTTTAATTTCTGTGATTCCCCTTCCAGACAATTCTAAATTTTTGTATTTTCTTTTATTCTTGTGTCCTTTTGCATTTAGACATTTAATCTTTGACTTGAGATTTTTTTTTTAAATGCAGTTATAATTTGCCACCAGGGCCTGGTAATAGGTCATGAGGAATTTGGTTGAATATACAGTATAATAGACACTGTAGTAGATATCTTTACTTTCCTCCTTCAACGAGCACTGATAAATTCTCATCTCATGGGAAATGCTGCAGTGGGCACACAGTGTCAAACTGGCCTGTGAGGAGAGAGCACATCTGAGCAGTGCTGCTGTGCTCCCTGGTGACCCATTTGGAATTGCAGGGATGGTTTAAATTACACCAGGCAGACAGCCACATACAAGCTGGCAGTGAACAACAGGGACACCTCAGCAGTGAGAGGTGGTCCACATTTCATGTGTTATGGTTGACACGTCAATGTTAGTTAATACTCGCCCCCACAATAAAACTATGGTGTAACAATAACTGAGAGGCTTTCCAGTGTCCTGAGCTAAGACTAAGACTGAGCTAATCAGCAACTTTAGTTGCCACAATTAAAGCCTATAAGTGTGGGCAGACTTATGGTGGAGTTATGGTTTCAGTGGGTTGAAAAATTATATTAAAGTTTTAGTTTATAGAGCATGTCATGTGACCACTTCAAAAGTTTGTAGTATATATAAGTATAAGCACAGACAGTATGCCTATGCCCAATGTTACTCTTGGAGGCAATATAAAAGTCCTGCTGAGCAAACTGACCCCCTCTTAGTCACCGTAAGTGTTGTACAATAGGAAATTACAATGTACAGATACTCACAAATCATGCATAATGGTGCACAGCTTGACAGAGTAGCTAAGCCTTCTTTTGCATACTCAGCCAATCGTTAAGTAAAATGTCTTTAACTGTTGTTACTGTGAGCTGTGCATTTCTTTGCCAACACTTCAAGTTTACTTCTCACACATAGCTCATGTTTTCTGTGGATAAATACCTCAGAAACTGAGCTAATAACATGCAATGTGTTTAATTAACTCTACCTATTCCACACCAATAGCTTGTTGACAATAGAATTACATATATGATGCAAATAGCTCTTACACAACTTTATACACAGCATCTTGTTGTCAGTGTATTAGTTATTCTGATGACGGTTTGAATATTAAATAACTTAACAAAGTAAACACTTTATTTCACCCAGTATATGTAACTACTGTAACTCATCAGGTATTACTATATGTATTTACCTACTTCGATGCAGCTCATTTATTCAAAATGATTGCCACACTGCATAATGTATTGTATTGTACTATACATTATGCAGTGTGACAAGTATAAACCGTGCAAATTATAAAATGGTTTATAGAAATTATAAAATAGTTTATAATTAGAACGAGAAGCCCACTACGTGGATTGGTAACACTTTGTCTTCCAATGTCATTTGCCTGGACCTGTTTATCTAATTTGCAACTTAAACTAGAAAAATAGTAACGCCTGTAAAACAAACACCATAGAACAAGAAAGATGTGAGTTGAAACTTTATCTGTCAACTAGAAAGCTGATTACAGAGTGACAGACACCAAGACAGAGAAGGTTAAACTCTTTGCAGTGTAGAGAGAGAGACTAACTCTAAAAGACAATTAAAGGTGCACACTGCTCTTTATTCCACAGACGCTCACACATCTTATTAACAAAACCATCAGCATGTCTTTTTCTTTGTGATTAGCAGAGTTTTTTTTTTATCTCAATGAGTTGGAGTTTGGCAGCGCCTGACTGCTGCTTGGCAGAGGTCACAGACACAGAGAGCCACAATGATCAGCCTCTGCTCATGGAAAGCGACAGATTAAAAACAAAACACACCAGGACTACTGAAGGTGAAAATGGAAGTGTGCAGACTTGTCACTGCATAGGAACAAAACAGCATTGATTTCTTGATAGCTACCACGCCTTCTGCTAGAAATGTAGGTGCATAGAATGGGGAAAAAAGCTTTCTAATTATCTGCAACTGAGAGTGTCACCGAGTGAAAAGACATAAAGGCTTGAGGCAAATACGTTCCTTGATGGAAACACAAAAGACTTCCAAAGACAAACAACGGTCTTGTCAGGATGATGGTGATTTGCTGTGAAGTTTGGATTGTTATGTTGTCTAGAAAAAAATACAACCAAGTTCATGGTAATTGTTTAATGGTCACCATAGTAAAATCAAAAAGTTGTCATGCGCACCACTCTGCTGCTTTCAAGTCAACATAAACACTGTTTATTAATGATGTAATTTCATTTCACCGCCAGGAAAACTCATCGCTTCTCATGTTTGACATGAGACTAAAACACCCTGAATGTAGAATGTTATGTTCTTAGAGTCGTTGGAAGCTATTTTAATGTAGTGTTCTGTTATATTCACTCATTGTTTCTCAATCACTTCAACGTTGCCTTTGATTATTCAGCTATTGTCAAAGAAACTCTGTGAATCCAGCACATATTTGACATGTATGCCTAGTAGGAGAGAGAAGGATTATACCTTCAGAGACTGAAAGTTTCACTGAGATTATTTTATTTAAGCATAAAGATAAACTGAGTAAACATGGCTGGAAATAATCATTACTTGTCACATTCTTTAATCAGTAGTTTACAACCTCTGTCTGCAGTGATGAAGACCTGGCCATGATTTGAGTTCAGCTGTTATGTTGACACTCCTCGAGTGTATAATGAGATGAAGAGTATGCATGCATCCTGTATGTGACTCCACTCACCCTGCTCAGCCCCATGTGGTAGCTGCTCTTCTCCAGCTCCAAGGACTCCAGCAACTCCTCCACTGCCTGGAAACCAGCAAAACAAACACTCAGTAAGCAGATAAACAAAAAAACAACCCCAGTTTGTCCTGGCCTAGGACCTCTGCCTCGTCACATGACCTGGTTGCCCAAAGGAGGATAACTTGGTGCCATAGCAACAAACACCACTCCCCCTGAACACCAGCAAACACAAACACACAAACACACACACACCCTTCCTCTCAAACTGCCTCGAGGAAGCTGAAAGCACAAAACAAGTCAGACAGTGAAGCGACTCAGGTCCCTTTTCCCTCTGGATGCGTCCACTGTGTCAACTCAACCTTTAGAAAACTAACTGCAGACTGCCTCGTTGCTGCAGCTGAACTTTGAGGTTTTCTAAGACTGATACTAGAATTAATGACTGAGAATTTGACTGACTCTGGGACAAAATTTGGATATTATACATTAGCTTTAAAGATATATAGTTGAATTTTCATTCCTAAAGATTTAGCAGTAATAAGGCTAAACATTTAAATCTGAAGGTTAAGCTGATTCGGTGATACCACTGGATAAAGATGTGTTTAATCATTCAAGTCTACTCAAAATAATATACCCTGGAGGCAGAATGCTTTCAGGAACAGAGGCAAACAAGCTGATTTTGTCTTGAGTAACATATTCAGTACGAGATCACAGCTTGTACCCTTGGACACAATTCAAACTGCACAAATTAAAGATACACTCCAGATGTTTTGCAGACAGGGTTTAGTATGATGAGGATTTTCAAGACCGTAAGACAAATGTCAAAAGGGTCTACCTGCCGGGAGGGATGAAGATGTTAGAAGGTGCGATTTAGTGGAGAAGAGGGTTAACAGGGTCACCGAAATCATTAAGACCTGGAACTCCCCCAGCTAAAAGGTACACGCAGGACATGGAGGTCAAATATAAGTTAACAAAATACTCTGTAGTCTGGAGTGTGGGACTTTGAGCGATACTACTGATCAAGTCTAAACATCTTGTCACATTTTTTTACTGTCTCCTGTCTGTAAATGGCTTGAGAAATAGCTCAAGTCTCCCAACAAGCCAGGGGGCATGTTGTGTTAGTAAAGCAACAGGACTTCTTTTGGCAAGTTAGACAAGTTACATTTTCAGAACACCATCTCCCTATGGCCACCCTCCTTCATCTCTTTATTCCTTGTCTCACGCTCTCTCTCTCTCTCTTTCACTGTTCATTCAGGACCACACTTCTATTGGTGTGTTTTGGTGTGATGGAGAAAAGAATTCACTTAATTTCACTGATCTTGTTAATCAATCCCCTTAAATCTACTCTTATGGCAATGGCTATTCATTTGGTCTATAGTTAACCCTAACCCTCATTCAACTGATACATGCTAATGTTGAAGGCATTTAACTAATCGGGTTTGTCACAAAAAGGAACAGATTCTTTACATTTTTGACAAGACGAAGATGAGGTACAGAGAAGCTTAATGTGAAGATGCTTTGCCTCCAGCAGCCCCACCTCCCACTCATAAAAGCTAATCACGCCCTCTATACTGCCTGAGCAGAACGTAAGGACATTAATCATATGCTCAGGGATGTTCATAACCTGTTCTGATGCATGTACAAAAGGAATGGAAAGATAATGAGACAAGGGAAAAATGTGGAAGGAGACAAGGGAATAGGAGGAGAGGAGGAAAGGAGCTCTTCCCACTGCTGGTAATTAATCAGTACAGTAGCCGTATGCTGCCAGCCTGTGCAATCATAATTAATTACACACAAGAGCGCTCTTGGAGCAGGAAGAGGGCAGCAGAAACAGGAGAGCAGGAGGAGCAGTGAAATTAAGGGATTCTGTTCACACTGAGAGATTTCAATGTGGAGAATGACGAGAACGACGAGTGAAATACTCAGTGTTGCTGCTTCAATGTCCATCATATTTTTTTGTTTTACAAATAGCCGGGATTTTTATTAAAGAAGCACAGCACTTGCACTCCATACTTAACCTAAGATTTAATGCCCCCTCATCAGGGTCTTTCTTAGGAAAAGGAGCACATCATCCAGTATGTCTTACAAGACAATAAGTCAGATGATACAGTACACTCTTATAAGGGCAAATAATCTGACCTTGAAGTATAATTTCTATAAACTGTTTGGATTTCAACGCTTTAACTTTAAAAAATGTGTTTATTACTAAATGTTGTGATGCTGTCAAAAATTATTGGCTGCCCTTTTAAGAATCCAGTGAACCATACATATCAACTGACAATTCAGATCTATTTCAACTTAATGGATTGACTATCAACCTCAAATGAAAATAAATTAGACAAAACTAAAGCTGATTATTTTAGTATCTATAAATAACTTTTATAAAATAATTATTATTTGAGAGACGCAACACAACATAATAACAATGATCTGAGAACACCATATTAAAGGAATACATCAATTATCATTTTAAGATACCAATAATAATTATAATTTCATAATATTCAGTTTTAATTAGGTGGCCTCTACAGAAAATAATTATTTTTGACACTTACTGTATAAAAGGGTTTGAATGAGGGTTTAATGAGAGTAAATTTATTTCTTAAGCTATGTGATCAAAGAATCTCTGTTGGTCATCTCTATACTAAATCTATAACGTGCAGTAAAAGGACCCATACTAGTAAAACAAAGCCTTGTACTTCTTTCAGGCTTTGACAAGTGTGACTATGCATACATTCATAAAGGCAAAAAACTAAATAAAAAAGTTACATAACTAATATGAGTTAGGGCAGTGTCCTACATAGTATATTTTGTTATAGAAAAGACAGACTAACTTATTGGATCTGGGACACTAACAACCCAGCCCTTACTAAATGTAATTTATTCACAATAACAAAATGCCATGCAAAAAGTATACCGTTATACTGACAGTTTTCTAACAAGGGAACCTCATTTAAACCCCATGTCTAATCCAGTGTTGAAGGGCTAATAAGCTGTCATTCTATCAAACATTAATATAAACAAAGAATACAACAACTGTGGAAAGATTAGGGTTTTTATGTTCATCCCGAATTCCAACGCTACAGAGGATTCAAGCAAGCCCTGTATGTGTTCAAAAACAAATAACACTGACTCAAGTGATAACTGCGCATTTGTTTAAAAAAGTCTACCAATTCTTTTTTGTCATTATATATGAATGAACGCTTTGGTTTTACAGATCACACTACATTTACATTACATTTAACATTACTTTCAATTTGACACTAATGAAATGAAATCAGGTGATGGGATCTCAACATGGACAACAGTGTCTGATATTTAAGTGGCTTGACTAGAACACTTGGCAACATTGTGTTGCTTCATCTCCTGTATTGCCCCTCTGGGATGATGCTTTCTGAGAAGTTGCCGTTTAGTAAACCTGGGCGTTCAGTAAACCTGGATGTACTATGATGTTATGTTGTACAGTGGTAGCGTCCTCCTACTATCTGGCCATTGACGTTAAATAGCTTCAGGGATTTTTCTTTGCTTTTAGATATGACTCTGGAGTTCATTCTTTACCTCACTAAGATGACTTTAAAATCATCTTTACTGGGCACCCACTACTACGGAGCAGTCAAAGTACTAAATTATCTCCATTTGCAGACCATCTACCCTGCTGTGGACTAATGAGTATCTGAACTCTTTTATATTACTTTGTGATCCCTCCTTCAGTTTTATACCATTCAAGCCTTCTGAAATCATTTTTTCGTATCACGAGTCGCTCCTTCTGAATAAAAACTCAGGATATTTGACTGCTGCTTTTTGTAAGTCAAAGCACCTCAACACAAAACTCTGACCATTCATTATTTAGCTCTAATTAATTTCTGTTGATGTAATTACCTTGAGGGCTCTCATACTTTGACTTTAAATATGTGTATCCATCATTCACTGGCACCAGGGTAACTAATACTGTCCATAAAAACATAAAAACTGTTCATGGCATAATACACTGCCACTTTCCCTGCCAAAAGCAATTCCACAATAGTGGACATACATATATTAGGCTAAGACAAGGCCATAATAATTTTATTTTTCCAAAATTCTTCAAAAAAGCAGAACAATACCAAGTAATCTTGGCTGTGTGTGTCTAAAGCATCACTTATTTGATTCCTCCGTTTCCTTAGGCTTCTATCGTTGAAAAAAAACAAAAATAAGTCACAGCATTGTAATGGGTGAGGTGCGCTTCTATTGCCACACACACACACACGCACACGCACACGCACACGCACACACACACACACACACACACACACACACACACACACACACACACACACACACACACACACACTTTATGTGTGTTATGTTATGTTTATTTTGACTCAAAACTAAACCCTCCAGCTGTAGCTGTAAAACCATAGAGCATGTGACACATTTAAAATGTAAACACCAGTGCGTAGATGGGTGACTACGTTTGTGAGTGTTTTTGTAAACGGGTTTGTGTGCTTAAAAAGTGTTATCCTGGTGCTTAGTTTGGCTTCATAATGTGCTTTTGCTGGCTGTGCAGCACAAACATTCTATACTTAGAAAAGGTCATAGATTCAGCATATACGTAATGATAAACTCCCATTGAGACAACCACCTTCTGAGGTGGAACCTGAAACACCTGGCTGTCCTCCAGGTCTTGCAGCAGTACCTTCCTGTATCTGCATGTCTCCAATTCCTCGTCAACCTCACCATGTCTCCTCTCTGATGCCATCCTCACACAGACAGCCGCAACATATGCCATAATCTCTGAGACACTTGCACTCATATGAATTTAGAATCAGTGGGACTGAACTTGAGAGCCACAGGAAAAGTTGAGTCGAAAACACAGTCAAAAACACTTTAGACTTTTAGGCTTTAAATGGGTCAATTAAAAACACCACCTTTCAAACCAGCCACAACCATCACACTACAACCAAGGAATAAATCATTTTTTGGTACTTAGAGTGGGGAACCCCACACAGAGATAGTTTTCATCATAACAACACTCGTTATCCAGAAAGCACACAACAGCAGTCGTTATTATCAGGCTAAACCTGCCAAACACTCACCCTCTTCTCATCTGTGACAATGTATTGGCGGCCATGCTTCTTGGTGAGATGTGGTGCCAGGACATCAAAGCGTCGACGGAACTCAGAGAACACCATGTGGTCTGGGTATCCTGGGGACAGATATGGCACAGAGCGGAGATCAGAGCACAAAAACCCCCCAAAAGAGCCAACAGCAGGTCAACTCTCATTATCAGACAGAATACAGCCAAGAAAATAACACTTCAACAGTCAGGAGAAAAAGAGGAAGAAGTTAGGAGAGTCTGACAGGTGGAAATATTCTGTGTCACGGGGGATTCTCAAGCTTTTAGAGAGGTACAAACAGTGACAAATCTACTGGAACAGTCTTACTTTGGGACAAAGGACTAAAAGGACTTAAAGTATGACCTTTGAATATAGACAGAGAAAAACTAGACAGCAGTGGGTCAAGGTTATTAGAACCCTGTCAGATTTATTTTCTGGAAGTTCACTTCATTCACTGGCTTTAAACCAGCTGGGCATGAAAAACTCAGCACAGTGAAGAGGAGTTCATACTGACACCCCCATGGAGACTGTCCCTGACAGTATGGCTAAGATCAAAGTTCACTGACCTAAATGAAAATATAACTGTGTGAAATGGACATCTTCTTCTTAACACGTTCAAAACCAAAGCCACAATTTTAACATCAAACCATTAACTTAGAGAAACATGACTTTGTACTGTTTGAACGGTGGGTCTCACAAGAAACAATTATCAAAATTAAGGCAGCAGATCAATTCATATACCTTGGCTTCTACTACCTAGTATGACAGTGAATTATATTCCTAAAACGTAAATATCACGAGTCACAGATGTGCATAAAATACAACTGCGAGTCAAGGGGAAATAAGTTAAAATAAAAAGACAAAGGCTACAAATTAAGATGAATGAAGGTGAATAATAATATATGATCTTAATTCAATGACTCTAATGTTTACTCAGCCACCTACACAATCCAAATTGTTCTGATTTTCAAGGCAAAATTATTTTCATGTCTTTGTCACAACTGTTATACACTGCTGGAAAGAATTTCAATATGGCCAACTGACAGCAGATATAAACTGAATAAAACTGCACAAGTATTGACCGTTGTAGGTCACCACATTTTGTTAAAGCCCACAGACCTAGTAGGGGTCAAGCTCTGCCAGGTTCTTTACTCAGCATCATGCAATTCTTCACATCTTTTCATGAATGACAGAGTAGAGTTATGCAATGAGTTAAATGACCACTGTCATGAACAGTAGTTTACAGTTAATCAGAAAATACAGTGGGGCAAAAAAGTATTTAGTCAGTCACTGATTGTGCAAGTTCTTCTACTTAGAAAGATAAGAGAGGTCTGTAATTTTCATCATAGGTACACTTCAACTGAGAGACAAAATGACAAAAAAAAAATCACATTGTAGGATTTTTAAAGAATTTATTTGTAAATTATGGTGGAAAATAAGTATTTGGTCAATAACAAAAGTTCAACTCAGTACTTTGTAACATAACCTTTGTTGGCAATGACAGAGGTCAAACGTTCCCTGTAAGTCTTCACCAGGTTAGCACACACCGTAGCTGGTATTTTGGCCCATTTCTCCATACAGATCTCCTCTAGAGCAGTGATGTTTTGGGGCTGTTGCTGGGCAACACCAACTATCCTCTCCCGCCACAAATTCTCTACGGGGTTGAGGTCTGGAGACTGGCTAGGCCACTCCAGGACCTTAAAGTGCTTTTTTACGGAGCCACTCCTTCGTTGCCCGAGCGGTGTGTTTGGGATCATTGTCATGCTGGAAGACCCAGACACATTCCATCTCCAATGCTCTCACTGATGGAAGGAGGTTTTGGCTTAAAATCTCATACATGGCCCCGTTCATTCTTACCTTAACACACATCAGTCGTCCTGTCCCCTTTGCAGAAAAACAGCCCCAAAGCATGATGTTTCCATCCCTATGCTTCACAGTAGGTGTTCTTGGGATGCAACTCAGCATTCTTCTTCCTCCAAACACGACGAGTTGAGTTTTTACCAAAAAGTTCTATTTTGGTTTCATCTGACCACATGATTTTCTCCCAATCCTCTTCTGGATCATCCATATGCTCTCTGGCAAACTTCAGACAGGCCTGGACACATACTGGCTTAAGCAGGGGGACACGCCTGGCACTGCAGGATTTGAGTCCCTCTCGGCGTAGTGTGTTATTGATGGTAGCCTTTGTTACTTTTGTCAGAGCTCTCTGCAGGTCATTCATCGGGTCCCGCCATGTAGTTCTGGGATTTTTGCTCACCGATCATTTTGACCCTGCGGGATGAGATCCTGCATGTGGCCCCACATCGAGGGAGATTATCAATGGTCTTGTATGTCTTCTATTTTCTTACAATTGCTCCCACAGTTGATTTAGTCACACCAACCTGCTTGCCTATTGTCGATTCACTCTTCCCAGCCTGGTGCAGGTCTACAATTTTCTTCCTGTCTGACTGTTTGAGGCTGTGGACAGGTGTCTTTTATACAGATAACAAGTTCAAACAGGTGCCATTAATACAGGTAACGAGTGGAGGACAGAAGAACTTCTTAAAGAAGAACTTACAGATCTGTGAGAGCCAGAAATCTTGCTTGTTTGTGGGTGGCCAAATACTTATTTTCCACCATAATTTACAAATAAATTCTTTAAAAATCCTACAATGTGATTTTTTTGTCATTTTGTCTCTCAAAGTTGAAGTGTACCTATGATGAAAATTACAGACCTCTCTCATTTTTCTAAGTAGGAGAACTTGCACAATCAGTGGCTGACTAAATACTTTTTTGCCTGTATATGCCAATTCCTACCTTGCCTATAGATGCGCAGTGCATCGAGCAGCTTTGATCCCCGGAGCTGAGCTCTCAAGAGGCCAACATCCAGAGTCATCAGGCCTGAATCAGGGCTCTCTCCATGGGTCACACGGGGCTCCCCTCCTCCTCCCACTGCCTCTGCTTTTGGCAGCAGACAGTGGACGAAGTGAACCCTGGAGCGTCGCACCATGTCAATCAGAGCATCCTAACAACACAAAAGAGTGACTATGAAAGCAGCTTCTGTTTGCCGTCGCATTTTAAGATCTCCATTAATATTATATAATGAAAATGTCAATTAACGCGTGTATAGGCCGCATCTCGGTGGATTATGGCTTTGCAGCAGCTTTAGAAATGCAATAGTGATGCCTGAGTTAAAAACAAAATCTTCGTTAAAAACGAAAGAATTAACTAAATTTCTATGCTTACAAAATGTATACCAAAACCCTCAATCCCCCTCCCAGGACATTTCCTGTTTGTGGTAATTCCAAATTGTCAGCTGACCTCTGTTTTAAAACAAACAGTAAGAGAGGTAACACAAGGAGAAATTCAGGGCCTTGAATTTTAAGATTTAAAAAAAGGGAATGGATGACCTTGACAGTGAATGGTGACCTTAAGTGCATTTTGAGGTCAGATCTGAAACTGTTAGACAGTGGTTTAGTGTATTTTTTCAAAATTGCACTTGATGACATCTAAATAATTTCACCATCAATGACACTGAACAATAACAAAAATAACTAGTTATAATAAACCACTTCAGCAGGACAAACAAGATTCATTTTGCCTTTGTTGTTGATTTTTACCCCAGAGTGCAGATACAAATTTCTTGGAATTCGAAGAAGATTTTAATTTCTGATTAATCTTCTTACCACTTGGAGTTTGACCTGTATACACAGGCTCCTCTTCTTGACAGCAGCCACACCTGTGGTAAATGTTTTCCTCATGCTGGTGGCACGTCGCAGGGCGAGTTGGGAGCTTCCCTCCAGACCAGCGATGGAGCCAGACAACACTGTTGCCCCACTGGCGCGGCTCATAAACAGCCCACTGATGTTCTTCCTGTGGTGGCAGAAGGGTGGTTTGTGTTCACAATCACTATCGCACTCATTTACATGTCCATTAATCTCCTGTCAACTCAAAACAATCTGACCACTCCCCCTCTGCCAATGAGTTCTATGCGTATAAATAAACAAAGTCCCAGAAAGATGATTTTTTTTTTGAGAATTCTGGTTCAAACTTTTGACTGCAAAAATCAAGACAGAGGATTTTGTTGTTTGAAATATTATAAAACCAATGTGAATAAAATCAAAACTAAGTATGTACGAAAAGATGCAAGGGTAAGTGAGAAAAAATATTTTTTGTAATTCACTACTGATGATTTGCGAGTAACTTCCACAGCCTACCAGCAATATCATTGTCAGTCTGTGTGACTGCTAACTCATATGTTTCTAAATGTAATAATATAACATTAATATAACAAGGATGGGATGTTAAAGGTTTTTCTCTGGAAAGCTGCCTGGTGGAATTTCTTTTTTTTTTAAAGATTACACAAGTAACTGGTTAATTTAAACACATCCTAAAGTGGCAGCATAATGTTGGAATCACTCTCTAACATATGGATGTGAAAAACACTACAATGTCCTCACAGACTCTACTCTGTGTTGCACATACTTCTGGGAATCCTGCAGCAGTGTGGCAGCGTTCTGGGCAGCGGGGTTGTGCTTGGCATGGCTCAGCCAGCCTTGAGCGTTGTACTCCACCCAGTTCGTCCCATGGCTGTGACCGAGCAGGAAGAGGTGGGGCTTCTCTCCTCGCAGCAGCAGACTGGCTCCTAGAGCACACAGGAACTCTTTACATCAATTCCCCAGTAAGATTAAGAAACATGAATGGTGCTTTGTGTTGTTTCTGCAACCTCCACAAGCCCACTTTTGATGACACGTTAAGCGCTCACCTTTGTCTTCTCCCTGTGCAGAGCCGTAGTAGCTGAAGAGTCTGTCCAGCATGGTTTCCTCAGAACCTCCAGGGTGAACAGCCTCCTCCTCCATCAGCCACAGGAGGCCCCGAGCCTCGTCCGTCCTGGCCAGTGTGCGAACCTGTGACGCAGATGCACAGTCCCAAAAGTCAAAGACTTTTTCTTTTACGGTCACGTTAACCTCAGCGGGAAAATCCTGACGTGATGGCAAGACGTTTATCAAAACCCTCGTTCATTACTCATCATGGGACAATGTGCAAAACAGATGAAACAACATTTAAGATTTAGGAAAATCCACTAAAACACACACTGCAAGTAAACACTGCACATGACAATGCTCTCTAACATCAAATAATAGATGGTCTATTCTCATTTAACATAATTTTTTAAAGCTTTAAACTGGGTGAGGTGTCTACACCGAAAGCAAGGACGTGTTATGGCTGTTGTTGCTATAGAGAAGTCTTAACTTAGAGCTAAAAGTCAAAGAGTAAAGAGAAAACATCACTGTTCTGACAGATTTCCACAGATCTTTACTCAAATCAGTCAAATCTTTCTGATGTAGTGAGGAGGAACATCTAGTTTACCCCATCGAAAGGCCTTTTCCTGCCTCTAAAGTTGGTTATGATACTTTCTGACTGTTGTGGTAATAAGTAGTGTGTTGCATTACAAAACCCAAGTATTACTGGGTGAGTGTCTACCTTGAAGTAAACTGCTTTAACTGCATCTGCATCATCTAAACTGCATCTGTCTATCCGAAAGCTTCACCAGGAATAAAATCTCTTCTTTTCTCTTTATTCTGAGTCAAAGTTATTCCAGAGAGACAACTTTCTTCTGTCCTGGACTGTTCTTCCTTGTTTGTTATTTATAAGCTCATAAACAGGTTACTTTACTTATTGATGAAACTTAATATCGGGCTGATTTAATTTAAAAGCATAAACCTGACATTTAACCAACCGCAGTGATGGATTCTAATCTTCCAGCTCCAATAACTTTCCCTCTTAAGACTTTGACATTGTTAGTCACACAACAAATCAGCAAAACAGAGACAAGCGATCGGGAAAACTATGTGAAAAGTCGAAACAATCACAAAGGGTCTCAGTAACTGGCCAGGGCTGGAATATTTGCAGTGAGCAGTCAGCTACAGCTTTGAGATTTCAACAGTTTCTTTCTTCATCAATCAATGACATTGTAATTTCATGAGCGACAATACCACTAAAAGATTTTTGCAGCAAGGCAGAACATCTGCTTTTTTCTTAAATGTATTATTTTTTGTGAATGCAACCAAATCAGCATCTGCAGAGTAAATAGGACAAAAGTGACCTATTTCCCCCCCTTGCTGCTTGGTGCTGAAATACTCAACCTGTATACTTTTCACTGGATAAAGCTCCCATTGTGGGTGCAAGATCATCAGTCATCTTCCTCTCTTCCCACTTATCAAGACCCAAATTAAGCTAAGGTGAAGTTTAGTTGAGGAAGGCATGTTTGGATCTGGTCTAATTATATTCAGTTTAATTCTCAGGGCTCTATTCTGGAAAATCTATTTATGCACCCAGAGTTAGGACACATTTTGCAGGTATGACAGTTCCAAACTTTAGGAACCACAATGAACAGTAAGTAACAGACAGATAAAATATGGCACAACTAAATTCAGGTCTGTCATTATTTGGTAGCTTAAAAAATTGTTTCAGTCCTCTTCCTAATTTAAATGTACAACGATAGAAATACTTTTATGTGGTATACAGGTCAATGCATTCATTAGGTACTTCACGGGCTTATATCTTTTCCACTGATTTTAAAATCTAATAGCCTAACCTATATGATATATAACACTGTTTGTATGTGCCTTCTGAATCCATTACAAAATCATTTGTAACACAGGAATCTTGCTTGCATCAGTCGAACTCTAAGAAAAATAAAAAAAAGAAAAAGAACCTGTACTCAACTGTAAAATACCCATAGATCTCAATGCCATTAATATGTCTGATCTCTTTTTACATCAAGATCCAAACATTATTTCCTGAGAAATAATTTATACAATTTAATAATTTGCACAAAAACACACTATATGGTGACACGAATACGCATCAATTCTGCAGATTTTCTGCAAATTTTGTGCTCCTACTAATTGTCTTGGCAGTGCAGAAAGAAACTGACTGATGGCCAAGGAGAGTGAGACCTTCAAACTGAAAATACTCACAAACTTGATTGCAATTAATTTCTGGAGTAGGAGAACCACCCCCCGAAAAAAGAGTCACAATCACCAAGACTCAAATTACGTAGATGGAGGCAACAGGCCTGGCACAGCATATAAATTATTAAAGTTTGCTTTTATCTCTAACAGTAAAGATTTAATTTGAAAAGATATTATGGTTTGGATACATAGTAGATTAATACAAACAAACTTTGAGGACATCCAAAAGACATTTGTGCAGATGAGCGCATTACTTTAGGGAAGAAAGAGATTGTTATAAGCTTATTATTCAATGTACTTCTAAGATGCCTTCAATCTCTCTCGTAAATTGATTAATTAATAAATATAAACATTAGTAGCATAACTCAGAGGCAACATGATAGAAATAAATTCATATTGATATTTTGATGAGAAATGGAAACACTGTAAAGACACTCTGTCCAAGGCCTGTGTTGTGAGAGTCAACTACAGTGAACAGTCTAATAATGACAACAATGACCATCAACTAAAAATCTAAATATTACTATAAAATAGTGGAAATATTATTTAACCATTTCAAAATTGGCAATTCAGATTTCTCCCACTAGCATAAATTGTTAATCATATGTCATACGTGGAAAACACAATTCTATTTTGTTAAAATATTTTCCTTTTTAATCTATGAAAGCCACTGATTAGCAAAAACCTAATAAACCTGTTGAGAAATGTGAGTGAGCTAAATATTTTAATTATAATTAGTATTTATTTGTAAGTGTTTTTACTAGCTAATGCACTTAGAGTACTTGGATGGAGAGTAATGGATTGTGATTGAGTGTTTGAATGCTTATTGTCGATAGTATGATGAATTCTAAAACAAATTACTCTTTCTTTGAATTATCTTTTTCACTTGATTTCAGTAAGCATTTTCTGACTTACTGCATTTATTTGTTTTTGAGGTCAGAGGTGTACAGAGGCCACAGTGAAATATTTTATAATAAGTACTGACCTCCTCCCAAAAACTAACCTTCCTTCTTATTGACAGACTGTTTCCTCTTTATACATAGTCCTTTAAGAAACCCACTGAATCCTCTGTACAACAAGATAAACTCTTTAATTTTAGCATTTCTTTTCCATTCCATCTCATTTTAAGTAATGGCACTATGTCAGCAACAGCTACAGCCAAGTTAGTCCTTCACAGTGTGGAACGTATGTAGGATATGTAATAAATAGAAAGATGAATATGGTTCAAAGTTTATGGTTCCTCATAAACTAATATACTGTTACAAGAAGGTCCTGCATGTTGCATCTGTGTTATTTTAAGTCAAGTAAGCAAGATGCAGAGTTTTCCCACACTGAATCTCAGATCAGGTGGCTTCAGCACACACTGATACAAGCTTTTCTATATTAGCCCAAGGCTACAGTTAGTTGCGTTTGCCATTGGGAACAAATGGCGCTATTTGTTGGCTTTGTCATGTTTTGGAGCACTCATTCGAAGCATGACTTGATTTGCATTAATTTCTCTCTGACTCACATTTACACTCTGGCACAAACTTAATGGCCTTGAGTCTGAGCAGGAACGCCTCAGCCTTCAGATGCAACACAAACAAAACCCTGAGATGAGCAGTTAAACAGACCACACATTTCTGATGGCAGAAGCATCACATGCAAAAAGATGTTTGGAGGAGACAAGTGAAGTGAGGTTTATTATGCTTACCAGGGCCTGGGTTGACGCATGGTCAATAGCTGCTACAGACCTTGATGTACTGCACTCTATGTCATCTAAAGCAAGCTCTATGTTTTCCTAGACACAGGAAGGGATAAAGGGTGAGATTAGTGACCTACAGCAAATTTACCAGCAGAAGATGATTTCATCAATAAATCACAAGTGTACCTATTCACTTCTGTTAAGAAATTAGTCATTACTAATACAGTAGATTGGGTTGTGTAAGTGTGCATTTGCAGTTACCGCAATTTTGATAATAAATTTTATTTGATTATCTATAAACAGTATAATGAAGTTAATTTGCCATTGAATAATTTGACTGAGCTTTTGGCAATTATTGAACATGGAAACAAGAAGGACAATCTACAATTTAGTGCTTCTATATGCATATCCTGTGCATACATGTTTACTCTGTTACCTCGACAGATCATTAAGAACTGTGGTGAACAGAAGAAAGATAATCCGCTTAATTTGAACAGTTTTTGTTTGAAGTGGAAAACCTTGTTATTGGTCAGAATGGATATTTGTTTTTTGAGCCATAATGAATTCTCACTGGACTCCACTAATTGGGTGAAGCAGGCATATCAAAACCTGACCAAGTAAATACAATACTATCGGCATGTGCATATGCAAAAAGAGGTGAGTAAATGAGTTGCGCTGCCATTTCACTAAAAAAAACCAAAAAGATTCAGAAAATGTTTCATTAGGGGGATTTTCTGTCACCAGAGAGAATCTGAGAAAAACAAACAACAAAGCTGCTAATATGTATATGCTCCCTCTAGGCCACTGCTTAATACTGTGCACTGTCAGCCCAGTAGCACCTCCTTGTATCGCTCCAGTTCCCGGACAAAGGTGCGTTCATGGAACAGGGTTTGCAGCCTCTCCTGGGTGTAGTTGTGGCAGAGCTCCTCGAAGGTGGCCCCCCGCTGCTGCTGAGCCAGGCGCGGGTTCTGGAAACCCGGAGTGTCAACAATCAGCAGAGAGCACAGAGAGTGTTGGCTGGACTTCAGAGCCCTGAAAGACAGAAAGATATCATGTTGTACCTTAGACATTTGGAAGCTACAGATTCTAAAACCAAAAGATATTACATTTCCAGTGAGTTTCTGCCTAATCCCCTTGCTTCATGAGAAAAAATAGCAGAAGCTTTCTTACCATACCCGACTCCATTAAATTTTAATGTTTGATTCTGTTGCAATTTTGTTTGGCTTGTTTTTATATGTGTGATATGTGTGTGATTTCTGGAATATATTTGTACAAACTACTTCACTATTGTTTGCTAATGTTGGACAAATGTTCATATTTCAATGCTTTTTGAGGTGAGCAGAAGTAAATAAACACCTTGCCAGAAACAGACATGAAATAACAAGAGCTTTTCTTTAAATGTTAAGTGAGGTAGTGTGGAAGCCAGGAGCACAAGAAGCATCACCCTGTGTAAAATGGGGAAAGTACAGAAAAATAAATGTGAAACTTTCCTGGTTAGATCTGACATCTGTGAATAAAGCCTTATGTGCAGGGTTTTCAGAAGAGCTGCAGCATAGAGTTTCCAGACAAAGGCGCAGTAAAATGAAATGAACAACAGGGGAGTGAAATGGCACATTGATTTCCCATCCACCACTGTAACAATGCCACCATTAATTGTTGCAAAACAAACACATTTAAAAGGTGCTTCTAAAAGGAAAATATAAAAAAATACTACAGACCTGCAGACTGTATGTGTATCACAGCAGAGAGATGCCAAACGGTGCAAGCTAATAATCAAAGAGATATTCTTTCCATCTGTTTTAGGCACTACAGTTTTTATTTAATTTGTTTTGCGACTCAGGAAATGGGGGACCAAATTACTGTGACTAATGGTGCATCACAAAAAAAGGTGGGAGTGAAGTATTATGAGCTGAGGCGATAATAGTGCCTTCACTTGCATAAAGGGATGAAAGAAATGAAGACAAGTGGTAAAGGGAGTTTAGTATAAACACTGAAGGGGAGATGTAACAGTATTTCAAATGGAAATGAGTGTGAGCGGTTGAAATGTACTTGAAGTCATTGAGGTGCCCAGTTGCTTGAGATTTCATACTGTTCTGGTTTGGCATTGTATTTTGTATAATCTGCACAAGATCATTTCAAGGACTCTGAGAACCTGGGTAAAACGCTGTCTGGTCTTATGAGACAAGACTTCAACCTTTAGGCAGAGCTCCATTCACTATGTCTGATGAACACTTGATTACAACCATCCCTACAGTGATCCATGCTGGTGCCAGTGTCTTTCTGTGAGGGGCTTTTCATTGGCAGGTATGTCAGCAGTCTGAACTGGGGTGACAGTTCACCTGTCAACAGAACAACAACCTGAAACATAGAGCTGAAAACATAGTATGTGGAAAGGTTTCTCACTGTGCTAGAGTGGCAAAGCCTGAGCTTAGCTTGGAGAAACGAAAAGATATCGAAAGTTGCGATTGCCTGTCGAAAGAGTCAGAACAACTGCACAAATCCAGGCACGCAAAGTTTGTAGGAACTTAACTAAGATGACTTAAAATTGTAAATGACTGTAATTGGTGTTATGAGGCCTGACCATGTTTGTATTTGTGTGCTTGATTTTAATTAATAAAACTGCAAAAACCTGTTTTCACAAAGTAATTATTGGCCTATTCAATCTACCATTTTACAATTAAGTCTCAATCACAATGTGCACAAAAACTAAAGTGATTGTACATGTGGGACAAATTGAGCAAATACATGGAGTTAAAGTGATCTGAAAGTAAAGTTGGAAAAAACAGGGGGAGGAGAATGTGAGAGGGAAAGAATATGAGGTTAAAACTAAACCTAAAAAAGCAGAAAAGACTACAAAGAGAGAAGTAGGAAGTTGGTATAAATCAGCAACAGAAAGAGAATGTCTCATTTGTAGTGATTACATTCTGAATGTTTCATTAGACCAAAATAATCCAATAGAAATAAAAATAAAAATAATAATTTACAGAAAAAATGAAGGAAATCCAAAAATACATTGGGTGGTAAATACTGTCACGTCTAACCTGTTAATGAGGGAGATGACAAGAGTGAAGAGCTCAGAGTACAGTCCTGATGCCATGGCCTCCAAACACTCCAGAGCTGTGACCTTCGAGCCTGAGACACAGGGGTGGGTCAACAGAGCTGTTAGAAACAGGCTGTATATGCTTTGAACCAGTGTCCATATGGTCAGATAACTAGAGACGAGATTCAGACCAAATAAGACCAAAAACCACAGATTTTGTAGGTGGCAGTTTTATAAGATTAAATTGCTCCCCTGAACAGGCACTTTATTACATATCAACAGCACAGTAAATATCACTTTAAATAAAGTTGTCCATCATATAAGGCAGTAACCATAGCTTTATTTAAAAGCCAACGTCAGTGTGAGCATGATCAAACCTGCAAGGTTTTGGGGTTTTACCTGAGCTGTCAGCTGGGCCGCCCTCGTCCTGTGCTCCTCTGAATGAGGTGGAATTCTGCAGTCCTTTGGCCTGGTGCTTAAAGATGGAAGAGGACAGCTCCTCCAAGGTACAGCCCAGCAGGTAGGCTGCTTTCTGAGCCCATTCATGACGGGCAAACTGCCTACGTCCCGCTGAAAAGAGAGCGAGCAGGAGTTTAATATACAAAGCAGTCTGCAACCAGGACCTGAGGAGGAAAGATAATAAAGATGACAGGAATAGAAATAGATAGAGAGTGAAGGATGAATGGGAGGAAATGGAACGCTTAGACACAGGTTATCACTGTAAACTTGGTTTCTGTCAAGCTGCACAATGCTTTTGCTTTTTCTGAGCTATAGCTAACACAAACTGAAAACACGCAGACAAAGTACAAATAAAGTATTGACCGCAACCTTAGCCTTGAATCCAGATAAGAATGTCTCATGGCAGGTCTGTATGGTACAGTATATCCAAAAGAGATATTTTCTCTCTGCTGCTGACAGGAGAAGAAGGCAGTGTGAGACTGTGGGAGTTGTGGTAAACTGACAGCCAAGCTGTTACAATTCCTACTTTAAGTGGAGTTTTGGCTGTAGAAGAATATTTACAGTTACTGACCACTTTATTAGGAATACCTGTACACCTACACATTCATTTAATTATCCAGTCAGTCATGTAGAAGCAGCATAGTGTATAAAACCATTCAAATACAGGCCAGGAGTCTCAGTGTTTTATACGGTATGGATTCAAAACCAATTAAACATCCTGTGAGCGCCACCCGAGAGAGGTCACAGGGGAATGTCAGACTGGCTGGAGCTGATAGAAAGACTATATTGAGTCAGATAACCACAAAGGGGTTGATGATCTACAGAAACAGTAGACCACTTTTCAGTTTCAAACCTGTCTGTGAAGACCAGAGATTTGAGGCAGCAGTGGATCCCACCTCTTGGTGTCTGCTGCTGCTGGTGTGATGTGTAGGGGATGTATTAACGTATTAAAACTTAGTATGGTGTTCCTAATAAAGTGCTCAGTGAGTGAATGATCTGAGAGTGTCCACTGTGAATCGACCATGAGTAGAGGACAGAACGACAAATGACTGACTGACAGGATAAGACCTTCGATGCTAAATAAATAATTTATGGGAATTCTAGTATTACTGTTATTATTATCTGAAGAGGTGCAGGATAATGACAGCAATCTCTTTTAGCTGTCAACACCTTCGCCACACCGCACAGTGTAAATGTAAATGCAGCCATTTACATTGGCTCTTGTCAAGAAAATAACTGACATAACATTAAAATGAAAAAAATCGTATTCGGTAAAATGTGTTAATAGTTAAACATCAACACTGAATACAGATGCGTGGTTTACAATTTTAATAGCCTACTAATGTGTTAACAAAAGGAAAGCTGAAATCAGAAGATGTATGTACCAATGGCAAAAGCAGTAACAAAGGCCATTCCCAGAGATGTGATTATGCTATAGAAATGTCATTTAGATTACAAATGTTGATGCTGAACTACCTTCTTTATGCAAACACAGGAGAAAACTATGATAAGACAGAGATAAACTATTAACTTTAGACTTAAAGCTTAGATTGCTTATCAATTCTGATCATACCCTAACTCTCAGCCTGTGTTTGTGTAAATGTCTGATCTGCCTGTATGAGGAAAAATCTCCATTTGGTCTGGAGGTGATTTAATCCCATGAATGAACGAAAGCCTACACAGCCAGCCAGTCAAGAGGAGAGTCACTGAGCCAGAGGTTTGACAGACAAGCAGAAGCTTCACAAGGGTACGAGGTAAGTTGGGGAATACAAGTTCTATGGTAGAGTCAAAACACGAACTAGAGAAGTGAAAACGAACAAGCTTTGATTTCCTCGTGAGAAAGGGTTGCTCAGTGACGTGGGCGATTTGCAGAGACATGTGAGCGAAGCAATTAATGTGACGGCAAAGATCTGATCCCTGCCAACAGACGCTGGTGAGAGTGGGAGCACTGTCTGGTGGCAAAACACAAGCAGAGGCATAAAAGGAGGAGAAGGGGAGGAGAAGCACAAACAACATAAACAATAATGATGTGAGGTCTGGGAAAAATGATAAAGGCATTAAGACAGGTAATACAAACAAGCAAGCATTGAAATAAAGTTCTACAAAAAGAAGTCAACTAGTTGTTCTTTCCATTACCTTCATCTCCGTCTGTGTTTGATAGGGCACAGCATGCAAACATGCAAGCAAAAAGAAGAGGTTAGAGATAACAGCTCATGGATTTATCAGTTCACCCTTACAGGAAAGCATTAACTCTAGCATTAAACAACACTGACAACCCACCATCATGCTTAGGAGAAGTGAGCTGAGAAGTCAGTTGTGTCAATGTTGGAACCAGTGGATGTTTAAAGAAATAAACAGAAAATAAATTGAGATTTTATTATTAACCAAAAGAAGCTCCTCTAAATAAACAGCCAGTGCAGACTTGGGAGTTTCAAAATCTCAGAGCAATGTGCTGTTACAGACAAGCTACAAAATGTTTTGTTTCTGTCCAGGGACCGTTATCATGTTGACACAAGGGTAGGAAAACTACAGCACACATCTCATCTCAGACACGAATGAATCCTGTTGGAGAGGTACAAACCCAGAGTGACTATTATTCAACAGAACCATGTGGAATATGACTGCCCACTACCCTCCTTCATCCCTTCACATTAGTTTCCTTTCATTCATTTCCTTTCTAGTAATTTCTACACGGGGCAAAATCCACCCCTGTGGCCATTTTTACACTGCGGTTTCCTACAGTGTTTAATAGCAGAGGTGGACCACTTCACTGTACACCACCACCTCCACAAACATCAGGGATGACAAACTTGTATGTTTAAAATAGAACATAATTCTTAGTGGGAAAAGAACTAGGAACACTGATTCACACATTATAGGCCATCACACTTGATTGTCAGTGTGATTATAGCTCTGACTGAAGTGACCGTGTGACAAGATGCATCCGGATGTTGGTGATTGATAGACTGATACGTCAACAGCTTTTTCCAGCATCGAGAATGATTCTAGAAGTCTCAAAAGTTAAGAACACATCTGAAAATGTTGTATCTCCCGATATCATGTTGCTCACGATATCTCATGCAGAACGTTTTCCAATTACTGTACGGAGATGGATTTGTGAATGTTGCTATTTGATCACATTTATTTGCTCTGAGCAAATCACCGCAACCTGTTACAAAAAGAATGGACCCAGTAAAATGTCCTCCGAGTGTGTACACTCAAATGTCAAGCCTGACACCTAGTGGCAGTTAGTAAAGTCAGCTCCAGTCCTGAGTGAAATAGATTTGCATTTAATCATGTACAGTTTAACGAAATGTAATTAAGGCTGTGTCATAATTACTGCAAAGTGAAGAAGTTTCAAAGCAATAAAAGAAAAGAAGTATTACTTCCTTCATCCAGAAAAACGTGGAGGACTCAAAAACCAGTTATTAGAAGTGTTGGACTGAGCTGTGTGATGATCTCTTCCATTTTGTTTTTTAACTGACAGAGAATATTTGCTTGTCTCTCTGTCTGAGTTTGTACCATTTTACCGTTGTACCGTTTAGCCCCATATTCTTTCCTTCTCTTGTTCTGGTTTTCTATGCATTTCCTTTCTATTAAAAACAACCAATCCTAAACCCACAACAGACAAAGGACTTGATGGAGTGGGTGATTATACCTTTACAACCTGCAGTTACATTTAACATGGACCACGTGAAGGTGGAGATTGCCACTGCTTCAGGAAGAAGTTATAGAAAAGGATATATAAGATATACAGAATATGTTTATGTTTACTATTTTATAGTAAACTTGGCTTTCGAAGCCTTATGAATTTGTTTTTGGATATATCTGATCACATCTGACAGAGCCCATGTGGAGCATGACAAGCAGCACAGTTAAAATCATCACACTAAAGGTTTGATCTGTTAGCAGTCAATCAGTTGTGCGCTCCTACCTTTTGTGGCTCCTGCAGCTCCCAGGTGGTAAATAGCACCGAGTATGAGCCAAAGGGCTTTCTGCTCCTCACCAGAGATGCCCAGGACTTTCATGGCTGCCTGCAGCTTGGTGAACTGCTGCGCAGCTCGCTGCTTGTCCTCAGACTGGAGAAGATCAGATCACAGATCTAGCTTAATGTGTATATTTCACCTCATTTAATACTCAACAAAGCATTTTTTAACAGTTAGATTTCAAATATTGATCAATAATTACTCACACAAATAAAGTGGTTGACTTTGAAACTGAGCTCCATAAAATGCATAAAGAAAATATGAAAAGAATTCATTTTATTTCATCCATATGTGGTTACCTTAGCCTGCGGTATGATCCCAAAAGCACTGTTCTCAGCCAGGTGGTTAAAGTGCAGCTCAGTTCTGGAACAGGAGATACATGGATCAGTAAGTTCATGTAAACCTGTGAAGTGCTGAAGTCTGGAGATATTTTAGCTGACAGAAGAGAGTTTGTCTGGTAAAATGCAAAATGCTGAGTAATCTTAAGATTCTATAAAGACAAAACAATAATATCTTAAGTAAGACCTTGTAAATACTGAACCGTATTACGATAAGATCACCAGACCTGTATCAGTGTTTCCATCAAAATATTTTTTCTTGTTTTTTTTTTGGACAACACCAACAGAGTGTATGCGCACTACAGCTATGCCCCCCATTCATCACCAACTACACTGCAATTACTCTCTGCCATCTCCTGAGTGTCAGAAGCAAAAAGTGTACTTTTAAAAATGCTTACAAATTAAGGTTCATTCTGATTATATATTATATACAAAACTAGAATAGAATATTAATTTTTCCTGGAATTGGTGTAAAATAAAATAAAATGGCATGTTTGAATTCATTTTAAATCGCTGTAGTAGACAAAGAAGTGCTGTGGGAGTCACCTGAGGCTGCTGTCTGCTCCAGCCATCATGTAGTAAAAGATGTTGAAGTTGGACTCTCCCTCAGGTCGTCTACACACCCTTAGTTTCTCCAGCAGCATCGTCTAACATTGGGAAGACAACAGGAGCGAGAGTAAAGGGAAGGAATGGAGTCAGTACTTTGTGTAGCAGTGTTGGAGGATATCTGTTTGATTTGCTTGAGCTCATTTAAGCTACAGATATACGTATTGTGCATCTGGAGTAAAGTGATGCTTTAAGTATTGAAACTCTTATCCATTGTAAGTATGAAGAAGTGTTAGTGTGTGTATCTTTATGTGTCACCTGGATGGAGGCCGAGGCCACCTGCCCAGCCTGGTCAAAGTCAAGGGACACAACATGGGAGAAGTGGCTGGCGTTAGTGTTCATAGCAGTGGAGCTGTTGCCAAAAGCCTCCAGGATGGTGTAGACTGCCTGCCACTTCTCAGCTGAGTCACAAAGGAATAAAAAACACACAGATTTCTACAAGGTCCACACACCCATGCTGCTAGCAGCAAACAGCTAGAATACACTGCTGTTCTACTATAGTAGACTGGAAAAAAAAGGAACTGAGATGAACAGGAACAAGACAGCAGCAAGAGGACAGGAAGTTTCACTTGCCATATGTTCATCCCTTCATCTCCTGCTGCCCACAAAACATGACATCATCAGTTACACAAACAACTTTTTCAATTTGTCATGTGCCCTACTACAGAAAAGAGAACCCTGTGATTTACAGTGTTGAATGTACAAAGACATCCAAAGCCAACTGTGATTTATGTGATGTGGCTGCTCCGCACTCCAATGTCCCTGTTGGATTAATAAAGCTCTACAGTATCCTGTTGTAGGTGCAGGAGGAAATGCGTTGCTGTGCTTGAAATAACACTTGGGCTCTAGTTTGAGGACAAGCATACCACTGTTTATTTGTTACAAATCACACTGTAACATGGACAGTAAAATTAAACGAAGAGTTAATTGCATCTTGGCCATAGTTTGGGAAGGTTAAACCAAGATGAATATAAAATGAATAACCTGACTGTGGTAAAAATCCCTCAAAGTGAATGGATCCACATCCTCTTTCGAACCTGGTGCGCAACCTAATGTGCTATAAATGTGAACACAGATTTTTCTGTGCAATAAGGGATTATTAACAAGCATGTTTTCACTTTAAGCAACAACTAAGGTGACATGTTTTTATTATGGAAATTTAGAAATGCTGAGGCCGTATTTAATTAAAAGACAAAACAGTTAACATCAATCCCCACTGCAATGACACATGATAGCTTCATATGCATTCATTATTACCAGCAGATGTGCATCATATACAGTCCCACCCCACTGTGCTGTCTGCAGACTCACCAGAGAAGATTTTGCCTGTGCTGCCGGCGATGGAGACCAGATACTGGAGCAAGTGCTGGCAGTTGGTGGTCTTGCCACTACCAGTCTTGCCCAGGAGCACAATGGACTGATCCTGCCGGGTGGTGAGCAGGTTGCGGTAAGCCGACTGAGCCACAGAGTAGATGTGAGGAGCAGAGTCCTCGCGACGACAGCCTTTGAACATGTGCATCACCTGATGGGAGTGTAAAGAGGGTTGATACACACAAGAAAGGGGGGCATAGGAGAGGGACATTTAAAAAAGCAGAGAGGCATTGAATTCGAACAGAGAAAAAAAGAAGATGTTGGGTGGACTGTGGAGGCAGCTGGACTGATTACAATATGACAGAATAAACACAACAGATGGACAACAACAAAAAAAACACAGCTAAAAATGTACTATGTACACATCACATTATTATACAACTCTACTGATGCTGCAGTTGTGAGCTTACCTTCTCAGAGTACATGGAGGGTGTGCTAAGGGGGTTGATGACAACAATGTTGGGTCCAGCGTAGGTGTGAATGAGATTGCCTCCATAGCGCTGCCTCAGACAGTGCATCACACTGGACTCATTCAAATAGAGCAGTGAAGCCAGGTCCTCTGATCGGTCGAATGATGGCGGGTTAGCCTGCGTGTGAAGGAAAGGAGAGAAAGTGCTACATAGTAAAGAGTAGTGGGAACCTTTGGACTATTTGTATAAAGTATAAGGTCAAGCCCATTGCATCAGCATAGAGCTACACACAAACACAGGGCAAGGAAACTGAACAGGAGGATTACTGACAATATCAACCCATATTTGTCAACTGGATAACAGACAGACAGACAGGCACGTATACATACACTTAAAGTCGTTTTGTTCCAGTTAAATCATCAGAGATTTCAGAAACAGAAAGAGACCAGCCAACTGAGAAAATGTCAACAGTTGACAGCTGCTGACTGCCAAGCTGCCTTTGTCCCATCACTCCTGACGATTGTCACTGTCCTCTGTGCCCCGTTAGCTTCGGGCTAGTGAACGTTCATTATCTTGAGTGTAAAGAGGGTTGATACACACAAGAAAGGGGGGCATAGGAGAGGGACATTTAAAAAAGCAGAGAGGCATTGAATTCGAACAGAGAAAAAAAGAAGATGTTGGGTGGACTGTGGAGGCAGCTGGACTGATTACAATATGACAGAATAAACACAACAGATGGACAACAACAAAAAAAACACAGCTAAAAATGTACTATGTACACATCACATTATTATACAACTCTACTGATGCTGCAGTTGTGAGCTTACCTTCTCAGAGTACATGGAGGGTGTGCTAAGGGGGTTGATGACAACAATGTTGGGTCCAGCGTAGGTGTGAATGAGATTGCCTCCATAGCGCTGCCTCAGACAGTGCATCACACTGGACTCATTCAAATAGAGCAGTGAAGCCAGGTCCTCTGATCGGTCGAATGATGGCGGGTTAGCCTGCGTGTGAAGGAAAGGAGAGAAAGTGCTACATAGTAAAGAGTAGTGGGAACCTTTGGACTATTAGTATAAAGTATAAGGTCAAGCCCATTGCATCAGCATAGAGCTACACACAAACACAGGGCAAGGAAACTGAACAGGAGGATTACTGACAATATCAACCCTATTTGTCAACTGGATAACAAACAGACAGGCACGCACACATACACTTAAAGTCGTTTTGTTCCAGTTAAATCATCAGAGATTTCAGAAACAGAAAGAGACCAGCCAACTGAGAAAATGTCAACAGTTGACAGCTGCTGACTGCCAAGCTGCCTTTGTCCCATCACTCCTGACGATTGTCACTGTCCTCTGTGCCCCGTTAGCTTCGGGCTAGTGAACGTTCATTATCTTTTTTTATTTCTGTCTGATAATCAGGTTTAACTGAGGGAAGAGTTATGGATGCTTAACTTGATGTGACAAAAAATAATTGCCAGAATAAAGAATGAGACACTGACACTAATCCAATTGGATGTTTACCTTAAAATTGTGTAATACTAATATTGGGTTTAAAAGTTTGATTCATTGACAAAAATGTATTGCTACAAAAGCATTCAGGTTAACAGCAGTCACCAAACTGTACATAAGTGCCATTGAGTCTGAACAGATTCATTCTGATGTACTTCTTGTTTCTATTAATAGCGGTCTCTAACTCACCTTTTCAATGTCATCTTCATCCACATCCAGCAGTGTCCCATCATGCTCCAGTCTGATTTTCACCTTACCCTCTGGCAGGGAACCATCCTCTGTCTTCACCACAGTGGCTGTGCATAGAAAAGTCAGAAAACACTGCTCACACTCATATGTTTACCAGATTTACATGTCGGTGACTATAGTCACATGGCAGCTATGTACACTTGTATTGTGGAAGGCCAGCATCTCTCCAAACACATGTTTTTTTCACGTTCACCGGGTGTGTTTTTGTTAAAAAAGACTGCAAATTTTGCAAAACAACAACCAAAGAAGTTTACCAAAATGGAGATCATATGTCCAAAAAATTACGGAATATGAAATAAATTAAGAAGTGACATCTCACCCAAGGAGAAACCATCTTTGTGGACTAGCCAGACTTTCTCTGAGCCATACCAGGCTTGCTCTGCTGCAATCTGCTCCTCTGTTTTCACCTGGGGAGAGAAGGGACATGGACAAAAATGACTTGACGGCGGTGACAAAAGGTTATTCCTGTCAAAGTTGCATCACACGATCACTCGAAGTTGCACACTGTCTATCTAAAGCTGCCAATATTCCAGTCTGATACCATAACATGCTGAAGGGTTATGAAGGAAAAGCTTGTCAAGTGTGTGAAAACTGCAACTAAACCACGTCAAGGTAACAAGCTTCAGGGGTGTATGAAAAGGTGGTTTAATAGAAACCCTGGTGACCAAAAGGAATAAGAAATGTAATGGAAATACATATTGTGAAAAAAAAAACAAAGAAATAAAGACCTTTTTGGTGGGAATCCAAAGAATTAAATCATAACTAAAGATGAACAAATAGTATAATATAGTTAATGTCGCAACAATCTGAATAGGGTAAAAGCAAACAAGGCACACTGAATTATACAAGCAGAGGAAGAACACAGCACAACACTGCACAGTGAATACTGGTGAACAGGGGACAAGCTGGTGGCGAATTACACTCAGAGACAGTGCAGGCCAGACCTGGGATTGCTGAGCTGCAGCATGAGATGCCTGAAGGAGGGCCACAGGATCCTCTTCCAATGATCCCTGGTGATTTAGCCAGCATGAAGAGGTCAAAGGTCACAGTTATAAACGTGCTACACTTGATTTACATATACAAAGACTCAAACACATTTGCAAGAGGGAAATCCAGTTGCTCTATCATCTATGAAAGGACCTACTATGATCTATTCCACGATTAAAAACGGAGTCACTGCTGAAATGTTATGGCTTGATGAAATAAAACAGACATGTTCAGTCACTGGGAGAGTCACTGTGTCACAAACCAGAGCACTCAACACAACCTCATCACAACAGCCTTCATGCAGCTTTACATCCATCAACCTAAAAAATCCAATTTGATGACACAACAAGGAATCACCCGCTTTCAGTAATTCACACTTTACCAAACCATAGGTTATAAAATAGTGAAATCAAATCATGGGGGACGGTTAGAGTGATTATGTGCCTTATACTCTGACAAGCCACACAATGCAGAATCCAGCCTGGGGTCTCAGAGGATGGCATGAGGGCTGCTGTACCTGGTGGGAGCCCTGCAGCTGCAAGGCAGCAGGGGAGGGGGCTTGGACAGAGGACGAAACTCTGTCTGCTGGCTCCAGCTTAGCCACAAAGCAGCCACAGGGCAGCAGCCACCAAATGCAGTGAGTAAAGCATGGAGAGAAGGAAAGAGAAGGAGGTGGATGGAGAAGACAATGTTAATATGGAACGTTAAAGAAAATGCAGTGCATTAGAACAAAAAAAGAAGCGTGTGCATGTGACAGAGTAATAGAAACACAAAAACTGCTCAAAAAGTACTTAAGGGTCATGTGACACAGTCCCTCACTATGAGTAGAAACCAAATGTAGCTAAGGATCAGAGTCTGTCTGTACTGCTCTGTAAATTGCAGAGAATAAACCATCACTAAATGATGAGTAACAAGCTTTCATCCAGCTGGACTGTGAAAATCAATTTGTTTAGTGGAGGGTGTTACTGCTGTGACAATAATGGTCCACAATCAGAACTACACAAGCCTATCAAATCCATTTTCAGTTCAGTTCATGCCAGCCATCTGACTACAGAGAACTACAGACGTAAAAGTCAGGTTTTCTATTAAAGCTGACAGGTGACTCGTTTAGTGGTTTAATCATCCATGAGAGAAACAGGGGATCTTTGGTACCTCAGTTAAAGGTTCAAGCATCTGGGCATAAAAATTCAAGCCCAATGACTCCCAAGAAAAATTAAGTTACAGACATGAAAAATGTCAGTACGGTAACTGCAGGGTTCACTATCACTTTAGATTAGATTAGACAATGTGAAAACTATAAATACACAATTTATATGAGGCACTTAAAGTAAACACTGTCTCAAACTCATTTTGTAGAAACCCAACTAATGTTCATGTCGCAGCCTGCGATTCTGAACCCATGCAGCAGACTATACCACCTGTGTACTTGTAACTTGAGTAACTTGATGACAAGCCAGAATAACTTGGTTGCTGTCAGATTTGTGTGCTCGGTGCCGCTAATACTTTTCTTCTTGTAAAATCAAAACTGATCATGTGAGGTCAGTTCAATGATTTGTATTCTTAGTTTTCATTCATGTCACATCAATAAACGAAGATTATTGAAAATTATTTTGAATTTGCACATTCAGGCTTGTAGGGGTTTGTAAAATTAATTTCACTGTATTAGATATTCAGCATATTATATATGATTTAACTAAAAATGTTTCTGAGTAAACTCTGACCAGAGGAGTCACAGACGCTTACAATTAAAATTCTTTGAAGGAACTTTAAAAAAACTTCCCTCGTGTGCACAAAAAATTTTCCAATTAGACACACGAAGCAAGCCATAGTATAACGCCCAAAACGTTTAGCTGAGAAACAGATTTGATTTGTGAAAGCAGCCGCATCTGAGACTAAAACATTAGTGAGTAAGTAAACAGGTGTATAAGTTAGAGAAAAATTGCATTACAGCTTGGAAGCCAGGGCACCAGCAGAGGTAACAACATTTACATGTTCACTACATTACTAATCACAACAGACAACCTGGCTATACATCCCTCTGCTAATATCTCTGTAAGCAAACACCAGTGAGCATTTTAGGCACGGGGAATTTTATGGTGCAAGAGTTGATGACAAAGACTGACAGAGACACACATGGACCCACAAGAAGACAACAATATGCAGATGGACAGCGGGAAGATTTACAGGAGCACTGAAGATCCTCATCAGGCGTCTCTGAGCCTCCTCTGTGGGACTGAGTGGCACCTCCTACAAGTCAAAGCAGCAAGCAACACATTGACACTAAGCCCACAAATACAGATGAAGCAAAACCTGCTGACTGCACACAGAGTTATGGGGCACAGCTATGTGATCTTTTCCTCTTAAAAATCAAAGACCCTGCCCTAAACGTTGATGTTTCCCCATCTGCAAGCATGCACACACATTTCAGCATGACAGTGGCAGTAAGAATTAACGAGGAATCTGATGCGATAAGACCACGTAACAAAGATAAAAGACCACATAAGTCATTCAAACGGCATGGACACACAAAACTCAATTCCGCACCAATAACGCTATTGTTTGTTAAAAGAATGATAATTGAAATGAATCACACCAAGCAAGAGAATGAAGTTAGCATTTAAAACAGTGTGCAATGTTATAGGGACCTTCCACTATAGTGGTAAAACCCAAATCGCTGTAAGGTTCCTAGAGAGTAGTGCTCAGGCTTGCAAACCACAAAAACACCTTTTATTTGCCTTTTGACCAAAACAAGTGACCAAGTTCACAGCTCCACTCTAGTGTATCAAATATATATACATACAGTTTTACTTTTTAAGTAGCTAATCCCTAGGCTTTATAATAAAAGAAAAGAATAAAAGACATGTGGTAATTCAAACAGGGATATAATGTTGTCAGCAACTTTCCTGGCATTCTAGCCCCTTTACAAATGAACTTATTGTGGATGTTGCTCAAGATAAGAGTATAAACTAGAACATGTTGCCACATAAAAAAAGATAAGGAACCTTACAAAATCATGAAGAACACATCCTCAGGTAAGTGCCAGTGTTAATACTATGCCCAAAGCCAATACCCAAACCTGCATCTTTACACGACTTATTTGCCTAATTACTGACCATTAACTGGCCCTAATAATGCAAAGGGTTGGCTGCACGGTCTCTTACTCCCTCTTACTGGTAGGCGTAGAGTATCAACAAACAACACTGATAAATGCTTTAATGCTTTGTTGTTCTGGCCAAAAGCTTTGGACAGATGGACTGCTATGACCGATTTTACCATCCTTTGTCCCAGTGGTTCAGAAATATTCTCTGGTGACTCTGCCCATGCTATTTTGACGAGAGGTTATTAATATTTCATGTTACTTTTCATGCCCCACAGCTTAGTTACAACAGCTATCAAATGACACTAGATCCATGTCACCGTGAGTACACACACATATGTGGGTTCTGCAAACAAACACCACAATGCTCTTTTAGTTCAAACATGCATTTCTGAAATGGCCATGCACCTTTCACATCAGTGTCGACCAGACATGCCAAGTGTCGACAAGTCACTGTACCTCTTGTTGACTGGCAGCAGGTTGCTGAATGGGTGTGACAGGATTTGGACAGGTATGGGTTGCAATATTTGAGGCCTTAGGGACTGGGATGAAACGTGATGAAGGACAAAGGGAGGCTTTCTGGGCAAATGATGTGGTCGAAATAGGATTTGAAGTGGTGGATTTGGATTCAGGGGTGAAGCCATCAGGTGGAGACAAGGCCTTGGAAACTGGGGTCATGCAAACACTGGATGCGACAGATGACGCTCTGGAATGACTAGATGTTGAAGAGCCCACAGAAGTCAAACTAGTTTGCTTTATCCCAACCGCAGCAGATTTAAGCCCCTGTGTAACTGGCCCAGAGCTTGTGAGTTTGTGATCGACTTCCTGTGGTTTTATTGTAGATCTGTCTCCTCTGTGCTCCTCCTTTGTCTCCTCCGGTTCAACTTTTTCTCCTTTCCTCTCATTCTTCCTCTGCAACTCTACACGTTCTGGTCGTTCATCATTGCGTACTCGTGGACGGGGCTCCCTTGTTCTGCCTCTGACCATTAGGTTCGTCAGTCCTTGTGAGATGTCATCCTTTTCTTCTGATTTGATGACATCATGTTTAAATAAGAACCCCGACATCACGGAAGCCTTGGATGCTCCAGCTGGTCCTGGCACTGCTTTCGCTGGTTCCACAGGTGGCTTGGTGGACTGTAGGGTTTTGTCTGATGATTGTGCTGGCACAGTGGTCTGATCTTCCTCCATGGGCAAGGCCTTCCTAACAATACGACGAACAACCTTCACTACTTTTTTGCGTGTCATACCCTGGTCATCTGTGGAATCCATCTGGTTGGTGCTGGTGCCTGGAACTTTAATGTTATTGTTGGCTGTGCTATTCACACTGCTTTTACCCATAATGCCATTTTGCTGTCGCCCACAGTCCAGATCTGGCTCCGTATTCAGAGAAGCTTGTGGTGTTTCATGGGTCCTAAATTGCTCTCCCATCTTTGATGGTGACTCATGGCGCTCTGGCACTTTAATAACTGTCCTGACTTTCGGTGGGGAGGGACTCCTGACCCGAGCCACTGAATTCGTAGGGGAAAACGGTGGAGGACTTTTTACCCGGAATAGCCCCCTGCCAGGGTCTAGAGCAGGCACTGATTTGGCTCGGCTGGGCTGTCCCTCACTGTCTGACTACTCACAGGGAGCAAAGAGAGGAGGTATGAGGATGTAAATCATGTATGAAAATCCAAGCATTTTGTCAAAAATTTTGATGTCTGTGTCTTACAGAGACAGTAAACAAGTAGAAGATTCGACTCTAGGAACCACACATTTAGTTTATCTTAACTCTAAAAATGATACAAATTCCTACAAACATGAAAACATGACAGATCAATTTGACCAGATGCATGGCATCAATATATATTGAAGTACTACCACACATTACAAGGCACTTGCAAGCACATTTTAATACATTACTAAAGACTCAACAGCCCTCCAAGAACTGCAAATAGCTTTATCCATGTCTATATTTGGACAGAATGAATCCTGGTTCCCTTGGGTGATTTTCACTGTTTCAAATAAAGACCAGAAATATATGTACCCAAGGGAAAATTCAATTCAATGATGATATTTACTTACACTTGAACTGCTTGGCTTGTTCTCTTCTTTGATCTAAATATGGTAATATAATAAGGAAACTCTTGTCAAAAATTTGCCTTTCAATGAAGCGACTGGCCACCACACAACCATGCAAGTCTCAAGACATGCAAAGTTTTTTTGCACTGTACATCTCTTACTGCAGACAAAAGCACTATTTCACTAAAACTAAACAACAAAATATTGACATAAACACTGTATTAAAAATGAATTGGTTTCGTAACCAGTAACGCTATTTACATTGATCGAAATTACAACTGCAAAGATGTAAGTACCAGTGGTGGAGGTGGTGAAGTTACATTGAGTCTCATTACTATATTAAAGCCTATTTTATTAAGTACATGTGCTTTTAGATTTTATTTTGTATTAATGTGTATTATAAGATATATTATTTTATAAACAATTGTAAGAAGAGGCTGAAAAGTCCAGCCTGTAGAAATGTAATTTTAAAGGTGACAAAAGAGATTGTCCACCTTTAACGCAATTATATTTGAATATGCTTTTTGTGTTGCCTTAAGATATTCTGGAGTTTAGTTTTTATCACATAGCTGCATAAGACTGCTTGTAGCAGTTTTCCAGACCTCTTTCCACCTCTGGTAATTACTACAGATTGACATGAGAGTGAAAAAGCATCCCATTCTAATCACTTTGATACACGCAAAGGTCACACGTGTTACGACCCAGTGTAAAAGGCAGTAAAACCATGCAGTGTTATAAGCGATTTATGAAATGTCCAAATAAGACTTCCCTTTTGCTCCCAGAAGGAAAAGCGAGATGAGAAAGCCATGTTGGCTGATCTGCTGTCATGGGCTTGGATTGATGAGATGATGAGGATATGGAGGGAAGCTGGGAGAGGAAGAGTGGTGAGAATATACAGGGACAGATGAATTAGGATCTTCAGATGAGCACAGAACTTTCTATAGAGACTCAATCACAGTTTGATGACAAAGCAATGAATAGGATTTAGAAAAAAGCTGAAGATGGACAGCAGATCTGATAAGCGAGGTTTGAAGAAATGTTCAACAGCAAATCATTCATACTAATGTAACTAATCATGGTACTTACTTAATGAAAAGCAAGAGCGCAATAAACACTGCCCTTAGATGGGCAACATCCCCTGATAATATAGGTACAGGAATATTTTCAAATGTTTAGAGTTAATTTCATAATCATAGTCATCTTAGTGAGCTTTATTATTGGTCTCTGAATGTGCACACTGACTAACAGGATTATTTTTGGATTTGACAGTAGTGTTATAGTGATGTGGACCACATCTCATACCCAAATGGGACACAACATTCTGACATATTAATCACCTTACAAGAAACAACAAGCCAAACATTAATGGCGCCGATTGAGAAGCCACATTTATACAGGCTGAAGGCACATCTGACGTATCTCTCTGTACATGCACATGATGCACAAGTTCTTTCAACCTACAACACCAGTAGAGGCATTTACTGACACTTCATATTATAGTGGACTCATTCAACATTTGCCTATTATTATTCATATAAAGAGTATACTCGCTCTTGCTTAGTCATTATGTAGCATTCATTAATGATGTATTCTTAATGACTATATTGTACAACCACTTAAATAAGAGGTTTCCCTTAATTCCCTGCTCCTTGCTTCCTACCGATATAAAGTAATTAAATGTATAAATCACATACCTAATATGTCAACATACTCACTCAGAACATGTATATGTAATTAATTTAGTTGCCAGTTAATGCCTATTAACCAATTACCTGTTTTCCTCGCCACACATCCTGCAGACAACATTACATTCTCAACAGCTAACACAGAGACAATTATATGCATGCTGATGAACAGCTCAATAATTCAGAATAAATGTATCTTAATATAGTGTTTTTGTGAATAAAAACTGAATTTATATATCAATCTCTATATGTCTGCATAGCAGTCAGGGAAACATTTTCTCTCCAGTTTTAATCTCCACCATAAGATACTCCTTAATTGGATTTTGGATACACAAAGAGTATCCAAAAGGTACTGGTACTGTCAGTATCCTCCAGATGTCAAGACTAACTAACTGTGTTTGTCCCAGAAGCTATCATGAGCGGGAAGAAAATCTAAAGCCAGCTACATACAGGACAAAAACATCCTCAATGTTAAGACATCTTCAGCTACTGATATGCCAACACAGGGCATATGTAAAAAATACATATACAAAGCAAAATAGAAAATATTTAAACTGACAGATTCATAAATAAGCATACAGTAATTTCTAGAATGGCACTGAGATGTATCATGATACAATCAAAGCTCTAGATACAATCAAAGCTCTAGTACATAAAGTTTTATATATATTATATATTGTGTGTTATATATATTTTATATATAACACACAATCATAATTAACACTGTATCAGAGAAACCTGCCACACAACGAAAAAACCAAGAGAATCATACCAGTTCATTCAACAGCAGCTAAGCTCCCACTGCACATTATGTCTAAATCCACATCAGCAAACCAACCAAAATCTGTCTTTCAGTGAGTAGGATAATGGTAATTTCACAATGGCAAATAGCTTCTCTTGTAAAAAATGTGGCTTTCAGTTGGAAAACCACTCAAGTGGCCCTCCTGCTTAGCTGACACTAGTCTAAAAATAGTGCCCCTAGCTGTAGAGTCGAGACCCCGATTGTCAGACATGTCCCACCAAAGACTCTTTTCAAAAAAGCATAAATTGTTCACCTGTTTATGAAGTAATTCCACAACTCTTGTATCCTTCAGATGTCAGCAATCAAATAAGCAAATCAGAAACTGGCAAAAGTTGAGATCTCAGTGAGGGGCTAGAGACACAGAGGAGAGAGTAAAGCAGCCGAGCTTAGTAGAGGGAGAGGACTCTTATGGCCTGCCGGCTATTCCTGACAGGGCACAGACAAGAGATGTAGGGACAGCTGTTGTGATATGAGAGTGGGTAAAAATAGGAGGCTCTGCTCTCTGTCCCACACAGGTCCACCCTCAACCCCCCAGACACTTTCACAGTCCAATCAGCAGCCACATGCTCAACACATGCTTCTGCAGTTGCTGTCTTTTCAGCTGCCTCTGTGTGTGCACATGTGCTTCTGTGTGTCTGTGTGTGTAAGCAGACATGGCTAGGGATCTGTTCATGTAACTAATAGCACACTGCTTATCCTGTAGGTCATCAATACTAAAATATGTATTGAGGTACTACAGGTGCTAATGTGACAGTTGTCACATATAGACACACATCAGTGAGTGAACAAATTTACATTTATCACAGGGATTAACATTAAATTATTACTAAATTGACTATTAACTATCAAAATGTTAGTTGGACACAAAACAAAGCTTTGAGATAGATACATAGACAGATAGCTTAAAAAGACTGGTTTAAACGTGGTTCTTGCTCAGTTGACAACAGAACAGCAAATTGTGAGAGCTGTTACAGTTATAGCTGTTACAGTTCCCTAAGATATTTAATATGATTTTCTGGACAGATAATCCTAAAAAAAAAACATCAAAAAAGCTAGTCATCAACATTACAAGAGATGGAAGAGATGGGAAATTTTGGCTGCTGTTCATAGTTTTTTAAATAATAGTTCATTGGAAATGTTCTGCTTTGCTTGTTCTAATATATCTGCAGCCACAAGTTATAGTAAGCTCTATCTGACGTAAAAGTAACATACCTTTATATGTTGTCCAACCATCACTTTGCAGTTTAGGCCCACGTTCGCGTACCTGAACTGTCCAAGTGTTAAACCAAAACAACCTTCTTTGCATAACCTAACATCCGTTTCAGTAAATACACAGGACTGAAAGAGCCCTTGCATCTACACAGGTCTGTGTTATGAGTTGCAGTGTCTTCCTGTGTGGAACTGCTCTGTGCAGTAGAGAGGAGGAAGAAGGCAGCTCAAAGAAAAGCAGAAGCAAAGTGTTAACATGCTGCCGGAAATATGACACAGGCTCATCAGTGAACCCCCTTTTCATATCCTCTGGCTGTGTTGTGAAAATTAAAAGATTTGGTAAGAGCCATACAATGATCATAACAAGGACCTGCACACTGTGAGAGTTGCAAGCAGAGACATTTAACGATATGACGTAATGTAACGTATTTAAATTTTTATATATTAGCAGAAGGTACAAGGAAGCTAACTTAATATATAGGACTGATTTGTGTTCTCTCACACTAGCAAACACAGTGAGATTCCCCAAAACCACATCAGACTATCCAACTGCATGAGAACACACACCACAGGACAGCACACCTCAACCACCAAATCATATGATGTGGCTCGTTGTGTCCTACCACATCTGTGTACGACCACAAGATGGAGCCAGAGGACAGGAAAAGATTCAGATGCTTCTGGAATCTGTCACAACACAAAGTCTCCATTATTTCACAGCAGCCACCTTGGTATGGTAGCAAGTCAGTGCCTAAGTAATATAGGGTGTGTGTGGGTGTGTGTGTGTGTGTGTGTGTGTGTGTGTGTGTGTGTGTGTGTGTGTGTGTGTGTTAGAAGAGCTACAAACCAAACATACCATGAGACTCCAATTTACTAAATTACAATGCAGAAAGACTACACAGCTGCTTGCATACAATCAAACAAAGAATAAAGCAGCATGACAGCAAAGGATGTCTGTCTATTCAGTCTATCACCACAGGACTCTGTTTTTTTTTTTTTTAGACTAGTCTAGGCTTGTCATGTTTTTACAGTAGCCAAGATGTGACAAATCAAAACACTGGCTCCAGAAATGGCTTTTTCATCTTTGTCTCATGTCACCTGAAGGACACCACATGTTCTTTGAGTGCTTTGTGCTGTTCCATGCATCACAACAGAAGTATCTATAGGAATATCTAAACAATTAGGGAATCTATGAAACGCTGATGAGCCTAACAATTAAGGTTATTATCATTGGGTGTGCTAGCTGTTTTCATTTATTTTCTCTTTTAGAGGATGTCATTAAATTAATTATTTTAAGAATTTTAACAAAAACTTTTTGAATTTTTCCTTGTGTGTTTCCTGTGCTGACAAGATGTTACACAATTGTACACCTCTATACCTCAGCTTAATACAGACAGTATTACTGGAAAGGAGAGACAACCTCACTTCCTACTGCCCACATCATGACTACTTAAACAAGCACAACATTTTTCAGTCTTGTCTAATAGAGTTTTTGTCTGTAGGTACATAGTTTCACAACAGACCTACTGGTGCTTATGTCACAGAATTAAAATATACATTCCTTCAGCGGCATGTGACATTCCACCACTGAGCCCAGAGGAATGTACTAATGTTCTGTGCTGTCAATGGGCGGTGACAGTGCCAGATCCCCCTGTGCACGTGCACAGACACACAAACAGTATACACTCAATTCATCTGTCAATGCAGTCATTTTTCCACATGCAGTCATTCACAACATGAACACCTGAGTTGCACAGCATTAGATGGTGTTTGGCATCTACATCAGCAGCTGTTGTACAAGACAGTATGAAGAGTCAAACAGCACATCCAAGTCAGGGCAGAGCTCTAACCTGACAATACAATCAGGAGGGAGTGTTGACATATTGCACATGCAGTCAGCACACCCAGTAGCTGTTGATCAAACAAACAAATCCAACATTACCTCTTACAAAATCCACAGTGTGTTAGTTTACATGTGCACATTTCGATACATGACAAACAAAAAAAGATTCACAGAATCAATTATATAGATTTTGGACTGAGGGAAGGATTTTTTTCATATCAGTTTTAATCTGCTTCCAGTATTAAACTAGACTAAACATGCCCTACATTTATCTTGAAACTGATTACTCTCAGATGTAACTGATACACGTTCAAGCTCATCCGTCTGTGAAAGACGGAGGGGTCACCTCTATATGAGGAGGTAAAAAGGGAAGAATTAAAGAAATATAAGAAATATATAAGAAAAAAGGGAAAAGGCTGGCACTAACTTGCTTTTTTACAGTTGTTTCTTTATGTTAAAACCAGTCATTAGTCAAAGTATGTATTGGTATTCATATTTTTCATCAACATTACAATTATACAATATATCTGAATCTGAATCTGAATAGACGCTGCATTTATTTACTGTATATATACACACAGTGATTGTGGCTGTATTTGTTATGAACAACTGTTTTACTCTCTATCTGTGCTCCTGGCTACTGAATTTTTTTGTTATAGGGCTCAATATATTTTGTATTCACTAAATCCTAAAATTTATATTCAACACCAGGCTACCTGTTTGCACTATATTCTGCTGCACCAACTTGTACCGAAACAGCAGTTGCACTTGGAGATGGCCACACAGTCTGTGAACATTCAGCCCTATTGGATGCAGTTATTTATTATCACTTACAGACATGCACACAAAGGGACAGAGAGACTGAAGCAGAGCCGGAAAAAGCTGCTCAACAACCAGATATGTCAATGCATCAATGATCACCTCTGTTTTGCATGTGTCTCCTCGAGACACAAGTATTTGAGATAAACAGATCACACATCAGCAAGCAGCTTATGCAGGTCATTACAAGTCCTACACACAAGTCCTCCAAAGAAAATATTTCCATTGTACACGTATTGTTAAATTCTACTTGAGTAAGGGAGTACCTGATCACAAAGAACGGGTCGTTGATAAGAAATGCATTAACCCCATCAAAGGACACAATTAAAATGACATATTTTTTCCAAGCATGCCAAAAAACGACTATCCAGGAATGTTTGTGAGGGACGGGCGGTGTCTCTCTGTGGAACACCATAGCCCGTATGTGACTTCATCTGGCAAAAGTCAAACTGTAACCTAAATTAAAGTTGACGCACTCTTCAATGCTGACCTCAATATCCAGTATACTGACGTGAACTGAGCAATGCACATCCATTTATGTACTGACACAGAGAAAGAGTGATCAGTCAACACATTCAACATGGTCAACAGAGGAGAAGGGTTTGACAGAAAAATTCCTGCATCTGTGCAGCCACGAGTTTACAAGTTTAACCTGGGGAGTTATTTGTTTGTGAGATGTTGGGGTGACTGTTTCAGATTTTCCTGTCATCTTACATTTCTTGTGAATTAATAGTTCAAGTTTTAACAATATAACCTTTATAGTGGTGGTAAGTATATCTTAAACCAGATACTGTGTTCTGACAGCATTTACATAGATCCACTCTGTCGGGAACAGCGAGTAAGAACCACTCTTTTCATAACATGAGACCGAGTGAAAAAGCATTGCAGTCACCTCCAAGCACGATAAGACTAATTGCGGTTAATCCCTGAGGAGTGCATGGGCAGGACAAAACACAGACGATGCTTTTTACACAACTGTGAGGAATGCAACTCCTCTGCCCTTGCATGCTTGGGCCAAAGGGCGAGGGACTACAGCAATAATCTCCTGGTCAGTGACACCTTAAAACGCCAGAGGCAAGTCATTGACTTGAAACTCAAACTCTCTCAAATAAGAGCCGCTGAAAGTATCTGTCGTCTCCACTGACTGTAGTAGTGATTAGGGACACAGAATGTCAGTAGTCATCCATGTGCACTTTCCAAAAGCTTTGAATTTCATAATGGATTCAGACACAGTGAATTCAGCTACAGTGCATGGTTACACACAACTCTCACTCATTAAGCTTATATGTAACTGATGTTTCTTACATTTCTAATCTGATGTTATCCAATCCTGTTCATGATTTAAGTAAAGAGCTAAGGCTGTGTACATGTATGAGAAACCTCATACATGTACACAGGGAGGGAGTTTTTACCAATGATGATGTCAGGCCATGAGTGTCCTTAATGGTAATTGGTATTTTATGACACTTCATCCAGTATATTATCCAGTATTTCTGCTTAGATCAGTGTAGTAGAGTGACAAACAGACTCATCATTATGATCCTAGGAATCATTTCTCAAAAGAAAAGCATATTTATTCATAACATAGTTATTTTTTGTGGACAGAGTAAACAACTAGGTTACAATTCAAAGAGGGAATACATGGATTTGTTATGGTCGATTTGTAATGACAGGCTGACATGACACATTATGAGTGGCTGAACACTTTGACTCATTCTGGGAGGCAGTCTGCACAGACAGATAATTAAATTATCAGGTAATTATTCCAAAGCCATGACAGTCTCCAGTACACACCCACACGCAGCAGTGTTAGGATAGTGTAGTATACAAAGAGGCTGGTACACAGTCTGTTCTCTGTGGATGACGCCCCAGGGGTTAGGTCAGCTGCAGGATAATAGATAAAACTCAGAGCCATTCACATATTGAAACTGAACAGCTAAAGGCTGAGTGGCACCAGACATGCTGAGGTGTGTCACTCAGCATGTTGAGTGTGTACTGTATATGTGATAAGCACTGGCATAAGGCAGGCACATTAACCAGTCTGTACATATCAAACTTCAATTCAAATTTCAAATTAAATTCAGCTGTTTTGTTTGAATAACATTATACTAATTAAAAATAATTTTAAATTATGGCAAATCGGTGGTAATAAGGATCAGAAGATTATGCAATAAATTCATGAAAGAGAATTTATTTCATGTAGTGAAAGAGAACATGATATAAACTGATAAAAAAAAGAGACTCCAACATGCTCAAAATGTGGACCTGACATTATCTCCACATACAAGTGCAGTTGACACATGCACTATGAGCAGACTCATAACTGGACTCTCCTTTCCTCCTCAATTCATCTTTAGGCCTAAACACTGAGAACATCCTATAGTTGAGATGGGAGGAGTGCAGATTTAAGTTCCTGTACCCTCTATTCTGTTTAGCCACGTTGTTTAGCATTTGTTTAGCATTGTTCAGGACATAGGAAACTGTAGAACTAGACAAATTAAAAATGCTGTGGTAACACATAAAATGTTCAGTGAAGAGTCAGAGGTTCTCTCGCCTTAAATCATCAGTGTTTGATGTGAGCAACTGCATGCACTGACACCACCCTTGATCTACTGCCTGCTCTAGCCTGGCATTTGCATTTGTGATCTTTGCAGGCTGGGAGAAGGTCTGTAATTATTGCAGAAGGAAGCCAATGGCCTGTATCCCAAAGGAATTTCATAAACCTCAGGAAGGAAACTCATATCCACGACATATGGTATCAGTCTCAGTAATCCCAACACAAGTAGATCTACTACATCAGTGTATGAAAATATAGGACCTGACAAAGAAACGCTGTGCTGTGCTTAACAGTAGTTTGTGACATTCACATTAATGATCTATATTTTGGAGATCAACCAACCAACCAACACAACAGTTGACTGTTACCATGGAAACAGCCGGATACTTCTGTTGAGGCAGCTTGAGCTTTAACAATGTTGCTGTGTTATTGTGCTCAGTGTGAAGAGAGAGGGTGGGGTCTGCTGACAGAGCAGTTTTCAGTCACCACCATGATGGGAAAATGCTTTGCAGGAAAGGAGCTGCAGTCAATGCTAATGAGGATTTTAAAAAATCTGATTTAACTGTTGTTGCTTCTAGAAATAAACACTGGACAGCGTGACATTTATGTTATTACACAAATGTCACGATGTCAGCCCAACTTGCTTTAACACATACACATAATAATTGTAGGAAAGATTTATTCATTTTTTGGCCAGGACTGTGTTTAGGAATTGTGTAACAAAATAAAATTAGAAAAATCCCCACATAAATCCTTTAAACTGATTTGTGTGGTGATAATAACAACCATATTACCAAAATGAGCCAATCACGTGACATACAGAATAGAGCTTAAAATCCTGCAGAGGTCAAGTTAATGTTCAAATTAAATATCAGAAAGAAGTGGTGAGTAAAAGGCAAATCAGTATGATCATGCCCAACCTTGCGGTGGATGCCCTGTGATATTATATAAACCAAGAACAAAAATATGAGGCTGCAGTGGAAACGCACTCACCAAAAATAGACTAAAATAATGTGGCCTGGTCTGAATGACATGGATTTCTGCTGAGGTGTGAACACAAACATGATTTATTGACTATCACAGTAAGGTCAGTGAAATGACCAGTGTCAGTGTCCTCTCCAGGCACCAGATGTGAATTCAGTAGAGCCGCTTTGGGATGTGGTAGAACAGGAGATTGGTAGCTATACAACGTGCAGCTGATGTGAGTCAGAAGAAATGATGTGATGCAGTCATGATGTCATGCCTGCGCAGAATGTGAAAGAACATTTCGAACATCTTATGGCATCAGTGACATAAGGACTGAGTGAGTAAAGGGAGGTGTTCCTAATTAAGTGAACGTATTTCAATGAGTGTATATTTGCAGTTTGACACCCACTGCATGATAAATACATAATTTAATCAATTAAATGATGCAAAACCTTTTTCTTACATTACTGTATTTTCTTCTAAGAAAGTCTGATGTATGCATTTCGCATGTTTGTTTAATAATCCCCCAAAAATTAACCCCCAGTGTCTGGAAAGAATAAGCAAAAAATAAAAATGATAGATGCTTTTCTTACTGTAATATTTAGTAGAAGATCCTGATCTAGCTACGTGGTTCTCTGGGGCTAAATAAGAGCAAGCCAGAAGTGAAAACCTTGTAAAGAGGATTAAGAGCCTATCAGTGCAGGGTTAACCTTCTTGTTTGGTAAATCAGATGCAGCAGGCGCACATAATCCTTTGACAGGCATGACACTAATGTGTCTCCCGCAGTGTCTCACCAACCATAGTGATAAGTTAATGTTTCTCCAGCTAATCTACACAAATAATCAAGATGCAGCAATTACCTTCTGCAAAACAGCCAATACTAATACCTCTCTTCTCATAACGGCATCAAGGTTGCCCAAGTTGCTCTTTGTGTTTCAGATCCTCTTGAATGGTGCTACAGCACTTCAGACAAAATACATACACTGTCCAGCCACAATATTAACAGATTAATGTTTTAATGTTGGTAAAAACAGTAACTGGCCAAGAGGCATCTTAACAGATGGCCAAAAGACCTTAACTGCCTGTTTAACTGCATTATCAGCATACTCACCCAGTGTCTCATAAACTAGGTATGGAGGTAAGGCCGTATGTTGTATATCTAGTTCCCTCCATTGTTTGTAAATGAGTCAGCAGCGTGGGGAGAAAAAAAGGCATAAACTGAAAATGAACAACACAACTACACAGCAAAGCATGTCTCTAAATTAGACTACAAGTAATTAAAAAAAGCTGAATTTGATGAATACTGTCAAATTTTGCTACATTTTAGATTATTAGCAACATATGAATTCTTTCAGTATGTTATCTGTTACCTGACTCAGAGAGAGAGAAAGTGAGAGACAGACAGACACAGATAGAGCTGTCTTAATTGATGAGTCATATTTTTAGACATCTGCTCTTAATTAAAGTCAGTGTTCTGTCTAAAACGACATACTATCTAGGCAATTTGTTTCTACGCAAATGCAAATCAAACAAATAGTGTGTGTCAGCGGTGGTTAATGTTGCTTATTTCTTAACTTATTTCTAACTTGTCTTGCAGCATTCCATGTATACTGCGTCATCCAGAGATGGCGACTGCACTCTGAACCTTTACACACTAATTATTGTAGAAAATACTGAGGCATGAATTATACTGCACTGTGTGATCAACCTTTAGAATCTGACTGAAAAAATGTGCATACATAAACCTGAAACCAGTGATGTACCATCATATATAACTACAGTAGTAGTAGTAACATTTTCATCGGAGGAATTGGAAGCTTTTTGACATATTTAATCAGGTGCCAAACACAACAAAGGCACAACAATGACTGTACACCGTACGTGTCATTTCACATGGAAATTAAAAAATGAAACAAAGGTGTGAGACTAGAAAAAAAAGAAAAGACAGCTTGTTCTCCGACAATATCAATGTTTCCCTGGAGGCTGGCTGCTGGGCAGATTATAAACCCTACCTCAATGTTAGCAGATGGAACATGAAAAAACTGGTTTCTGTCGTTTTAGATATTTAACCACATCGAACTTTCTGCAAGTCTAATTTTATTACTGCACAGACTCTCCACCACAAGATGGCAGTGCCCATATCCAGAATATTTTGGCATCATGTTCATATAGTTGCTGTACACTATTGTTGCTGTACATACTATTACCAGCCTTGTGTGAAGCACTTTGGATCAACATCTGTTGTTTTAAATGTGCTATACAAATAAACTGACTTGACTGACTTGACTAGTTGGAGGAAATGGGGATGGATCATTCTTTATATTCTATTGGTTCACTTCCTTGACTAGCTTTGGTTCCCTTCTACCCAGATTTAAGTAGTTATGTTTTTTCTATAGCAGATTGCCACCACTGCCGTGCTTTACTGCTACTAACCACATGATTATCATTACCTAGCTCAACAGACATGCCAGTGTTCCCATTTTGGCTCATCAGACCAAAGAATCTTACTTTACATGTGCTGAATCGCATTTATTTTGTTTATTCAAATTACAAACTAAAAACAATGATGTGTGCAAACAGCAAAGGGAAGTGAAGAGTAAATACTTCCTGAAGCCACTTTTCAATAAACAACCTCCTGAGAAAAAGTTAAAGAAAACAATACTCTTTGTCATCTTCATTCACAGGCATCAAGTACTCTTTCCCCCTCCATCAGCCCTCAGCCTCTGAACCTCATTCCTCTTCCTCCATAAGAGAATCCCAGAGGGAGAGGGTCAGGAAGTGGTCTATTTGTTCCAAAGCAGATTCCACAAATACCAAAGTGAGACCTAAAGGGAGAGGCCTGCTTCCGCTGTTTCCAGTCAGCCTGTTAAGACAAGTGAAGATGGCTATTTTAACTACTATTTTAACGTAGACTCTCTCACGCTCCCGCCTCTAATCTCCTTCAATGTCTCAGCCATCTGGAATTCTGGTACAAGATTGAGATAATTTGGGGCAGTATCTCAAGCAGATATTCAAGCTAACATGTTTGCTTAACAATCTGCACACAGTTTATAATACCAATTAACAGGCTCGAGTTGGGTGTGATCGGTTGAATATATAATATAGTTATATATTTATATAGTTATATATAACTTTGTACAGACAACTATACATATACATAAAAGAAAAGAACAACATGCAACAAAGCGACTTCAGGTCATACTATTGTCACCCTTGTTTTCCTCTTAATAAAACCCAGTGACTCCAAGTATTGCATCTGAACACTTTGTACAAATCTATTGTAGGACAATGTACACATTCCAAAGCCAAATGACTGCAATCTATGGTGATCAAGTGGTTTAGGACATATGTCCTACAACCACAAATTTTCCACTTTGATACTAACAGGAAACATGTGTGACACCATCAGTGAAATATCAGTTCCCATCTCTTTCTACGCTGCAACTTACTGATAAAGTAACCAAGAAATGAAATCTTGCAAAGACAAAACAACTTTTCCTATCATTATGAAAACCACTCTAAACCTCTAAACCAGTCTAAACCCTTCAATGCATATGGATGTCAGAACTGTATTACAAGTAAGTCAAAAATAACTATGGTGTGTTTTATCAGGCACCATTGAACCACAGTGGACAGACATAAGGATGTGGAGTTTCTTACACAACCACCATCTCTTTTAAGTATTCCCTGCTTGCCTGCAGGTTTGCTCAAAAACTGTGTTGGCACTCTCCTCAAACCATCTGCCTCAATGCACACACCAAACTTCTGCTCTTACTCTGGGATCTGTAGACTCTCTCTGGCTGTTTTAATTATTTACAGAGGTTTGTGATATTTGAGTGAGTTTGAGAGGGGAATTGAATGCTACATAATTCAGAGGGTATGGCTTTCTGTTCCCTGTCAGACATCCATACCCAAATCCACTACATCACACAATGCATATTATATCACACAGCCTAATTACTATCACTCAAGAATATGACAAAGCGCTATCGAGCGACAGTACAGGGACAGGTGTGCAATGACTTAACAATGCAAAACATGAATTCTGCCTCTGTCTAGGTAATGGGAATAACAAAACAGTTTGATACAAGAACACCAGTCATTTTCCATGGCAATTTGTTTTCTAACATATTAATTACAAATCAGATGGGCAGAGTACTCAATACCGACCAAATGTTCAGAACTCCAAACATCAAATCCTATAATGTCCCATAAACTGCAAAAAGGGCCTTAACTAATCACTGCATAGGCTTAGTTATTGGTCCAGTGAGGAAAATGTCTCCTCCTCTGCGAAGACATCTCAACTATGCTTTTTTTAGAACATCCTGTCTTTTATTTGTCATAGCTACAAGAAAGGCTACATCCTGTCTGTCTGTTTCCAAATCTTGATTGAATCTTAATGTGCTCGTCATGGAGGTGTGGAAGACCCCTGGCACTAGCTTTAAATAGACTGACACAATACTTAATTATTTCAGCTGCAGCGGTTTGATGAGAACGGCCACAGCACTGCTTTATCAAATACACACATGTTCAATATTATTACAACTGATCTGTTATTATAACACTGTCTTTGCATCATAAGTGTTCAGATATGGATTTAGTGCTAATAAATGGTAATATGCATGTTTTCACTAAAACAAACAAATAACTGATTAATAAATATTAGAATTTTTATAATTATCAAAAAAACTGATTGATTTCAAGTAATGTTGAAACGTTTAAATGCCAAGCCCTATCCATTCCTGGTTTAGATAGTTCAGGAACATAATATATATTAAGTTGCTGCTGGTGAGAGTTATGTGACTGGGCAGATGCAGTGTCCTGTTTAAATCCTTTTTCACGACTGACTGATGGCCACCATGTCAGCTCCCTTTTATTTGAACCAGGAGTCAAGCTGTTGATATCCATTAAAGTGGACAAAGAGAGCAAAGAGACACAGACAGGCCTACTGTTTAACGCACACTCACAAATCAAGAGCAGAGGTGCGAATGTGTGTGTGTGTGTGTGTGTGTGTGTGTGTGTGTGTGTGTGTGTGTGTGTGTGTGTGTGTGTGTGTGAGCACAGTCACATTATGTGGACGTGCTGTATTAGGTGCACATGCACAAATATGGCAACATACATTGTGGTATGAACATCTAGATACTGCAGTCAGAACTGTCGAAAGGGTTGAGAGACAAAGGATGGACACTTCACCCTCATGTACTGACATTAAAAAAAATCTGAGCATTTTCAAACAATGTTGAAAATTGTGCAGAGGAAAGACATCACCTGCACTGATAGAAAGGTCGTTTTTGACACGTTTTTGGTACATACAAAAAAGAATACTGTACTTTAATTTAAGTGAAGTAGCCATTATACATTTTGGTGGGCAGCAGTCATGCTCACATTAAGATCATCATGACCAAATGCAAAAAGCCATGTTCAATCTGAGACAGCATGGCTGTGTTCGCATTTTATGCCTGTGACCACACTATATACTAAATCCAAACATTTCAGTGAAGTTTGAATTGAGAAACCACTTTTGTCTCCAAAAAGTGTCAGTGTATTGGCCCAGTGTAAGTAATTGTTTGTGTGTTTAGCCCGACACTGCTAATACCTGTAAACCAAGCTCCTCTACTGTCTGCTTCCTAACCCCTCCACAAAAATCATTAAAGTAGCTCCTCACGTGTCAAAGACAAAGTGTTTTGTACCAAACTGCCACTGTGAAGGCAGAGTTTCAACAGTCAGTCACTGCTTCTGTCTCACATTAGGAAAAGGACAATACAGGCTACAGAGCGTCACTCCCTGCCTCACAAAGCAGATGAATTCAACTGTGGTGAGGTGAAGGGATGTGGGGGGTGGATGGTGGGATGAGGGCTCCTTTCAGCCTGACCATGTCACAAGGACCCTTGAACCAAAGCCAACAGAGGCAAACAAAGAACGCAATCTAACGCTGCCAAACAGGCCACGATCGCGATATTGAGCCTGCTGATGAGACAGCTACTGATAATGCAGGACATCTGCAAACTGAGCACTAATTTAACAACTTCAGAGTGTTCCAACAGCTTCAAAATGAAACAAGTCAAACTGAACAATTCATTCTATAATTTTGCACATATCTGAGTCAAATCAAAGCCAAAACAGTAATGGGACATATCAGAAAACAGGAAATTAGTAAATCCTTAAGTGACTCATCCACGTTGTTTATTAACTATTTGGAAGTTTGCACAAATGTGCAGAGATTAACACGTTAAAAGCTGAGCAGAAATTCATGGGATGAGTGTAATGAGCCACAAAAAGACTTTTATTGTGAAAACGTCACTGCGCTTTCATTAATGATTTAAAAAAAAAACAGTGGATCTGACTGGAAGGAATGAAAAGTCCTACTGAAAGAGAAAAGAAAAGTGTGTCAGCCACATGCTAAACAAAGCTATGTTGAGGCAAAATTCAACCAGAATTCAATACCACAAATATACCATGGAATCCACATGGTCTAGGCTAGACATTTCTAAAGAGGGAAAATAAATTTGATTTTATACAAACTTTATACACAAACACACACGCAGAAACTTAAGGACCACCCAGTTACCTATGTAATGTGCATATGACCTAAACACTGTGGTAGCAAATATATATGCACTTATATCCAGCTCAAAGACAACATCTTGAATTTAATCATTATGTAAAATATATATGAACCACTCGCTGTTGCTCGAATACTTATTTATGCACATAAACAATTCCATCAGTTTTATGCTCAATATATCAACATAAAGCAAATTTAACAACATATTAGTGAAAATACTACTGAAATTATTTTGATAGAGACAGGGTTTTCTGTCTCCGAGAAAATATGTGTGGGTGACTCACAGCAGCGTTGTTGATCACTGTTAAAAAAAGAACAATAGGACATTGAGTTCTGACTAAGGACTAAAGTGTGCTCCACTCTTCAGACCAATAAAAGGTGCAAAACTGACAGAACCTGCTGCCAGCAAGCACCATGTTTTCTCACATGATGATCAGATATTTACAGTACATACTGTGGCTATAAAAAGAAGTACACAGAAAGACTTGTCTATGAAGCAGGATGCAAATTCCCTGAGGAATCTGGGACATCGCTCTGCTGACGTTGCAATTAATGTGCCAGTAGAAAAGCATTTTTTACACGAATCAACTGTAAAAAATGTGTGGAATCATGTACGTACATTACTAAGTACGGTTCTGCTTAGGCACAATATTTCACCATTACGCAGTCAAAGGCAAACATTTTTTAATCATCACAGTAAGTAAATCCCACTCCCCCTTTATTTTTTACTCCATCCTCACACAACAACATGTCAAAGTGGTGAGGATCACTGAGGTGAGGATACATAAGACAAAATCCAAACTGATTAGACACTACATCAGATCACAAAACACACCATCCTACAAGTTTTATACTATAAGTGTACAGCTTAAATTTAAAGGTTTTAGATACTATCTGTATGTTGAGATTCATCATTAATTGAATTTCTAATTATAAGTGGATCAATGGGTATCATAATGTTATGATAATGACTTTCTTTACTAATTTGAGAAACTCCCTCTGCATGCTCTTTTGTTTTCCTGCGGACCTGTACCAGAAGAATTGAGATGTTCTTAGAGATGATTCATATGACTTTACCTGTATGTTGTCATTTCCAGGAAACTGATAAATGCTATGTACATTTACTTATGTACATAGCATACATAGCGTACATTTACTTATGTACATAGCATTACCATTTTCAACTAATCTAAACTAAACCACAACATGGATGATTAAGTAATTTTACGTAATTGGTTTTGCTGCTTTGTTTTTTCTGTGCTTAAGCGGAGAAGTCAAATTCCATGCTGTGGCTAGACACTGATCTGTAATTAGAATAAATACAGGACACAAGGCATTAAAGAATGTGCTGTTTCACTGAAATATGACGTTAATGAACTTTTTTAAAAGGGCAACACACGCAGAGAAACTGGGGAAAAAGGCAGCACTGGTGTGCTGTGGTTGCGTCTGCCCCCCGTGTTTTACAAGGACGGTGCTTATTCCAAACTGCAATATGGCTGCTGTCGTCATGAGGAACTGACCATTTTAAGTGACTGCTCACTGGGACGGGACATCTCATTTCCCTGTAAATGTGTGTCTTTGATTACTCTTTCCTCACATTACCCCTACTTGCATCTTTAGTGGGATCAAATAAGATTCAAGAAAAAGACAAAAAAGGAAGTGCATCCAGGTTTTCCTCAAGTGAGGGAAAATGATGCAATTAATCGAAATAACACCCATACGAGAAATCATATAGTTGACACAAATATAATGGTCCTGTTTGGCCATTAGATTTGTGTCAACCATACGATTTCTCAGCTAGAAATAGGATTGTTCTATTTTAAGAAATTATTACTAATTTTAACAGTAGTGTCAAAAATATGTCTTAAATCCAAGACAAGACGAGAAGCACAGAGGATACCATGGCATCCTGAGAGCACCTCCCACAGCATGACCACACAGGATGTCTTGATAAAACACTCAGAACTCAGGCACATTGCTGTGCATCTACTGCAGTTAATTTTTGTGTCACAGAGTGTGACACTAGGGGCTATAAAGAATTTGTTTTAGCAAGAGACGATGCTAATATTAAAACAATGTGCAGACTAACACTGAACTTTATCTGTTGCATAGAAAATAGATGAGCTGCTTACATGTCTGGCTTCCCGGCGCAGCCCCTCAGTGTTCCTCAGCCAGCAGTGGCTCAGCTCACTCAGCTCCAAGATAGGCTGCACCTTCAGCCTCACCGTGTCTCCTGACTGACGGATCATCTCCACTATCTCATCCCGGCTCTTGTTCTCCACGTTCTTTCCATTTATCTCTACCAGCCTGTCACCGGGCACCAACCCCAGTGCCAGATCCTTAGTGCCGGCCCCAGGTTCGGCAAAATGGACCACACGCCTGTACACTCCTCCATCAAGGCTGCGGTCCAGCATAGTAGTGCGACGCAAAGAAAATCCAAAGTCACCAGTATTGCGGCGTTGGAGCTCCAGCTCACGTGTTTCTGGTGGACTGGGTGCAACCACAGCTGGCAGCTGCAGTTGTGCAGGGAAGGTCTTCTCAACCAATTCGGGGATGCAGACTTTTTTGGTGGCTGGTGCTCCAGTCTGCTGCTTGAGGCTGTGTTTGCGGAGCATGCTGAAAACTTTATTCTCCACGTGCGGGGATGGGGCAGCAGAGTTCTGGCCTGAGGGCGTAGAGCCCTCCGATGGGCTCTCCTCTTTGCTCCTCTGGGAAAAGGAGAAGCGTTTTATCATCTGACCCACCTGTGATGAGTTCTGCTTGGCAAGTGAACCAAAATGAGCAACGCGTTCATGCACTGAGCTGCGGTGACCATCATGTCCTCCTCCTCCCTCGCTCTTCAGGTCATCAGTGGAGCTGGCAATGCTGAGTTGGTCATCCAAAACCATGCTGCTTCGGTTGCTCAAACCATCTGATTCGATGTCAGTGAGGGTGAGCTCGGTGCTGCTGGCCACTTTGATGGGAATGGGGTTGGAGATCTCCAGTTTGTTCTTAGACTCACGTTTAGCCTCTCTTTTCAGGTTGAAGAAACCACGCCGCATGCTCATCTCCTCCAGGCTGCGCAGCTCTGCTGCAGACATCCTCTCCTTTTTATCTTTCTTCTCCTTCCTACCACTTTCCCTCTCCTTATCCTTTTTCATTAGATTAAACATGGTGAAAATCAGACCTGTTTGTTTGTGTCCACAGCTGCTCTATTTTCCCAACAGAGCTGGAGGTCCAGTTGACCAGGCCAGTGGTTCTGTAGTGACCAACAGGCACAGATCCCCTGAAGAATGACATGAGTAGAGGCAATCACGTCAAATTCATGAGGTAGCAAATATTAACAAGAAACAAAATGTTCTAGATTTTCATTTAAAAGTGGACAACAATTACAAAAATTTTAAAAATAGAATAATGAAGTCCATCATAAATACTTAACCTATTGTAATTTTTAATGTAAGAATATTCAGGGGATTATAGGGTTAGGGTTAGTGTCCATTATTCCTAGATAAATACTGAAATTTTACTTAATGTAACATGTTCAGTAATGATACATGATATATGCTGATTCAAGGTGATTCAGGCTGAGTGATCATGCAGTTTCTCTTTGGTCAATTCTTAGTATCTAAATCAACATTTAAAACACACATATGTGTGTTTACAGACAAACATATACAAAGATATACAAAGATAATACAGCACATGCACATTTACACCCATTTAATCTCTTATTCGTTCTGCTAATACGATCTAATTCAAGTCATTATTATTGATATAAAGTAGTATTTATGATTTATTTGTTTAGGTTTTACAAAAAATTGAGAATAATAACAAAAAACAGCTGGAGCCATCAATAATACTGGGCATGGATCTCTCCCATCAGAAACACTTAGACACTCAGCTGTTGGAAACACTTCATATATGCTGCTCGGTCAGTTCATCACAGTCATTCTATCATTAATCTGTCACTTAGCAGGAAACTTCAGTAAGACACAACACAGTCTGTTCAAATGTCTACTGTCAATGACTTTTGTGTGTAACGATGAGCAGGGCCGTAGTGACAGCACTGTGACAACGAGAGCTAGGGAACATTTAAACACAGAGCTCAGCCGTCTGTTTCATTCACTGCTGGGGTTATAACAATACTAACAGCTGGCTCACGGCTAAGACAAAGCAGCCCTGCTAGCATTTTCAACGTGAAATCCGTGCACAAAAGATATGACAGCGCTAAAATAGGCGCAGCTCTTCGGCTACGTTAGCTAGCTGAGCTACTGTGTGGTAGGTAGGGGTAACGTTACCTAAAGCCGATAACAATAATGTGCGTGTTTATCCCGCTGAGAATGGAAAAAAGCTCCAAAACCAAAAAGGCAGCTTCAGTTCGTTAAGTTTTCCGTTTAGCTTTCCAGCGAACAATCCACCGTAGCTAGCTAACTAGCCTAATTGGCTCAAGCCACAGCTTCAGTTCTTTGCCCTCATTTTTTTTGGTTTAGTCAAACACAGGGAAGCGCAGTGAAAACCGACCGGTCCAGCCCGGCCGCCTGTCTATCTATCTGTCTGTCTGTCTGTTTGCCCGTCTGTCTGCCAGTCTGTCTGTCCCTACGCTGCTGTCTCCTAACAGTGTGTCCTCTGCCTACACGCACAGCAGGAAATACTCACTGTTCTGCGGGACAGCAGCTAATGGGCGCAGCTCGGCTCGCAGGGAACACAAGCCGCAGACTGGCTTCCAGCTAGCGGTGATATAGCAGGCTGCTCCCACGTCTCCGGAGCTCCGGAGCCGCGGGGACAGCAGCTAAAGGCGGTGCATCGGCTCCCCCTGCTGGACACACAGCGCAGATACACCCTGACTGTAGCACAACAGTGGGGGTCCCTCAGGTGTCACTGTATGGTACAGTGCTGATCTGTGTCACAACAACCCCCTGCTACACTGCTACTGACTGAAATATTGTTTGTTCTGTTTACTGATTTATTTAACAGCTGTAGACACTACATTATCAGATTTACCATTCAACCCATCAATTTGAATGGTTCATGTTCAAGGTTAGCAGAAACATTCAGGAAAAACTCAAACACATACAGTTGTCAACACAGCAGCCTGCCACAGCTGAGAGGATGCAATGCTTTTTAAGGGAAGGAGTGATGCCACTCTTCTGGGTTTACAGTATTTACTGTGCACAAAACGTATCATTGATTAATGGGGAGATGAATTATATCATTTTGCTAAACCATGTGGATTTGGACCTGAACAAACATGTCATGAATTCATCTCTATGGTTCCACTGGATTCACATCTGGTTATTGTGGAGTTCATTGAACTCACTGTCACGGCTGGTATTCAAGGTATTATACAGTATGTCCTGCATGTTTCAGATAATTAGTTACACATTGAATAAACATATTTATAGATCTCTTTTGTGTGCATTATTATGTGTGTGTAACAGCCTTGTTATATTTGTTTTCATGCTGGTGATCTAATGAATGTTTTTGGATTTTTGTGCAGCTGGTGTGAGGCTTGTTGTGATCATCACCAGGTCAAAATGTCATAATGTCCAGTAAAACTAGTGTCCCTGTTACTGTATTTTCTGTTTAGTTCTAGTTAGCAAATGTAAGCATCCCATCATAGTGATATCAGCTGTTCAAACATTTACTCCAATGCCACACAAAGTATGGACATGAAGCCATGGGCGAAGTCTTTGGTCCTGGTTTCAGTTTGTATCATGTAGAAAAGATACAAACTGATGATACATAAAAGATGACGGATAAGAAACATAAGCAAAGAAAAGCACATATTTATTTTGCAGAACATTACAATGTTTAGAGTCCAAAAGCAAAGCATTTGTCATTATTTGATTTGCTATGTGCCTCTCTTCCAGTGTCAGCCCAAAGAATAAGCAGTAGATAATGTCTAATTATTTGTGGTAACATTCATTGTCTAGTTATGAATGGTCATGCGCGTAATTATAACTGATCAACACTGTTTGTAACAGCCACAGGTCATCATCGACCTCTACACTACCACAGAGCAGAGGCGGCTGGCCCATAGGGGGCGCTGGGGCTCAGCCCCACCAGTTGTTGAGGGGAAAAAATATTTTTATATTATTATTATTTATTTTTTAAAATCAGTCAGTTTTACTTAATAG
>JAFBJQ010000571.1:0-85690 GCA_016785345.1 Trinectes maculatus | reverse complement strand
TTTTTTTTCGTAGTGCGACTCCCAGACTCTGTCCTACGCTACGGGGGAAAAATTACGTGCGACGACGAAGAGAGATGACGGCGATGGCGATGACTGGAGTTCAAGAGCAGCTTCCACCAAATTCGGTGAAATCGCTATTAATGTACCCCTTTGCGAGGCGGACGACGGAGGAAAAACTTCTTGTTAAGGAGCTGGGACCCGATAAGCCCGAAATAGATACGATAGATCCAAAGTTCATATGGAAAACTGCGTGAAGCTAGCTGTGTTCGGGAAGATTAGCATAGCAAGTTGCTATGCTAATCTTCCACTCACTCACTCATTCACTCACTGCTGATTTGTATAGATTCGGCTGAAATCATACCTTTGTTATGAATTTATCCCTTGATTGTATTGTATAGTATTTGAGAGCATAAAGTCTAATATAGCTGTAAATTGTTACTTTTTCTGTGAAACTGGAAACTGTGAAATTAAATTATTATTGTGGAACTGTAGTTATTTTCCGACTGTATTTGAATGCTTATGCTAGATTAGGCAGGGAAATCTGTTGCCACACCAGCCCCACCAAGATTTTTTTTCACCAGCCGCCACTGCACAGAGGTCAGATTAACGTCACCATCAATCTCCAGCATGTTGATGTTGCGAAGTGGAGTGAGACGGTAAGTGTAGCTGTGGCCCTGCATCCCATTGACCAGAATCCTGAACGAGTGTTCTTCACAACAGATGGTCAGCTGAAAGACAAAAAAAGTCATTTTACAGTTCCATGTGAAGAAGGAAAATGTATCTGTGTACACTGATGATAAGCACTAGCTGACCTCCACGCTCAGTTTAAGTAATATGTAAATGATAACAAACTGTTATCTGAACTAAACATGGCTCAGTTGTCAGGGACAGTCGGTCAGAGTGTGCAGTGATACCGTGAAAGGCTGCCCCCGGTGGAAGGGCATCCCTCCACCTCTCTCCTCCGTGCCCCACTTCTCCCCCTGCTTGGTGTTTCGCACCACAGCGTTCTCACTGAAACGTGGGTTGTAATGCAAAGCAGTGCCCGAGTGCGAGCAAAGATTCACATGGAACCTGGAAGTGACGACGGAGAAAAGTACAACGTGAGTGCGGGCCCCGAACATTACAAAATGAAGAGAGACCGGGAGCCAGTGTTTTTAAACTATGGATTAAAAGTCAGAATGTCTCATGTCTTTTTGATTATGCTTATTCGGCTAATTAGTGTGAATGACACTGTAAAAACATGCACATGTACTGTTAATACTACACAATGTATCTGCTGCTGCTGCTGTCTATTACCCAGGCTTGGTTTATGTACTTTTCTATTGCAATACATGTCTGTACTAGACATGGTCCAAATAGAGAAAATAATCAAATTAATAAATACACTAGACCAATGTCCAATAAATGTATAAGAGACAGGCTCATCACAATATTATCCACAATTTCCTGATACCTCCAGCAATGTTATTAGTAAAAGTCAAACCATTTCACACACATTTGTTAACTCTTGTAATATATTGTGGTAGAGCGCGCCACAATCTCGACACATGTTGTATAATAAACTGTACACAGGAGAAATCGATTCTGCAAAGTGATGAAATACTATATATCACAGACTAGTACTCCATCTGTCGTCAATTAAATTACTCTGCCATTACCAGTACTAAAACCAGGTGGCGCCAAAACAAATCTCCAAGGGAGTTCAGTGTCATTTCTATACAATGTGGAACACATATTAAATGTGTGTATACATGTATATATGTACTCCATGGACAGCCGGGTGAAATATAGCAGTTCTGCTAAGCCTGTTATGTACAACCATCTTCGCATATCTCATGTTCCATGTTGAAATGTCTAATGGCTCTGTACTGTCTGTCCTAAAAATAAAATTCATTCATTCATTAAATTCATTCATTCATTCATTTGAATGAATTATAACACTTTGCATTTAAGTGCTATAGTTGCATAAAATAATATTTGAAATCAAGAAACGGTTGTTATTTCCTGTTTCCTGAGGAAAGTCCCCGCCACGGAAAGACTGAGGCAACGCTACAGTTCATCAGTCAGTCAGGCACCAAGTGAGAACTGCAAACCAAAACCTCTTTAAGTAACACTGGCAGTATGTTAACCCAAAGAGTGGCCTGTGCCTAAATGTATGGTAACACATATTGATGCTGTATTATATATTGGTGTGTTTTGGATCGGGTATATTTCAATGGGTTTAATTCTATTCCGCAGATTCGGAACAGCTGCGGTGTAAAATTTGCTGGTTTCAGAGTGAATTCCAGATAATGGAGTCAAACCTCGATGCATTGGGATGAACAGTCCCCTGGATAATGATGGTCCTGCCACGTTCCAGTCCACCACTGATCATGCTCTTGTATGGAATGCTCTGTATAGAGATGGTATAAGAAGGAATTCATTAATAATATAACGTCACCAAGGATTTGTTCTTGTTTTCTATGAATGCAATTCAGTTACACAACCAAGTGGTGGGAAACTGATTCAGAGAGGTTACAACATGCACAAACTTGAAAAGCGCTGTGCTTCAGAGCAGTGCAGTAAGGGTTGCTTTTGTTTTTTTTGTGTCTGGTCTTGTGATCCTCTGCAGTGTCATGTGTGGAATGGGTGAGAATGCAGAGAACTAGTTTAAAATTAAAAGTATGATTCTTCTTCCAAAGGCAACATTTTCGAGTGTAAACACTATATTGTTCCACAATACAAAGAGAGGACTGGCTCACAGCCAGAAATAATCATGTACACACAACACTCGTACATACAGCATACCACAGCACTATACTACTGGAAATATGAAAAGTGTTTTCTGGCACAGTATGTAAAATGACCCTGTAACTTAACCACAAATGTCTATACAACTGTGCGTCCTGCCTGATACTCACAAACATTGCAGAGGGGAAGCCTGGCTGTGAAGGGAATCCGGGCTGAGGTGGAAACGCTGTGCCAGTGGGGAATCCGGGATAGGCCCCATGTGAGGGGAATCCGGGAAAGGCTGGGAATCCCTGCTGACAATCACATAACATCACACTCACCACTCCTTCATACTTCAACTCCAACTCTTTCTACGTCAATTCATCTATGAGGTTTGGGATGATTTGTGTTATTTTATTTATTTCATCTTCACCATAGAGCTGTGGAAGGCGATGGATGTAATTTCTACTTTCCCGCCCACTGAGATGGTGTCCACTTGGTTAAATGGAATACGATGCATGTAGTCCATGAAGTGGCTGCCGTTGATATTCAGCTGGAACAGGCAAACATATAATTACATTTTTGTCTTGATAGACCAACAATGACGAACAGAATATCTGTACTGACATAAATAATATTTGATGAATGATGTTAATATATTTTTTAAAAATTAATGTGCAAGTGATGTTTAAAAAACTACAACCCACATTGTTCTTTAATGCAAATGTAATGACTATTACTCGTCTTCATTTACTTCTGTGCTGTGTATCGAATGGCCATAACAAAGAACATGATTCTGTTATTCTTTTACATGATAATGTTTACACAAAATATAAAGTACTCTATACCCAGGAGAGAAAAAAATGACCAGACCGCATACAAAAAAATACAAAACACAAATATTACAACAAGAAGAAACTGGATATCTAACAGATGTCTGAATATTACTCCTTGTCCTGACTGAAGCATTTTGTCCCACAGACCTGAAAGGCAGCACGGGAAACAGTGATGAGCAGGGTGAAGGAGGAGCCAGCAGGGAGAAGATTGACAGGCTTCCTCTCCTCAGTGCCCCAGTTGTTATGGTGCTTGGTGTTGGTGACCACACAGAACTCACCGCCATAGCGGGGATTAAAATGGAGAGCGATGTCTGCATTGTCCCTGGAACCAACCTGTAGATTCACATGGAACCTAAAGAAACATGGAGTCAGTCATTTCATCTTAAGGAGAGGCCGTTTACTGGTGCACAACAACCAGTCATTCTCAGTCACTGTCAATAATGCCACAATGTGGCTTTGTGTTTTTTTCCTTACGACCTCTGTAGTAAATTGTTTATGTTGTGAGTCCAAAAGAAACAACAATGTAACAGAGGAACTGTCTTCAGGCTCTCGGTGAAGTTTTGACCATGAGAGCAATGACGCAATGTCTTGACAAGTGTCATCATTCTTAAGGAGAGGCCGTTTACTGGTGCACAACAACCAGTCATTCTCAGTCACTGTCAATAATGCCACAATGTGGCTTTGTGTTTTTTTCCTTACGACCTCTGTAGTAAATTGTTTATGTTGTGAGTCCAAAAGAAACAACAATGTAATAGAGGAACTGTCTTCAGGCTCTCGGTGAAGTTTTGACCACGAGAGCAATGACGCAATGTCTTGACAAGTGTCATCATCATTAATAGCAACATAATGTCAGCTGTCCGTCCGTGTACACAATGTACACTATATATATATATATATATATATACACAAGAAAAAAAATATGTTTGTCAAATATCTGTATATGTATAAATCTATAGATATTTTATACACAATATACATGTATAGCGTTAACTGTTACATTGTATACTGCATATTCATCAGCCATTAGGCCCAACAGTTAGGATGTGTAATAAAGCATAGCCTGTGTGTGTGTGTGTGTGTGTGTGTGTGTGTGTGTGTGTGTGTGTGTGTGTGTGTGTGTGTGTGTGTGAAACCAGCTGTCTGACCGGTCAGCTCCAGGCAGGACTCTTCCACTGATGGTGATCATCTTCCCTTCCTGCAGGCCACCATGGATTGAGCCAGTGAAGGGGATCCTCTGGGAAGCACAGGACACATGTGTAAAAGCTAGTTCACTATAATAAGACAAGTTGACTCCATGGATTTTTTTTTTAGCTCGACTGGGATGTGTTACAGACCAACACTGACCAGTGCAACAAGCAGAAGATTGTGCAGATCCGTGATAATAACAATGTTTTTGTCCAGTTCCTGTAAAACGTGAGGCGTTCAGGGACCTTCTAACAACATCACCAGCACCAGTCTCCATAACGCTGACAGACAGACAGTCCGGCTGACCTGTCTCTCTCTCACTCTGTCTCTCCAGAGGAGTTTGTTTTCGATCTGGGAGGAAAATGTCCAAACTGAGTCCATAGTTTCCTCCAGTCATCACACCATCCTGTTTGTTCACCGGTGCATTAACACACAGACACACACAGAGACACACACAGAGACACACACAGAGACACACACAGAGACACACACACAGAGTGAGAGTGACTTACCGGCTGATAAAACGGGGACTGCTGATTGAAAGCCATCGTCCTCTTCTATCCAAACGCACACTCACAGATTGTCTCGCTGCAGCTTTTATTCCGCTCTTCAGTTTCGGTTTCCCATCAGGGGAGTGGTCTCTGTCTGAACTGCACACCACACACACACACACACACACACACACACACACGCACACACACACACACACACACACACACACACACACACACACACACTTTATAGTACACATCACAGTATGTGTGGGAGTTTTTTTTCGTTTTGATTCTAATAGATGCTCAAAGCATCCCACCATTGTTATCTATTTAAAATCAGTGAGTCTTGCTGTCTTTAGCATGACCTTCAGTCAATAAGGTCAATACTCCCTGTGCGATGAGGGACAACGCAGCATGAATTAAAGATGAACACAGCAAATCTTTCGTTTTTTCTTTGTTTTTTCCTCTTCAGGACACAGATTATAGAATAAGAATGGGACTATGTGTCAAGTTAGTTCCAATATCAATCGAAGTGACTCATCTGGCAGAGAAGGAGGAATTTTCATCTTCAACCCAGTTAGCTCAAAGCAAACTTCACAGGAAAAGAAGGGAAAAAACGTAAAGACACACACACACACATATACACACGGAGAGAGAGAGAGAGAGAGAGAGAGAGAGAGAGAGTAAGGAAGTCAGTTGCTGACTGTGTGAGATTATCACCTGCAGCGTGGACTTTGAATTCAAATAAAGCAAAGTCCTGTCTGTTCATTCTGGGGTAAATCTAACTAAACAGATCTTACGTCTACACCTCTCAGATGCTAAAAGTAGTAATGATAGCAGTTTGTCTGAGAATAACTTAAGTACTTCAGAAAATAACCAGGCTGTCACCATCAGTGTTCCGATTCATCCACTACATAACAAATCATTGCTGTCATTTCATATCATTCACTTAGGACCATGACTATTTATACTTTATTTATAGGACTTAATATAAAAGGCATTCAAGTTATTTTTCACATATTCATTTACCAGCATACCTTCTTACTTATACCCACATTTAATTATCATACATAGTAACACATACAGTATGTTATTTTACACAGTGTTATACTGACCTAAAAGTGAGCATTGGTATTGATGAAACTACTTTTATCACAGGTCTGTATGTAATAGTTAACTTGTATAAAATCTCTACCAGCAGTGATCCACAGCCAACGAGAGCTATTGAGGTTTTATTGCAGAGGCTGCTGACTGGTCAGTCATGAGAGCAGTAAACATGGCTGCAGATAAGATACAACCATTTCAATAGAGATGACCTAACCTGTGTGTGTTTGTGTGCAGCGGTGTAGTTCTGTCACATGTGTCACTGTTCACATGTGTACAATCCACTCACAGACACACACAGACTCCTGCTCTGATCTGACAGCACGTTTCCTCTGCAGAGAAGTGGTTTCTCTCACTTCCTTCTCTCTGTGAGTTCGTCTCTCTGATGGATTTGCGTTACTCTTATTTCAGTTAAACAACAATGGTGCCATCTGTTCCGTTTTCTGATTGTGACATTTAACACACACACACACAGAATGTGATGTCCACGGTTAAAGATATAGCTGGGTTTGTGAAAGACACAAACCAAAAAATTACATCCAAGCTCTAAGTTTACATAATCACCATAATAGTTTATTGAGGAACACCTATTCTCACATTTGTGTAATAAACAAAAACAAAATCAAATTTGTGTGCCTATTTTCAATTAGATTCAGACAAAAATTGATTTTTGCCTCAACAAATACAAAAGCTGAGTGCTTTGCACAACCCTAGTAGACACACACGCACACAGACGCACATTGTATTGTATATTTACACGAACAAAAAGCAGCACACGGATTCTTTTGAGCTCAGCTTTAATCTTCAGACCAGTTGTTAAAATCAGATGCTTTTTCTGTACAAAATTCTCCCACCCACCCTCAAAAAAACCCCAACAAAAACACAGATCAACTGTCAACAGTTTACAGTGTCTATAAATCTAAAGTCTATAAATATGGATTAAGTACCAGTCACAATGAAAACTTGTACAAACATGAGCTCTGTGTATTAAATACAACCTCCAGCACTTTATATACATATATGCATTAGGCCATTGCTTGATTGTGTTTTATTGGGTTTCATTGTACCTGTGAGGCCCGTAACATTCAGACACATTCAGCGAGTGTATATTGTGCTGTAATTCTGTAAGTCCCCTCACCCTAGTTACTAAATGATGTGGAAACACACAGAAAACAGACACACATCTGTGGCAATATCACACATTTCCTGTGAATTTAATGAAACCCAAACTCCTAAGGATGAAAGGAATAAAAAAGTTTTAACTGCAGCTCATATGAAAACGTGAGTGGGAGGTATCACTCGGTGGTTTTTCCATGTGATCCATGAACGTCTGCTCTGCGTAGACAGGGACTCGTGACAGTCATATCCATTTGTGAGAGTGACACAAAGCTCAAGCTGCAGTCATTTAGGAGCTGCTTTTCTTTCATACCTGGATTTGTGTCACGACTGAAGCATGTGTTAGTGAATGGGACAGGGACCAAACTCAAAATTAAACTCAAAGTAAACATCAAATATATCTTTCATAATGTGTTACTGGACGATTGCCTAAGCTTTGGTCATGACAAATACACATCACATTTACACCAAGTCCCCAAACTCTCTCGGCCTCATATATTTGGGTTTGATCACAGTGCGGGCAAAAGGAAAATAATTACAAAGATTACAACACCAGATCCAGATCACGTCACCGCCATGTGAAAACTGGAAATGCTGCTCGAAACAGGAGCGCTATAAGGAAAACACTTGTCTTACAGTGATACAGACAGCATTGGTTGAATCCAATATGAAAAGTCAGATGCAGTTTCAGTCGAGAGTACAAATGTCTATCAGCTGTAGTATTTGTACACATGTGGACAGTGTGGGTGCTGGTACTGATGACAGTGAAATCTCAAACAATGATGATGATCCTGTGAGCCTCACCAGGGGATGAAGAGACGGAGAGGACAAGTGTTGGAAAACAGGCAGACACATGGACAGACAGAGAACCAGAGGCACAGACACAGGAGAAAATGTAGGATCCCTGTGAGACCGTGGAGATCAGGCACAGAAGGAGTGGGCAGAGGTGGATCAGTCGGCACCCAGAGGACAGGAAGTGCCAGACAGGGGAAAGAAAGAGAAGTGAGTCTCAGACACACAGAAGTGAATACAACTGTGTACAGTGTGCAGAAGAGCAGGGAGAGCTGCAACCAAAAAATGCAACCACGTGTTAGGAAGATGACGCGTCTGAAAATAAAAAGCAGCAGTCATGTTTATGTATTACTTGAGACTCAGCTGGACAGCATTGTAATATTCACATTTGTTTCTAAAATCCTATGTACAACGTTTCCAAGTGATTGGTCGTGTTTTGGTTCCTTTTAGTTTGAACCCATTTCATGCTTTTGCATGAAAATGTGGATTTTGATGCAATGGTAACTGGAGATAAAAAGACGTAGACTCCCTTTTACGTGTGTCGTCCCAAAAGTCAGGAATACACGTTCTCTCTATGATACAGAGTCGTTTGTCTTTCAGAAGTGTCCGGGATGAGACAGTCTGCGGTTCAGTTTTGGAAGTCTCTCCAGCATGCCTGCCAGCTGGGTGAACGTCGGCCTGTCCTCCGTCTCCGAGGACCAGCAGGCAGACAGGATCTCCTGTTGGGGCGGAGGGGACATGTTTATTATGAAACTACATCACCAGTGCACATCCACTGTGACTTGGATGCAAATGGTGAATCTTTTGAGGACGCTCTACTTCCTCAAATGATGTTAACACGTTTAACTGTGCAGAAGTCAAAGTATTGACATATCGGTCAGTAAATTTTACACCAAGAGCTAAAACCCCTGAGCCATAAATATAAGATGGTCTGTTTTAGTCCAATTAACAAAAATGTTCCCATTCCCCATCCAGGAAGTATATTTACTGCCTTTGTTGTTTTAAATAGTTGTTCTATCTAATAAGAATAGAATAGAATAGAATAGAATAGAATAGAATAGAATAGAATAGAATAGAATAGAATGTGGTATGTGGTAATATCAACTAACACAGCTGTTCTTCTAACACACCCACCGTGACCTCCTTTCCCAGGTTAGCATCTGCCAGCACCCTCTTCATGCCTTCATTGCTGCCCACGAGCCAGATTTTGGCTTCCACAGGTTGGTTGGTGAGTGGCCAGTCTCCGACCTGCAGCTCATACCAGATCGTGCTGAAAATGACACAACATGGCAGTCAGGCAACTGTGAAACCAGCCTGTGTGCCACAATCCTCTTTCCGCCATCCATGTCTGTGTTAAGTGAGTGTGAGCAGACACTAACAGGTCCATATGTTTACATTCATGAACAAACTGACTGGGCCAACAGCTTTTCATCAACAGCTGATTCTATTCTTCTAATTAAATTAATGGAATGGAAAAAAAGCTCAAATTTCAATTCTTCCAAAACATTCAACATGAAGCAAAAGTAGACCAGGCTGTTCCAGTGTAATCAACATCAGTGTGTACCCGAAAGCATAGACATCAGCAGGTCTGGAGAAAGGCAGCTGGTCCTCATCAAGCTCTGAGCTCATTTTCCGAACAATCTCCGGAGCCAGGTAGTAGATCCAGCCCCGAGGTATCCGCAACACATTCTTCCTTCTGAGTGCCCACACACACACACACACACACACACACACACACACACATACTAATGAAGACAGCAACTTACCAGAGACACAGATGTAAGACACAGCAATCCTTTCTTTATGTGTGTATTGTTGTTATTTCTTTACCTGCCCTCTTGTACCACTCCAGCCATCCCAAACAGGCCAAAGTCTGTGATGACCACCTTGTTTGTGTCATAGAACACATTCTTAGACTTCAGGTCCTTGTGAATGATGCCTTTGGCATGAAGATAACCCATTCCCTGGAGAAGAGAGAGGCATCTACTGAACACAACACATGACTGGTCTTTTCAAGATTAGATGATGAGATACAGTAGAGGCAAGACCTATTGTAGTGTAATATAACGGTGGTGGTAGTGCTGTCTGAAGTGTTAACAGGTATGTGTGTGTGTGCTTGTAGACAATTTGAGGTTAATGTAGACAGATTATACGACAAACACTGGTTGTAATCATGTATTGTAATCTAAAGAAGCCTGACCATACTTTTGGATTTTAAAAAGATTGTGTCTGATTGTTCTGTCCATCCATCTCACACAGACTGACAGCAGCTTAGAGTGTTGCCTACCTTTACAATCTCCTGTGCAATTTGTCTGGTTTTATTGATGTCCAGCATGTGACCTCTTTCCCTCACTACAGAGTACAGAGGCAAACCTTTACAGAAACTGCAAAGACATGAAATACTATTAATACAACTGAATTCACAAATCAACATCCCACATGTAAACAACATCAATACAATCATCCCAGACCGTACAAACACGTCCACATTTTACTGGAATTGTTCTGGAAGTTAGTGGAGAACGGCGGAATAAAGTTTTATTTTATTTTATTTTATTTTATTTTATTTTATTTTATTTTATTTTATTTTATTTTATTTTATTTTATTTTATTTTATTTTATTTTGAAGTCATGCTGCTGCACCTGGTGATGATGGCGAGATGAGGCGGAGCCATGCAGGCACCCATGAACAGGACCACGTTCTCGTGCCGGGTCTGCCTGTAGTTCATCACCTCCTTCTTGAAGAGCTTCAGGTGATCCTGGTTGTTGCCGTCGATCTCCACTAGGCGAATGGCCACCTCACCGTGCCAGCGCCCCTTGTGCACCTTCCCCCAGCGACCCTGGACAGTCAAATGTGTCAGCTGCTTTGGACCAAAACCATGGACATATTAATCTTGTGCATAAGACAAACCCCATCTCCGCCTTCACCTTGCCAATAAGCTCCCCCAGCTGCAGCTGCTCATACGGGATGTCCCACTCCTGTAGGTAGACGCTGGTCTGGCTGACTTTACGAGCAATCTGCCCCCTCCAGCGGCCAGCGGCCCCACGGTGGCATGTGGAAGACGGCAGGTCCTCCAGCTCGTCCTCATCACGCTCCTCAGTGGGACTGCTCTTTATAGAGCTGCTCTGCTCAGCTGCTTCCTCATCCTCGGCTGTGTCGTCCTCCTCAGCCGCCTCCTCCTCCTGGGACAAACAGAGGAAATATGGGAAAATAACCAAAACATTTAATGAATGCAATCTGGCCACATCCAGCACAATGTAAAAATATGAATCAGTCTTTTTCAGTTGAAAAAGTAAAAGAAAATCTTTTCCAGCCTCACTGATTGACTGAGAGAGGTTGACTGGTACCACATTATGTGCACTGAGAATAAGACTGTGCAACAAAACACGCAAACAAAAGTAATTTTCCCTCCCTCTCTTGAGTGTTAGTGTGTTAATACTCGCCTGTCCTTGCTGTGCAGCTGGTAGCTGTGTCTCAGCCAGGGCCACCTGTGACACTCTGAAAGATAAACCACATCAATTTTACAACCCCCAAAATCTTTAGATTTACCTGAAGATTACTCATCTCACACAGTTCACACTCGACTGACTGGTTTGAAGGCCAGCACAAATGAAAATGTATTCAAATATACAATTACACAAACAATCTATTTCAAATAACTGTCCATGTTGAAAACACCATTAAAACATTAACCAGTGTAGAGTTTGAAAAATATACAAACCCTCTATAGGCTAATCACATAAACAGGGTCAAACCTGGAGAGTGGGTTTGTGTTACTTTTACTCCATTAAATTCAATTAAAACATTTTAATTGTTGTTTCACAATAAAATCCCCACATTTTAATGACATGTTTGAAGGGTCAGTTTTGTTAGTGTGGGGACTTTAATCCCAAATGACATAATTTAAGTAATATTTCCCTCCAGCAAAGAGGTTATGAGTGTCTGCTTTATTCAAAACTTTATTTTTTGTGGCAGGCAAAGATGTCATACTACTGACAAGTGCACAAGTGTAAAATGTGAATGACTACAATGTTGGAGTTGTAAATGATATAAACACACAGGACCACTGTACACATTGTTTTGTAAAAATAAAAGCGAAAGTGAAAATAAATTCTCTGAAAAATCCCCCAAAATGTCTTCCTTTAACTCATCCCGTCTGATACTGACCTGCAGCAGGAGCTGTCATGTGAGATTAGGTCACACACTACTCAGCAATGACTAAGTGGTTTTAGGGTAAGTAAATATCACCCATGCAAGCTGTTTAGACATTCATCTGTGCCATGCAGCCATACAGCCTGTGTCGTCCTCCACAGATACAACACAGAATGAACAGTGAGGTACAAGAGCCCAGAGTGACCCGCTAAGGCTTTCAGTGAATCAATATCTTGATCTGATCATGAGTTGAATGTCAATAAATAAAGGCAGGAAACACTATGAGCCGGAAGTTTGACTCTCAGCAATGCCACTGAAAAAAAGTTCTGTGATATGATGAAACTAAGGCAGAGTTGTTGGGGAAGATCATCATCATGCTCTATGGATGTTGTAAAGGAAGACAGAGAGGGTGGGTGAACATTGAGCCTGAACACTGAAACATATCTACTGGATAATGACGCAGGTGCTCAGAGAGATATTTACAACAGACTTACTGAGAACAATAGGAAAATCGAAAATGAGCCCTGAACATTGTGCAGGTCTGTTCTGTTGTGTTTGTGTCAATCAATGAATCAAATTTTATTTGTATAGCCCATATTCACAAATTGCAGTTTGCCTCATAGGGCTTGAGAGTTTTACAGCAGAAAATGTCACTGTCAAAATAATCTGTTAGTGCCCTCTGGTGGACAGACACCTTCAATGGAGACAGTATTTTTTTAAAAATGACCTTTGACTTGGCATTTCTGGGCTGTCAAGTCATGTGTTACTAATCAGTCAAAAACACAACAATATGGTACTAATACATCGAGTATTACAGGTTTTTACAGGGTTTCTGTATCAGTGTTGTTTTGTCTTACCCCGACTCCTGGTAGCTGCCTGAATGTAGAACAGCAGTATGCGTGGAAGCAGGAACATCTGGGAGGAAACACAGCTTCAGAACCAAAACACGAACACAGGAGTGATGCTTATCATCCAATAACTCTTCACACTGTCAAAATGTTACGATATGAAGCACCTAAAGTACAAGCAGCACAAGACCAAAGCATGACAGGAACATTTAAACCTGAATGAAAACAGATTCAAAAGTTGTCATCAGGGAGGTGTCCGTCATAAACCCACGCACTATGGGTGCAACAAATCAGCCCAAACACACACACACATGCTGTCTTGGTATAGTGTATAAGAGTGACAGCAGTGGTAGGGGGAGGCTGCTGACCTGGAAAGTGGAAGCGGTTGTCACAGGAGCCTCGCGGTGAGGAGTTGGCAGGAGGAGTGGTGCTGACGCTTGGGGGGTTACTCTGTTGGAAATGTGCAGGGGAGGATGGAGTGGAGGAGGTGGCTGATGATGGGTTACTGCTGGAATCCCGCTGGTTTAAAGTGGGGGGATTCTCCTGTGGCGCGCACAAACAAACAAACACATACACACACACTCACATTGACACATCCACAATAGGGACCTACTGCAGACACTGTTTTGCTGTAAGCTTAATCTCTGTTTTACATTTTTAACATCTGTCATCAGACCTGAGCAGAAAGTAAACACTGTACTTACTCTTTTCGTTATTGCCTTTGGTAAAGTGCCGTACTGCAGTGGGATCTCTGCTGTGTGATCAATCCGATTATTGATATCTGATGGCACTGATTCTGCCCTGCGCATCCTTGGCACTACAAGTCAGATTAAAGCATGAGCTGATTCTTGGGCAGCAGAAAACAGCTGACTGAAATTTCATCACCATTTTTATGAATGAATGAATAAATGAATAAATACACTCCTTAATACATCCACTATGTGGGTGAGATGACACTAATGATAATCCATGACAATTCAATTGAAAAATTAGTGTTGCATACTTGTGAGAAATGATATCCGACATGAAGGAGCATCTTTGGTACATTTGTTGTGGCACTTTAACCTGTAAACAGATGACGTGACGATGAGCACCGATGAGACCATAACATGCAGCACTGTAATGAGTCACAGTGAGGGGGGTTATGCAGATGGTACAGTCTCTTACTTGCAGTGTTTGCACTTTACACCAAACATCATGCTCCTGTGACACACTTGGCACGTCTGGGAAAGCCAAGACTTGGTTGAAAACCTACAAAAGACAGGAAAAAAACACCTTTCTCCATATGATAATCACAGACAACGCCAGTGGGGCCAACACTGCCATCATGAAACTGGAAAATGTAACCAGGAACTTAACTGTGGGCCACAAAATGAAATCCGATTCCTTTTCATAATGCAGCTTCATGACTCGTGTAAATAGATTAATATGAAAACTTTCACTGTTGGGTAAAATAAACAGTGTGTGAGACTGGGCGTTCTGCATTGTTCACATTCCTTGATTCTCACAAACCCGGATGCAGTGACTCCACAGTAGTTCATACCAGAGGGCTCAGTGTGTCGGCTCAGCGAGTCACGCTGTCTGCCTCTGCCTCTGCCTCACAGGAAACCACAGCAATGATAGTGGAGCATTCCAAAATACTTTGTGGGGCTGTTGTGTTTGTAGAAACATCAAACACACAGCAAATTTAATCTTGTGCGTACATCTTGACCTGTCACTCAATCTACCCCTGTAGAGATTTTAGACTTTATGGTCAGTTTAATCTATTTTACATTCCAGAAGAAGGTTTATACAATCATTACCTGTGTTTCTCTCCTAAACCTTAGAATTATTTGAATAATCTCATGACCTGTGACCTGACACACACAGCCCACTGTCAACAACAGCTATGTAGTAACAGAACAATGTCTAGTAACAGTCACTTTTAACTCTATAGTCTTTATCTCTGACCTGTGTGTTACGGCCAGGCCGATGTCTCTCCTCATTGTCTGAGGGGAACTTCTGTGCATGGTCATATCTGTCAAGACAAATAATGACAACAAATGAAACAAATGAACAGAAGCCCTATAGGAGCAGTAACCCAGTGGCACTCTCTTAATTGGGACTCACTGTCCAGTGGGATGGGGGCAGCAGGCATCATGTACGGGGCTGAGGTTGGGACGGGGCCTGGTGTCCGGGCTGAGAGCAGCGGCGAGCGCAGTACCGAGTCCTCAGGACTGTTCCCGCAGCCATTGATCTGAATAGCAGTCAGCACTTTGTTCTTCTTAAAGGTCCTGCACATACACAGAGCCAGCCGCACTCACTGCAAGTTCTCAGACACTGCAGTACCAGGATGGGACAGAGTGTTGTCATCCTTATCTTAGGACCACTTAATGATCATTTTGTTATTAGCCCAGCTAAACTAACTGTGGGGTTAGAAGTGTGTCCTGAATGTGATATTACAGAACAGGTCATTCGGTCAGTCAGTATTAATCATATAGCGTAACCCATGTGAAAAACTGTATTATACTATACTAAAGGATGTCTAATGCAGTCATACAACCATGAGTGCAGTGTAAAGTCTAAAACTTACCTGTGGGAGGCAGGCTCCTCGATGCGGTTGGCCAGCTGCGACTCATGACTCTTGCTTCTGGTCAGTGTGATGTTGGGGAGGAGCTGCAGCAGCTTGCGTGAAGTCGGTGGCGACATGTGCGAGAACTTAGCAGTGCGCATCTTTGACGTGTGGCTGGCTGGAGGGGTGCCTGGATCTGGGCCGAAGACATCAGACGTGTCGTCAGCTGATATGCTCGGTCTTTGTTCATGTGAGCACGGTGCCACTGATACGGATATGGAGGGTCCACGGGTGCCGGTGAGTTGTGGCGGGGGAGCACTATTAGTAAAGGCATCACTGTTCTGTCGGGACTCAGATCTGCATGAGTCTGAACCAGGTCTCAGGTCACCTCCTGTAGTCAGAGAGTAAAAGGCAATATATTAACAATGACCATACACGCGCGCATATATACACACACACACACACATACGTACATACAGTTCATACATACAGTATATATAAAATTTAAATATATAAATCATAATTAAAATAGAATTATAATGAAACTTCAATAGTTAAATAATTCATATTGACTCCTTCAACTGTTTAACATTAAAAAATCAGCCTCAATTTCTCTATTTCTATGCAGTTTCTAAGCATGATGGTGTCGTATGATGCAAGGAGGTTCTTGGTGCACCTGTTTCCTCAGCACTCTTTAGACAGGAGAGGGCGGCAGCGAGGCGAGACCGGTCCTCTGAGTTGGAGCCCAAGCGTCTCATTGTGTCCTGCAGCTCAGAGTTGGACATCTGCAGCAAGGCGTCCACAGAAAGCTTCCCTGCTGCAGCCTGCAGGAGAACAAGAAGGACATGTCCCTCACTGGCATTAAAGGACAGTTTCTATGAGATCCTGTATCACTGTGCTTGTGTGTATGTGCGTCTGTGGTAAGTTCTGTGGTTATGATGATAAATGCTCTCTACACGTTGATCGTACCATCAGCTTTAATAAAACCTATCTGACAAGTCCATGAATCCGTTTTCTGACAGCATCTTAAGAATCTCAACATCACGGCACAATGCACTCACAGGAAAAACAGCATCTAACCAGCGTTTAGGTTAGTTGACTAAACTGTCCACCTGTTTCCTGTGTAACTGCCGTTTCAAAAGTAACAAAACAGAGCATTCAGAATTTCAATGTGAAATGTAATTCCACCCATCTACTTTCAAATATCTACAAATACACAAGTGGGTAGAGTGTGTTGAAGTTTTGAAGAGAGGGAGGCATATATGCTGAGAGTATGTATCATAACCATGCAGCAATATGAACATCATACTAACAGTGATCTCAGCATTGGGTGCTTTGTTTGACTGAGAACTACATTTTTGCTTGTTTTTATTTTTGTAGCTGTAACAGACACACAAATTTCCCATGTGCATATGACACCAGCGTTCCGAGCTACAAGCAGAAAGTCGGACCTTGTATTTATACCTGTGCTACAAAGCTTAAGAAAAAGCTAATTGTTTAGGATCACACGATTAATAATTAAAATTAAAAAAAGTGAAAAAAAGTAAAAATTATTGAAGTTCAAGCGATATCATAATTATTAGACTATGTTCTGATTTTTCCATTTTCTACCATTGTCAGACTGGATTGTCAGCTGCCTGACACGTGTATTTAGCACTGGAGTTGTGGTGCTCTGTTCATTTGTGCAGCAACGATACAGCATCTTGACTGAGTGATCATATGAATACAACTTTAGCACACAAAAAAAACAATGTCCAAATTCTTCCATGCAACATGCAGCTAGGTCAGTGATGTCATACTGGAAAAAGTGCAACAGACACATGAAGAATTTTTGCTTAATTGGCTCAAATTCCACAGTGTCTTTTCTGTGTTTCAGCCAGGTACGAACAGGTGTGTGTAGATTTAAAATAGGACTACTGGGTCTACAGTGGACACAGTCAAGCACGGACTATTTCTTTATATGTTGCAGGATAAGCTTCAATCTTGATAATGTAAAGGAGACTATAGAAAATATGCTTATGTCTAACACAGGGAAAGTTGCTTAAAGATATTGGGTACTGAGCATGATGTATACAGCCAGTTTGTTTTTTTTGTTTTTTTGTCTGAACACTGAGTAGAAGACAAAGACTGATTCTGGGACCTGGAATTTGCTGGCAAACTGTTAAAACAAGTTTATTCTACAATGCTTCTAATTTACTGGAATGTGTTTTCTCAACCTTCGGTGTGTGTGTGTGTGTGTGTGTGTTCAGTAAAAAGAAGAACAGAATAGGGAAAGGATTGGCTGAAATATCCTGGCAACAGGCTGCTTCCTGCATTGTGACCTGTGTCCATGGTAAGAGCCATGGACAGCGTTTAGCAGAGAAAAATGTTGCAAATGTAGCAGCGGGTTAGGAGTTGTCATGTAATGTGACATCATGTGATGTGATTTGGAAGTAGTGCACCTAAAATCACCATTAAACAACAGATGAAGAACAAGAGGGTCAGTATGTGTAAGTGATGTGTGTGTGTAAGATAATGCTTAGTCTGAATTCATTGACTTATGATGCTCCATACATATACCATCACAATTATCAAATAATTGAACATAATAATCAGCATGATTAATATCTGTTGATAATATTAATTTGTCAACCTAAGCGCTAATAATATATTTCTTCCCTCAGATTCAGCTTTACTTGCCCTCTGCTCCGTTACTGCTTCCGACAGCAGACAGCTGAAAGAGCATTAACACTGGTTTTACATGCTATTTATACACTTTAGAACTTTGTAATTAAAAGGTGCTATGCAATTAAGTTGCCTCCCTTCTCCACCACTGTGCTATGGAACTGCCTAAGTGACTGTGTGCACTGATGTGTTCACTGAGATGAAGAGTTGACTGGAAAAAGCATATTAACCTGCTAATATAAGTTTCTGACACATCTAACCCTCTGTGGTCATATTGTACGTGTGTATTTATACTGGATTCATCAGATCACTTCAGAACACAGTGATTTATACTGCACTGAGGTATAGTTTACCTCAAAAGCAATACTGACCCACAATCCTATCACTGTCTGTGTGCGTTCAGTTGTCTGACAATCAAAAGAGAAAATAACTGAATGGGATCAGTTGAACAATGGGTATGTAAATGAAAAGAGTGTGGGAGAGGAGGAGAGGAAGTCATGTCTCTCTCACGTACAGCCTTTCAGCATGAGGGGACCTTTAAAATAGTCACTCTGCTAGCACGGCTGTGCTATTCAGACTACCTGACCTGCTGTCTTGTCCTCAGGAGTCTCTGAGTTGGCAGAGTTTACACAGTGTGTGATGAGTCAGCGATCCTCTCTGTCTGAGTTCACATTTAATAATTGGTGACTGTCAATCAAGTCATAATCTGAGGATTTTGTCTTGTTATTCAAACCAACTTCCATTTTTTTGGTGGATCAGTCATGAGTCAAACTAAGAATTCACAGAACACAAGAAATACTTCTGTCATTTCAGGTCATCTGCTTGGGTTTGTTTGCTTTTAATTACAACTTATTTAATCTTATTAAGACAGGGCGATGAGTCATTATCACTGGCTGAGACCGATCCCAACAGGTTCAGCAGCTGTAAGTACTGGGCCTTGACACTACTGCTCTACTGAATGATCACAACTGTGAAGACACTGACAAAACTGAAGCACCTGTGTCTGGGATAGTTTCCCCGTTTTTCCCAGTTTTGAGTATTAGGAGGACGAGAAGACACTTTGTCCAATTTAACACAGTCTATGAGTCAGACTATTTGTATTAAACAAAGTCTGCCTTTATTTTGATCTCAACTACACAACCCGAATTGCAGCCCGGATTCACAGACAACAAATAAACATATAAAAACATCAACTATGACAACATGTAAAACACAGAGACAAGTACAGGGAATGGAAGTAGGAGACAAATCCAACAGTGCCGGTGTGCTGGCATACAATATGTCATGTACTGCAAATGAAAAATATCATGCTGTGCCAATAAGATGTAAGATGCAACATGTTACACATCTGTACACAGTACACAGCTGCTGCTAAACACAACACGGTGTTACTTCTAAATAAAGTATAATCTAATCTAATCTAATCTAATCTAATCTAATCTAATCTTCTGTGTGGTGGCTTCTCATATGATGCATTTCTGGATTTTGGACTGTACATGTATGATACTATTAATGACTACTGAGCATTCATGGATTGAAATATGTGATGCAACCTGTGTGAATACAGGTATTCCACTGAGCTGTTAAACATTCCACCTTTTGATGGTGAAGTTCATGGCAACTGCAGGAACACTGGATCAACATGAACTGGGAGTTTCAGAATAAAGGTATCAGTGGTTAAGCTTTAATTTATTCCACTATAACAATATATAAATTAACTGACAGATAGAGGACACCTGTATCAGCTTGTGGCCTACTGGCCTCTCACGTGTTAATCTTAATGATTTCGCACAATAATGTGCAATGTTTCTGGAAAAATGACTCATTACATGCAGTCTCCAGAAATGTATTATTCACCCTGTTCCCACAGTCTGAAGTGAAAAGGTTCACAATCATCACATTCAATTTTAATATTAATGAACATCACTTGATAATGCAAACTATCTGCTATTGATATATATATATAGTCTTTTTTTTTTAGATATTAGATCAGATAGATGATTTCCTGGAAAATCTGCTTCTATTTAAAAACGTAAAAATAAGCGCTGTAAAAACAGTGTTGACGCTTTGTAAAGTTGAGGCATACCGATACCTGGGAAGTGCCCAGGCATGCCTCAACTGCCTGCGCTGAAAGGAGACTAAAGCCTCCAATGACATGACGGAAAGGAGGAGAAGCACTGACAGCAAGTTAGGACACTGACTGGCGGAGACCAAACAGGAAAGGAAGACATCCTCTAATGCCATAAACATAAATCCTATTGAAAAGAGCCAAACTCTTTGTATCTGTATCTCACTCAGGCTCTGTCAATGGATTCATGATGCAAACACTTGTTGGCAGAAAAAGGCAGTAAAGCACTCGCTCAGTGGAGAGGGTTAGAGTCCACACTAACAGGCATGTGCTTCTGGAGATACACTGTGTCACCACCTAACCTGCAAATGAAGACCACCACTGGCAACACTGATACACACGGCACAAACAGCTGAGCAAACAGAATGCATACACACACACACACACACACACACACACACAAACACACACGCACCAAGTCTGACAACAACAGTTCTTGTGCCTGAGACAGTAGCTATGAGGAAGTGAAGGGAACACCTTTCCCTACGCCTCGATCAGAGGCTGGCGATATCCACGCCGGCACACAGACACAGCAGAGGTTCGGTGGCGTACGTTACCATGTGGTTTGTGGTGTCCGCTCAGCACTGAAGCCCCCTGCTCTCACAGGTCAGTCACTGTTGGAGAATAATCCATGAGCTCAGCAGGCTGCAGGGAAACGCTCTGACAGGGAGCCAACAACTCTTCCCACTGCTGTTATCACACTCCCTGTTTTTCCCTCCCTCCTTCTTACGTCTCCCCTCCCCCCTCTCCCTCCCTCTCTCTCTCTCTCTCAGCAAGTCTTTCCAGATAGCGAGCCGGTCAGTCAGACTTCCTGACATGCCAATGCTGTGCTTCAGCCGCCAGTGGCGACTGTCTGTGGGGCGCCTTACTCCCTCTGGGAAAAATCAGGCTTCATTTACTTTGGGATCTTATTTCGGGTTTCTTCTTTTTCAGCCTAACAGCTGGCTGTGAAGTTTGTTTAGTGAGCTGGCCTCAAAATATCTGTGAGAACCAATAGTGAGTGCCTCTTCCTCTGATTTGTATTTATTTATGATGAGGGGTCTTTGGGAGAGGATCAGAGGCTCTGATGGTGTCTGCCGGGATGTATGGGACTCTACAGCTTCTGATGGACAGATACACACTGATAAAAAGTTTCTCTTAAGTTGTTGGAAACATCAACTCAAATGACTACACAAAGTGTTCTGAAGATGGAAAAATAACTTTTTGGTTATCAACTGGTCAGTTGGTCGAGTACTTGTTGCTGCTCTGAAGGTTGATCTATCGACGAATATAGGTGGTGATCAGATGCAAAACTACTTTTATAGGATGAATTCAGTCAGCCTCATTCAGGGAAAAGACTCAATCACATACTTTGAATGAATGGTTGCAGAGCAAACAGCTGACTGTTTTGCTTGGATTGAAAAAAAAAGTGAAAGCGAGACATATCTCAAAGCAAATCGGACTGAGAAATATGATTATATGACTATCTAGATTTTCCATTGCACAGCACTTTCATTTGGCAATGAAACAAGGTGTTGTATCAGCGCAATTCAAGTCACAAATACAGAGATGAGTTGTTCAGATAAAATAAAACATCTGAATAAAAGGTTCAGGTTGGCTTACTATAATTACATGATGATCAAAACTTTTTTTGTTTATTGGTTAATAAGTTAATCAAGTAATTAAGTAATCATTTTTGTTCTAAAGTTGATTCCAACAACTTTTTAAACAATTAATGCATAGGGCTATTCAGGCCAGATAAACACACTGTACACTATCTGACACATTGCATGATCCGTCATAACTGTCAATCACTGTCTCTTCATACATGATAATGTTTAAATTGTGTCAATACTGTGGGAACCCGTATGTATCTTTCAACAGAGACATTGCTAATTTATTCTATAGTAATGCATGACAGGACTGTGCATGCAAACCAGGAACATGTACGCACTAATAACTATGATGTATTCTGACCTTCTGGTTCTATTCTGATAGTTCTGTATTCAGGAGAGACAGAAAAAAAGAATAATACAGTCCTAGCTCCTTGATGGGTGGTCATACAGCTTCAGAAATCACCTTTGGTCAGGTGGTGGTGCTAGAGGAAAAGTAAAAGGGTCACACAACTCATAAGAAACCATCTTCAGGTAGCCATGAGTATCCAGATATCATCGCAATCCTGATTCCGGTGTGCTCCAACACAACACGTACAACATGCACCGTGCTTGTGACATTTATAGCTGCCAACAAATAGAGCCTGCGCAAATGTGGTCAACAAAAGCTGAAAGCACCTATTATATTCCTGGTCTGCTCAGTGACCAAACATTCCTGCAGTGTGACTCAGTGTGATGCACAACACAACACAACAGACGGAAAGACCACTTTTACTGTCCCAGCTCCAACCTGCATCAGAGAAACTAACACCAGCGACACATGAACTATGCTGCAGTCACCATACCTGTTCTGTCAGCCATCAACAAGACAGACCTCTGAGAAACACATCTGAATGTATACATACATCTTCATTACATACTTTTAAAGGACATCGAATATTTAGTGGTTTCAGCTAATTTCCTAAACAAACGCTATGTATCCGGTGCCAAATGTGATTTCCTTCTGGGTACATGTTATCATACATCCCCTGAGCAGTGCTACTTCTTCAGGGCAGACTGGACACAACAGTAGCCTCCTATCAGTAAGTAACGAGACAGGATGCATGCTGGGAGTAGCTGATTAGCCCGCTAACTTCAGCAGAATCAAAGAGGTGAATATGTGCTTGCAATGCACACACATCAGCAGACGCATACCTATACGTCTATACACATGCACACGCACACGTGCATACATTAAAGACTTTGCATTTCACATTAAATTCTATAATCTGCTAAAACAGTGTACTTTATTACAAGTACAAGTTTGATTACAAGACCTTTTCTTATATTTTTTAATGACAGAGCACTGTTCATTAGTAACAGATCTGAACACTTCACCACTGGCTTGACCAGAACGTTTTTAAGACTGTAGGGAAACTAATGTATGGAACACAGCAAATGTTAAATGCATCTGTACAAAATGTATGTATTTACTTAATCATTTTGGACAGTAAAAAGAAAGAAAAATTCAGTATTATACACTTGATTAACCAGAGGGATAGTTTCACTCTGTCTGTTGTCCTTGGGCAGATGTTCAACAGGCAGGAACACCAAAACAATCTGCATACAACTGAGACTATAACCAAAAGCACAGATTTAATATTGGTATTGTCCTACCTCACTGTCCTACATGTAATCCTGTGAGGTTTGGTAAAAGTCCAGTTGCCGCCCTGCAGGCTGACGGTCAGCCTGAGTGTCTCCTGCACTCTGCCGCTCTGTGTCTCTGAGGCCACCTGTTGCTTCCTCCTCAACACAGTGTCAGGAAAAAACTGAGTCACCCTGAGGCACAGCTCTAACCCTGCCTCCACTGTTTGTGTGTACTATTGTTTACAGGGAGCTTTAAAGTCTGCCGCGCACTGTGTGCATCTGTGTGTAGATCATAGAATGTGTGTGTGTGTGTATGTGTGTGTGTGTGTGTGTGTGTGTGTGTGTGTGTGTGTGTGTGTGTGTGTGTGTTGGTATGCGCAGAGGCTGGTTTGGGTGTGTATAAATAGCACACTGGGGAGGGACAGAGGCTTGCAATGCAGCTGACTCAACACATTCTAGTTTGGGTGAGTGCTCATCACACAGGGTTGGTGCTACTCAAAACATTGCTGGACTCTGTCCAACCAACACACTGCAGCACATAACTGAAAGACCATATTACAAGTCAAAAATTTAAAAAAATTTAAAAATTCAGAATTAAATATTGAAATTAAACATTTCCAAAACTCTGATCGACAACTTGTAGATCCTGCAGAACAGTAGAGCAAGGTTCAAATCGTTGTCATTGGCTGGTGACAAATTGTAACTGGGCCTTAGAGCATTCCAGAAACACCCAGACACAATTGATTTAAATAAAAAAGTGGAATGATTTACTGGTCTGGTCAAACATGCAATGTGTTAATCATTATGGTTGTTAATGTTTAATTAACAGCCATAAGATGTAAAATTAGCATTAGTCACGGAAGAGGACGGGTGGAACATGGGCAACACAAAGTCAAAATACACCTGTTGATTTTCAAGAAATGAAATCGGCTGAACTGTCGATTGCACACAAGAGGAAAGCCGTTATCTAGAAAACTCCCGTAGCTCTATCGAAATGCCACCTACTATCAGTCTGGCCGTGTTTCTTTTAAAAATGATGCATGATGGGATATCTTGCCATCGGATGTTCACCACATTTCACAGTGAATTGTGGGATATATTGAGTGCACTATATAGTGGACATTAAATGATCCCTAAACATTCGGACACCACTACAAAATGGCGCGGTCACTATATAGTGCACTATATAGTTTGGTAGTGATTTCGGACGCAGCCTCTGTGTCTGAACGACAGCCAGGTCAGAGAACTTCCTCCACCTACACAATCACAAAACTGAAATCACATTCACCAGGCCAAACGTCTGCACTGAATTCGCTTAAACTGAATTAAACAACCCTCCAAATTTAGTTAAAAATCCAGGTGTCACCATATGACAAACACACACATGTATACATTACCTGTATGAAGTGTGGTGTGAGGTCAGCTGTCAGGAGCCAGGTCTCCAGCCTTGGGTATTGAGCCAGAGCTTCAGGTCTCTCGTGTTCGGGCACACTCTGCTTCCACTGCAGCTGAGTCCACATGTACTTGGTCAGCTTCACCTGTAGGGGAAGCCAACACACCACACACTGATTCACTCTGTCTTCCCGCAGTGTAATGAAGGTTCACCAATCAGAAGCAACATGGATCACCAATGTCCTGTTTTTTGTTTTGATTTGTTTTTTCTTTTTTTTAGAAATTGAACGATGGAGATTAAACTCCTTGAAATAAAATCCTTGGATTTCTGTGTGTCTGAGACACTACAGTAGTTATGCCAAGATTTTTGTTATATTAACGTGACAAAGTGAGCGCGTGTGAAGCAGTGATGAGAAATGACACTTCACTCAGATCGAGGAAATCCCCTGACTGGTGGGCCACACCAGATGTCTGCTTCAGCCATGAGTGAGAAGCAACTTCATTAGCTTGTGCTAAACTTCACTGTCCTAAACTGCTCAGGCGACGTTATTGGGTGAATCCTGGATTTTGAATTTAGTTCAAAACAATCACTACATAACTACAATCATCTGGATTTTTTTCTGTATGTTAGAACACAACAAGGAAATAAAGTGTCTGGAAGATTCACAGCAAGGGAGTGGGTGTTTTGTTGGTTGGTTTGTTATGACCGACTCACCAACCATCTACAGTATATGAAGTTATGCATAATGTCCTGCCTCCTTTGGGATCAACCATGGCAACCCCCCCCCCAAACAACCCCCCCCCCCCCCCCCCCCCCCCTCATATGAATGGACCAGACCATTTCCAGCTGTGTTTTGCACAGCTACATGTCACAGTCCAGAAAATGTCTGGAGGTTTGGGTGTGGTTCAAGTGTTTACACAGCTTAAGACTTAGTGTCTTGACTAAGTCATAAGTCACACACCTATCTGCCTAAGCACTGAAACCAGTTTTGTTTTTGATCACGTGGCTGATTTGAGGATCATAGACTGTATATATGGGTAACATTTTATATTTAATGAACTGATAAATACAGGTTGACAGGTCTGCTCTGACGACAGAAACTGCAAAACTCTGGCTCCTGATAACATCATCACACATGATGGCAGATATAATGGCTTCATTCTGGTATAGTGGGAGGAAGTGGAGAAGTGTCATCTTTTCTAAGTCTAAGCCTTCCAAGCAATAACGTTTATTAGTAGTTAATAAAATAATAATAATACAGCACTTCTCGAGTCTTATTCACCACTCAAAGTATTATACATTACAGGTGATATTCACTCTTTCACCCCCACATTATCTCTACACTAGCACTGAATGAGTCATCTACTCATGATTTCTAAAGAGCTCTTTCAGTAGTCTGTATTTTTTAAGGGTGCCTACATTATGTGTATTCAATTTGCAAATGCACCATCTGTGCGGTAAACCTGTGACCTGTATCTGCAACAAACCTATTCCTGAGTCTTGTGTGGCCCAAGGTGAGATGCACTTGTGTGTATAGACCCTTGACTAAAAACTGGAGGGTGTTAGTTTGCACTGCACAACGCCTGGACCTATATTGCGGTGATGATCCCACACATTTTCAATGTCTATCGTTGTCCGCATCTCACTCGGCCCTGTTACCTGATGACTGCAACTACATTACATGTGCCACAGGGTTGCATGTTGCATAGAGTGTAATCAGCATCACATTTCTTACACTGCAGTCTTCTATTTTAATCCAGGAACACAGTGACAGCCAAGTGGAGGATTTACTACATAACACACAGAAAGCACCTATAACGCCACTACATACACATACACATACACATACACATACACATATACATATACATATACATATACATATACATATACATATACATATACATATACATACACATATAAAACCAGTGAATGTGGAGGCAAGAAAAAACAAAAGTTGCATGAGAAATTCTGAAAATGATAACGACAGATAGAAGGAAGGGGATGAGAGAAAACAAGAGCAGGTAGTTGGGAAACCACACGGGGCTTTCCTGACTTAACATTATCACATTTTGCATAGGCTGCCTTCATCAGCCTCTCATAACAACTTTAATGCTGCTTCAGCCATTCACACCTCCCAACATTTGCTTTCACCTCACAGTTGCTACACACCTTCACGTCACTGACACAGTGTGCCTAAGCCACCAGTTCAACATCGTTTCAGACTCATATGGAAAATGTATTCCAGAGTCAGCACCAGAAAACAGAGCTGGTGGAAGAATGAAGACAAGACTCAATGGGGGTAATAATTTACCCCCATTATTTAATTAAGAAAGTGAAGCACTTTCTGACTCGTGTCTCGTTGGGGTGTTAAACATCAACATCGGACTTGAACACTGCTTTGTGAGTTTCAACAACCCACAGTGATAATAATAAGAAGAGAGTAACTCTGTTTGAGGGTCAGGCAGTTCCAAAGGTCATTTTAAAGACAGGTTATGGAAAGTTTTCAAAGCTCTGAACCACCAACAGTTCACTGATCGTACGCACCTCCCTCGCTCTTCCATCTGTATCATTTGCCCCACCACAGCCCACTGCTTTTCACATCATTCAACGTTCTTGCCAAACAAGATGTGCTGAGAATGCGTGGGAGAGAACCACAGCTAAATTTTGCTTCTTACCTCAGACATACTGCATGCTCTTCCCAGCAGAGAGGGGGAGCAACAGCCACTCCTCAACAGTCCCTCGACACAAACACTCAATCAGACACACGCCACCAGAGAGAGAAAATCAGTCAAAGGGAAACATGTTCGTTCGACAGATGTATGATTATGATGATAATGCGGCTACTCGCTGTGTGAAGCAAACAAACCAGACCAATGCGGTAAGATGGGTTAGGCCCTGTGTGAGCTTTAGAAAAGAGCATAGTGATTCATTATGCTGCTTAGCAACTCAGTGATGAGTATCATGGAAAAATAAATGACAAAGTGTATTATTAGGTCACTGTATTATAAGATTATTAAAATAAATGTGAGCCTGCCTTGGCCTGTCAATAAAAATAATTAAATAATTTTGAAGCTTCATGAATATGATGATGTTCAGAGGCAAGCTTTTTAATAACTTAATCAGATGGTGTGAAACACTAAATACAGGCATAGAAAAGCTGTGGTTTCATGAATACATCCAATACATTTACAGTTTTATCCTGTGTGGAAGACATTGATATCATCAAGCATCACAGTTAATCATTTCATTTCATTTCATCATCAAGCTGTTGTGAAATGAAAACCATGTGTCACTCACTGTCATGATGATTGTTTTGCTGCTTCTGTCCGTGTTTCATTGTTTTATTTAGTGTTTACTGGCAGTGAGCAAACACGCTTTGAGGTGCATTATCGCCATCAAGTGGTCTGGAGTAACTCACGCTCATGCATGCGGGTCACATTGTGGTACCAACTGCTACACAGGTTCAGTCTGGTGTCACTGGCCCAGCCCTACAAGCCAAGGCTACTCAGTGAGATTAGATATTTTAGCATGAAACAAATAAAAAACAGTGACAGTAAACATAGTCAGGATATGCCCCAATATTCCTAATGTTCAACCTGCCAGATCGATCGATTTTCATGTTTCCTTATTATGTTAATAAAATCAGCATAAATCAATATAAATCGGTAAAGCAAAAAGCATTGGCACTATGCAACAACCATTTATAACAGCACAACCAGTCAAAAACACAATAGGATGGACAAACATGTTTCCTTGTTATCAAACATCAGAGAATTCGATACACCATACAAACATGGTTCACCTCACCACAAACACAGAAAGGACGGCCTGCAGTTTACAATACACAAACCAAACCAGTAGCTCTGGTTCCGTTGTGGTTCAGGCATGACCTGACCAGAGTGAAACTGGCTCAGTGCAAAGATACTATAGGGTCAAAGTGACAGCAGGAGTATCCAGTTCTCTGGAAAGTAGCATGTGTATGTTTTTACAGTTGCTACATTAGCATTACAACAAACCGCTGGTTACTTCCCAGTCGAGTAGAAATGGTGGAGTTCAATATTAAACTTGATTCTTGTACTCTCAAAGAGCAGTCTCTGACAAACAACCCCGATATTATCTCTTGTTTTGCCTCTACTGGAGGCAACATGCTAACTGTCTGCTCTCTGTCCATTACAACAGAGTTACTGTCCTAAAGAAGCAAATGTTTAGACTGGTAAATAAAACAATGGCGGAAACAGTCAGGAAAAAAAGTGTTTCGTTTGTTTGTTTTTTGTTTCTTTGTTTTTACATTGGTCCTCCCAACTATATAAACGGCAGACATGTTTGCCTATTTATCTAAGTTTGGACACATTTCCAGACTACTCCCGTGGCAACGGTGGGTATATGCTAATGGTATGCTAATCACTAACACTGCACACCCCGCATTTAAAAACTGTGTGAAAGCAGCAGCAGCAGCAGCAGCAGCAGGCTGACAGTGAAGCAGCCATCATCATCATCATCATCATCATCATCAACACACACTCTCTGTTTTCTACACGCCCTCAGTAAAACACACAGACACACTGGCTCGTTTCTATAGGTTAAACACAACTACCGTTCTCACCTCTGCTTCATTAACAGTGATACTCAAAACCTATAGAAAATGTGACCATGTGAAGAAAAGACCTTTTACACAGAGTACAGTGGAAATTCACCTGATGACATTAGTGGTTTGATGTAATATTGACACCACACACACACACAGAGAGAGCGAGAGAGAGACAGCAGTGTCTCGCATCGGCCAGTGTCTTACCTCCAGAGTGCGGATCTCCTGCCGGGTCAGGTGGCTGCTTGCGGCGCATCTGGTCCTGAGAGCCAGCAGGCTGGAGATGGAGATGTCCAGCAGCTTCTGGATGAGTTGGCAGTGATGCAGAGCCTCCTCGGCTCGGACCCGCGGCGCTCTCAGCCTGCCTGCCCCGTCCATTCCTCCAGCGGCGACCTCACGACGCGACCTCGCGCACCATCGCTTCCTCTCCAGCGGAGCATGGTGTGCAGCGCGCTTCCGTGTTCGTCCTCCCATCAAGCTGCTGCAGGTCTCCCTGACACCAGAAGATACCAGCAGCACAGGTTTCTACCCACTTCCTGTTGTCACCTTCCAAACGCAACCAAGACGTAACAAGACGAGAGAAAACTCTGGAAATAAAGTTTCTTCCATTTTCCTGCTCATGTATTTCCATATCACATCATCGCACAGACAATAATAATAATAATATCATCATAAATACACAATAAATGAATATAACATGTAGATCAGAGGTCTAATGAAAAATAACATAAAAGAGTGATGAGTGAATATAAAAAAAAAACAACAGTTCTGACTAAACACTTTAAACTGCTTTGTATTTGAGGTACTGTCTGTTGCATTGCAGTAATGTTCCCACTCTGAATCACTGACTGTCAAAAACACCGTTTATCATTTAACAGAATAAAATGCTCCTGCAATAAAGCGCATTGATGAGATGACTGAGAGTACACTGCCATCTGCTGCCACAGCTCTGTCAGTGCAGTACCAGCAGTCACACTCTTCATACACTAACAGCGCTGATCTGATCTCAGACACGTGCTGTTGAGTGGCTGACTGACTTCCTGTCTCTCTGATGTCTCCTGATGGGACAGACTTAAATGAATCCGATAATATCAGCGTTAGTTGCACTCTAATACTCTAACGGAGGACAGTGAATATGATAGAGGCAATTTGATTTATTACGCATTGTTAAGGAATCTACAAAAATGTGAACACAATATGAACTGAAGTAATTTGCCTACCACAAGATGGAGCCAAAACACAGGTAATACCACAGGACACACAGGGACACACTGTACAGAAAACACCACAGTGACACTGTTGTTGATGGCCTGATAGATTACATATAGTGTATGTCCAAAACACACACATAGTGTATGTCAAAAAAAACGGAAACATTCCTGAACTGACTTGTGCAGGTCAATGTGTAGATTTACAGTGTGTGATGTCTGAATAGTTTATAACAGTAGGTTTCAAGATGATAACAGTGTTATTTCTTCGAAATGAATCATATTTAAATAAGTGGTTATCAGTTTGGTTATGATACACATCTAAAGACAAGCTTACACAACATTTGTTCTAGATGTTTCTGTTTGATTGTGTTGCTAGTATGGAAATGCTGTGCCCTGCAGCTCCGTCTGTTTTGCATGGTATGTACACATACGCACGCACGCACGCACACACGCACACACAGACACACACACACACAGCATGTTTTTTTCCCCCATGCAGTTTCTTTTCATTTTGCCTTATTGAAGGTCATTTCACTTCCTGTTCTGTGTATTTAGAAGAAGAAGAAGAAACACTATTATTAGTCCCACGTACTTGGGGAAATTAGTTCTTTGCACTTTTACCCAAACCACACATGAGTACACATGTTAGTACATAACAGTAGCACATATCACATGCGAAGCAGTGGACTGCCATTTAAAGTGCCTGGGGAATTTTGGGGGTTAAGGGCCTTGCTCAAGGGCCCAAAGTGGTGGACGGCAGCAGACAGAGGGTGGAGCGTCTCCTGATTTTGGGCCGAGCTGGGGTTCAAACCAACGACCTCTTGGTCCCAAGCCTGTATCTCCAGCCTCTTCGCCACCACGCCCTCCTTCCCCTGGTTAGCTGCCAGATCAGTTTTTGCAGCGCTCTGTCAGAGCACTGACGGCCTGACTGATTTTAAGATTCCTCTCGCTGATTGTTTGACACATGTACCGACCTGTTTGGGATTGAACACTTGAGTTGTGTGTTTGAGCCCGTTACAAACACATTTCACTTCTTTAACCGCAGCTGACCTAGGATCACGAGAAAAAAAAGTGGCTTTCTATATGTTAGATGTCAATTCTAGCTACTTCTGAAATTATACAATCTGCTCCTGGAAAGAGTGAATGGAACAAGAGTAAAACAAATAGGTAGAATTAACAGCTGACGAGGAACTGAAGCCTGCTGTGTTTTTCCACTTGCTGATTGCTTCACCCTACTGTCCTTGAGAGCCCATAACACAGCGATAACTCACTTCCTGTGTTTGTTGAGTTGTTTGTGTCACTGTTTCTCATGAGACCACATGATTATGACACAGCAAGCATTATGGGCTGTATACAGGATTATATATATTAACATTGTGTAAACATAAAAACAATATAATTATAAACATTCTAAATCTGTTCATTATATATAATTATAAACATTCTAAATATGTTCATTATATATAATTATAGACATTCTAAATATGTTCATTATATATCATTATAAACATTCTAAATATGTTCATTATATACATTATAATCAATATAAGAATGTAAAAACAGGGGAATAGTGTGAAAGCTGTTGTTTTCAGCAAAAAGACTGAAGCTTAGCACTTTTGTTTTGATGAAGTCAGCCACACTGCGTCAGCATGCAGACGCTAACGGCCTGGCTTAATAATAAACTGGATATAAACAGCTGACAGCTCATAGTTTCACTACCTGGTATAACTAGCTGACAGAGGGATCACTCAGGGCTATAAAGTACTTTTCCAGTTTTCGCAGTGCACCTCAGGTCGACCAAGCCTTAACATGTTTGTTTAAATATTACATATACAGAGAGCAAATTCATCTGAGAATTAACATGCATGTTCCAACAGGCATGTGCTGGTGTAGGTTGTATAATATTTTGTAAGAAACAAAAGAGTTCCACATACACCACACAGTCAATCAAGAGATATCATGCAGATATTCTATTTCTTATAGTGCAATGGTTATATCACTATGATGAGAAGGGAGACATTCCTCCAACAGAGGACATATGAAAATCATACATGGCACCAAATTCATGTTTTGTCATAAAACCATCACCATGAACTTTTTTTTATTGTGTTTTATGGTGAATACGTGCAAAACCAAGCCTCCCATCCCTTCAAGCCAATTTGAATATATACAGCACAGTCAGAGAAACGGCCAATGTTCCATTACTTTTCAGGGTTGTCTTGCTGGCTGTTTCTTATTAGGAGTTTGATGGAGGCTTGAAACCAATTTCTGTGCAAACCAGTCTGGGATGTGGCTGAGGGTTGAGCTGAACAGATGTCATGCAAGGGCACATGAAGGTGTCTGTCTGTGAAAACACCCAGTGATGTATTATTAAGAGTGATGATTGATGATGATTGTAAGTACCCAGTCTAACTCCATTCCCCCTTTCAGTGAAGCAGGCTTTTATATAAACATTCAGTCCTCTGTTAACTTAGTCGTGTCCAGAATTTGATTATACTGCTGCTGCGGTCCCTGAAACAGGGGTAGGCAGCGGTTGGCTCGTCTTCACACCTTGCTTCCAAGTGGCTCTGTCCTCGGTTGCTTGGCAACTGCAATTTGGTGATGGTGTTGCTACAGCCACTGGTGTCCGTACCACCGGAGTTGGCATGACCACAGCATTGAGGCGATGTCCTCAACACCAAGTTTAGCGTGCAGAGTATTAGATCAGATTATAAAGTGTTATTGTTAACATTTAAAGCAGAGAAATGGTAAGTAATGCTTTAAGTCTCTGAGACCATTTCTCTAAGAGCCAATATGTCACTTTTTGAACACACTGAGGTAAACTGATATTTACTGATCCGAAAGTTTGAACACATCTGTCTGTGATCTTCTCTGTGCTACACTTCAGTTGAACATCAGCTGCTTAATGGCTGTTAAACAGGCCACTGTCACGGAAATGGAATAAGACTTGAGCTCTGAGTGTACACTTTCTCTGAAATGAACCACCACCACTGTCTTGTCAAAAGCCTTTATTGAATCTACACACACCCAAAATAATACAAATATATACAAAGCTTCTGTATAGATAAGCACTGCAACCCATTAATGAGTCTTCCTCTGTATCTCAAAAGAAATATATAAAAAACACCCATTTACATAGACTATCTAAAGAGGCAACCTTTGGCTTTAAATCTTGCTGTCTGAGAATTATTGCCAACATTGACTAACAGCTGCTCTGTAGCCACATTCCTACAGAAACAAAGACAATGGTTAGCGCTCACTTTCCCTTCATTACACCTCCTCCCACAAACATACAAACCAAAAGCCACAAAAAAGACAAAGATTTTTATAAAATGCTGCATCTTTAAAAAAAAAAAGTCACCGTAAGTGATCCTGTGCATATATTTCCGTGAGCATGAAGGTATTAAACAGCAGCAGTTTGGCTGGTTGCTATTCAACTATACTTCTTTCAGAGTTGTCTTGGCATACACATGTGTGACAGTCCTGAAGGACTAACTGCCACAGTTTAAACTGAGTGACACTTTGATGGACAGTAAGACATGAAGTAATGCAAACATGTTCACATTAAAAGGAGAACAAAATACAAATAGTCAACACAAGAACAGGATATAAGTGACAAAATAGAGTGAAAAAAAACATATACTCTTATGGACATAATACAATTTTCTATGTACATACATAACACATGGAAATATGTATACATGTTTTTTACAAGCTCAACGATATATCGTATTTAAGCACAAGAGGTGTTTGCTTTAGTGTGAAATCAACAGACGACACAGGTCTCAAGGCTTTATGCTGCCCTGTTGCCACATTGAGACATTTGATTGGGTGGACTGTGGGTGAGCGACAGCGGTTTATTTATTTTATTTCACCTCCTTCATGTCCAACACAGGCCACTGTACTTTTCAAAAAAAAACCTGACAAGCTATTTTAAATGTAACCTGCAACATTTTCTTGAAAACGCATAAAGTTAACATTCAGTTCACATTTACATCCTTTTGAATGGAAATACAGAACTCTTACCACCAGATTTCTTTTTCTTTTATGCCATGGTAATAATGATCAAATCATCCACAGCATCCGGAGTTAATGGATCTGGGATTTGGCCACCAACCCTTTATCCGTTAAACAGTCCTTGTTACTCTTCCCTGTAGCTCACCCACAGAAACCCTGACACTGCGAGCAAGCACCAAAGAGCAAGTTTTCCCCAAAGTGCAACAGAGAGAGAGGCAGCTGGAAGAGGAGCTAAACACTTAGAGGTACCACACTGATCGGATGGAGGGGACAGCAGGCCCAGGATAGTACTGAACCTTGCAGGTATGAATGGTGCTATGCCCCCAGCACACTCATTAATCAATATCACTTACAAAAATAAATATGTGCAACATTACACAACATCCAACTGTAAGTGGGCTTGGTGTGGGACTGAGATGAAGATGTGTTTCAAGGATTTCAGAATGGTTACATTCCTTTTCCCCTTTCTTGATCACATTCTTTTGTTGAACAAAGTTCTGTGTTTTCTGGATTCATTGGTGTATTAGCCTAACGCTGCTGTGGTATGTGCGGTTGAGTCAGTTGGCGCTGCAGTGGTGGGCGAGGGTTAGATGACTCTGTACGTCAGATAGTCGCGGAGCGGTGTTGGAATGGATAAGGCCTCTACCTGCTGCGTGGTCATCGTCCGACGGAGAGCCATCCTGCACAAGTGTTGCAGAGTGGCAGTGCTACGAGGACATTCCCAGAAGTGCACACTACCATCACGAGTCCTAAAAGACAAATTGTAAGACTCATCAGGCGATGACTAATGCCCAGTAGCAGAACACTTTAAAGAGCAGATCATCCAGTACTATCACACAGCTGAATTGGTAATATTATCCTGAGTCACAAAGATCAGCTGATTGCTCACAAAGACAAAACACACACACAAACGAAATCTGACTGGCTGAATAAATAACATATGCTGTTGCCATGGTGAACGGCTGTCCTCAGTGAGTTGTACCACTCAAGGCATCTTACGTAGTGGCTCCACTGGTGTGGGAGGGAGTTAGGAGCATAAGCGAGACAGAGACTGTAGATATTTTCAATTGTTTCACTCAGCTCCAGCTCAAACTGTATAACTAAATGACAGGGTTTAAAAATTTGCAGCTCACGAGTCATGCTCTCACACTATACAGTCCGAGCGAGCACTGGTTGGGTAGCGAGAGTCTCTGGCCGGCCACGTCAAGTGAGAAGGCCCGAAGTGGAAAAAGTCTCATAAGTGGTGGAAAATGGGACACTTTCTCCTGAGGAGCGGACGGAGCAGAGACGTCTGCCCCGGAGGCCAGCCTGACAGACAGGAGGCTCCCGCCGAGTGCTCGTTGGAGTTTTTTTTGTTTGTTTTTTTAAAGACTTGATTTCACGTCCACTGCGCAGACGCAGTGTGAGAGGTTGAGGTAAATAGGCTCGTACGGTTGCAAGAAAATAAAACAGCAGAAACTCGTCTTGATCCCAAAACAGTCGCACTCGTGAAAATCAGCTCAAAATGGGCCAAAAATCGCACAGTGTAAGCTCTGCCTTAGAGATGGAGCTTAGGGATGTAGGTGGGTCAAAGAGGATAAACATAACATTGTTTTCATTCTGTACAGGTAATGTATTTTTTGGATTAACTTAATAAGACAAAAAAACTCAAAATATGAAAATATACCAAGTAACCATGCAAGTAACATTTGTTTTCCTTAATAGGTTTTAACAGGTATTTTTATAGGTTTAAAAACCGACTAGCTGGTCAGAAAGTCTGTTTTTTTCACATTCTGTAGGTAACTAGGTGTTACACAATTCAGGTCAGGGTTCACAGTTATTTCACTTTTTTCTTGCAGAATTTAAAGTGTGCTGTCATGTTGCAAAATTACTCTCCTGCCTATTTTGACTTGTAAAAACTTATAGGTACTGTCATCTACAAAAGCCATCTAACCTACAGTCTCTGCACTCCTGCAGACCCTCAGCTTTTTGTAAGTAGTTTTCCTAATGTCCATAATTATAATAACCACCAATAATGCTAACGGCAAAACACCTATCCACGTTTTTCAATGTGCGCGCATCATCCTTTGAAGGAAAGCCACTTCTGCTATTCCGAGTATAGCTCTTTCTGCTGTTACATACAATGTTTATTCACCAATTGATACTATTATAATCTCCCTTCACATTTTGAACCTCACCATGCAGAGCAGTGTTCCATTAAACCAGCTAGGTTTCTGCATTTTCCCCTTGTTAAAAACATAGGCTAGATGTCGTCACACCATGTACAAATGGTTACGCCCGATGAGGCAAACAATGATTTGAATATGGACTATAAACACAAACTTTGATTGACACCTGACGCAACTGTGCTGTTCACAAGTCATTCATAACGTCATTGATGCAATTTGCCTATACTTAAGTTGTTCTTATTAACTAATTAAAGTATAAGCTACAGTTCTATGTAGTCTAACCTGTTTTTAATAATATAAACTTAAACAGTTTTAATTGAATTAACAATTTACTGATACTGGAGAATGTTGTTTTACGACACAGTGAGCAGAACTGGTTCCTTTGACACCTCATTGGAGTCAAGTGGGTGTGACTGTGTAATGTGTGTGGCCTCTATGTTCAGATTGGTGTGTGTCTGAACATATGTCAGTGACTTACCCAGCAGAAAGAACACTTCCCTCAGGAGAGAAGGCACAGCAGAGGCCATTTGTGAGAGGGGCGATGGCCTGAGGGGCCCTTTCCTCAATACTCCAGAATCTAACCAATCTGGTCACACACAGAAAACTTCAATTACCACCTTGCAGATTACATATATCTGTCCAAACACATTGCTGTATATGTGATGAAGTCTGTTCAAAGTGAAAATCAACTTTGCCTCCTACTTCCAAAGAACAGCTCCATTGATTTTGAAATTTTGAGAGAGAAAAATAATTTTCTAGATACAGTTAAAATTCAAGAAAATAAACTTTCAATTAAGGGTCCAAAAGTCATTTCAAAACATTAGCACTACTTATCCTGTCTATGTTACACAATCTGCAAAACACAGATTGGGCTGCTGATCAAAACTCTATGACTTAGTGTAAAGTTGGCGTTTTTCTGAAAAACATCAAGCCTTCAGTTAGAGTGAAACTTGTTTTCCTTCACCACAGCCTCCATTTTGTGAAGCTCCCCCCTGCTTCTTTTATTCAGGATATTTTCCACCACTCGTTCAGTGCATGGCCAGCCAGCAGTTGGAGTGATTAATAGCTACCCTGTGACAGTCATGTGACTCGTCCACACAGACCAACATACAGAGGCTGTGTGCTTTATTAAGACTCATGACTCGCACCAGGATTTAAAAAACAAACTTCAGTTAACAGTGGGACTTTTCTTCTGCATCCTGTTGTTTACATTATCAGCTGTGTGCTCTAATAGGCATCAGAAAATCAGGTTTTAGTGAACAAACACCACCTTAAGGTGAACACAGCTGGGATCATGGGGCTTTTCAGAGCTAATAATGAAATCACTGTTAAAATATCAGTTACCGTTTCTCGACTGCTAATACTGGAGAAGAAACAATGAGGCCTTCTATATTCATCACATTCAAGAACCATCACCTTATGTTTTGTAACATTAAATACATTTATACAGAACACTGTCACTGATGTGACATGCCAAGCATTCATTTAAATTTTTTAACAACCCCCCATTTCAAGGAAAAGTTCAAATATCACTTAAGAGGTAACTGCAAAGTGATGAACAGCCAACTCAGACATCCACTCCTAAAACAAGAGAGAAGGGAAAGAAACCAAAACTGAACACTGAGGCAGATTCACTTCCACTGAGGTGGCTTACCTGTCATCAGTAATGCTAGCGATGTGGCGGCCATCAGGGCAGAAGCTCACACTGCGAACCCAGCGGTCATTTGACCCCCCAGCAAAAATAGGTGAAGGAGGAGGGAAGAGATGGCTGGAGAAAGACAAGAGAAACTGTTTAATAACAGCAACCTCGTGTTCAAACCAATATTCCTAAGGATTACTACTGTTCATGACTCTGATTCTATGACTCTTCTCTACTTATTCCACTGTTGCATTTTTTTGACACAATCACCACTTATGACTAATGTGATGATCAGTCAAGGTTCACCCTGACCTTTTTAAGGTCTTAAAGAAGTTGTACTTAACCGCTGGTAACTCCATAGTCTGCAGTATTTTCTTACCCTAGTTCCAACAGAATGGTAGCCTTGTTGTGGTCCCATACAATGACTCTGGTGTCATGAGAGGCAGTGGCCAACAGTGCCCCATCTGGTGAAAACTCACAAGACACCACGTCATTGTGGTGCCCCTCCAGCTTCCGGATCAAAGTGTACTTATCCATGTTCCATAAAAAGACCTGCAATGTGAAGAGGAGACTGTTATAGCTCATAGAGTGATACAGACATAGCATAACCACTATCTATCTACACAATAAGTCTAGGAATTAAAATTAAGCAACAAGAATCGAAACAGAATTAAATAAATATACTCAAGTTACTAAATGTCATTGTTAAGTTTTGTAACATTAATAATAGGGCAAACAAGCACAAGCACAGGCTACACAAGCAGCAAGGCTATGTCAAAAGGCAACACTTCACCTACACTGACAATTAGAATTAATAAGCCATTATTTATACAGTACAGTATAACACTACAAAAGAGTTTAATTCTCTACATCTTTAAGATGTTATTAAATAAACCAAATACATATTTTAACAAAAGAGATCTAGACAAAGAGAAAATAAAACAAGTAGTAACTTAAGGTAGCATAATTTTACTCCACTGGTTTCCCCTTTCAGAGTTTTAGTTCAGTGTTTACAAGAGGCTCGCACCTCCGGCAGAAGCCTACGAAGAGAGACAGATACTGCAAGAGAAAAGAATATTTTATGGCCAAAGGTCAATGCCTCTGGCAAAGTGCACATATTAATACACACTCACTCACTCACACACACGCACACACGCATACACAAACGACTAGGAGAAAAGTGATTATCTTTTTGACAGTTTGTCTTTTAACCATGGTCTGATCTTGTTTTCGGAGCATCTTTTATTTTTGCTGTGTATGATATTTAGTGTTTATACGATCTGAAGTGGAGCGATGTAATGTGATATATATTTTAAAATGAAGAGTGTGATGGTGATGCACTTATGGCTTATATGCTGGCCGCCATTAAATAAAAATAATCTCCTGGGCAATGAGCCATCAGCTAGCTATACCAGAAGCTGTACATTTATTTAAATCCTCCATCTCCTTATCTTTTAACTGTTGGAAATTAAAAATACTTTGAAAAGCTGCAGACTGCTTGTGAACAAATGCACGTAAACTAAATTAAAAAAACACTCAGTTTATTGTGCTTGATACATATGCTCTTTCTTAGTTTAAAGAGGTTAGAGGTGTATCTTCAGTTTCATCGCAAGGACACTGATTGCAGATGAGATGCAATTTGTTGCTGTCAGTGGCAAAAATATTTTGTGTTGTTGATGAAAGCAAAAAAGCCACAAAAAACCTGCAGTTATCATGTAACTGGCCAATCTGAGTATTGTTTTGAAACAGTTTAAATCTAACACAACAACTTTTAGGGACACAAATGCAACTTGTTTTTAAATTGTTTCTCCATTACTAAGCACTCACTTGACTGCGTCAGAGTCCAACACTGATCTTTCACTTTGAGTGGGATGCTGTCATGAGATGGGATTTTGATTCTTGATCAGTACATTTAAGGAGAAGATCAACTTTTCAAACAGAAGCCAGGCAGCTGCCTATCCAATCACATTTATACAGCTCAAATGAGCCTGGAGACAGGTGTTTTTTTCATCTGGTGGTGTTTATTTTCTGTTTACTTTCCTTTGTACGTTGCATAGAATGCTAGCATGGCATGGCTATTTTTGTGTATGGAACATGAAACTCAGACTGGTCGTTTTTGTTACTATGATTTGTGCCAGGACTAAATGTCAGAATGGCACACTATCTAGTGTTAAAGCAACATGAACATGTGAGTGCTGCATAACAGAGAGAGCAATGGACAGGTTGGCTGTTTAACTGTTGTAACTGTCTGAATTGCTTTCTAAAATTGTTGTCTGACAATGAGACAAAAGGGAAACGGGTAAAATAGATACAGATATCCTCTGTATGAAAGAGTCTAAAGTGTGAAGCTATTTGACCTTACTATTCAAAGATGGGGTGGGGAGTGGGGTGAAAGTGAGTTTGGGAGAGAGGTGGGGTTAAGGGGAAGATAGGGAGTATTTAGGCACGAGTTTGATGAGAGTTTTAAACTGAAATTAATAAAATAAACAAAAGGAACTGCAACAGTTGAGGTAGACAGACACGGAGCAGCACCTACGTACAGATTGACCTTGGTGGTCAGGTGCCAGGCTGCCCCTGGCCAGGCCTTTGGGCATTGTGCACTGTGCGTCCCCGGTTTAAACCGGCTGCTCAAAATGTCAGCGCGGCGGTCCTTTCAATACCAATCACACATTGAGCTCTGCCCCCACCTGTGACAGGGAGAGCAAGACACACACTGTAGGGACACACACAGCCTAACAAAGCTACCACCATGTCTACCATTACCACTATGTTTAGATTAATATTGAGCTGAAACAAAGTACATCAGTTGAACTCATGGCGGCCAGCCTGTTGAATCAATGTCCAGAAACATGTATGCCTTAAGGGCCGCAGACACTGGTTTACTTCAACCACATGTACATAAATAGTAGTGTAAACAGTGCTCTGCTTAGCATGCACCCTTCTGAACACCAAAACCCTTTCCCCCACTACAAACAAAAACAAACACAATCTTAATGCAGGCTGCTCAACTTATAATGATACCAAGCACAGTTTGTTCTTAAGTGGGAATGGAAAAACCGAGCAGATGGGGAGTGTTTCAATTTGTTGATCAAGCATAATTGGTCACAGGCAACCGCAAACAAATTAGCTAGCAAACCCATTAAATAGGTAAAGAGGAACATGTATACGTACTGCTTTGCCGGCACCGACTGAGCACAAGATGGATGAGTCGGGGGTAAAGGCGCTGCAGTACACCCAGTGCTGATGCCCCCGCAAAACCTTCACCATGTTACCTACAAGACACAAAAAACACACGATGAAGCAGTACACCATGTCATTTACTCTCAGAGCTAAACTGCAGTTGCAAACCACACGAGTCATCATTTTATTCATTTTTTGAAAGGCATCGGTACGAGTTTTTTGGAAGCAGACAACAAAAAAAGTAGAGCGGACGTGAGACAGTCAATACAATGACGTGACGATGTGGTGCACAGCTTTATCGTCTAGCTATCTGGACACCTCCACAGTTGGTTATATTATGTTGATTTTAAATATTTTTCATTTTCAAAGGAGTCCAAAATTAATCTATAGCTTAGTCTGCTACCCCCATAGGAAAGCATTGGAGCCCCGCAGCTGCGTCAGCTAATCATGGGGATATCTCGGGCTAGGCTGCATCATTTTTTTCCTCTGGGTTTTTGCTTCCTAGCGCATTAGGTGAACCCAAGTGATATGACCTAAGTGTAATAAGTTCACCCTTAAGCTGAACTGTTCTAAACATTTCCAGCCGAGACCCTACCCCACTGATCCTTACAACTGTGAATGTTGAGTTAGAGTTTTTGTTAAACATAAATTATCTACATACCATCATCCTTGAGGTCCCACACACGGAGGGTCTTATCTCTGGATGCAGAGACCAGCATGAGGCTGCCATCAGGAGCAAAGGTCAAGTCTCGCACCACATCAGTATGGTCCATCAGATTCAGCAACAGTTTTCCTGCAATAAGGCATCATGAAAATGAAGGAAAAACAATCAATGCAAATAGTCACATCTGAGAACTAAAGTAAATTTTAGCCAGAGTGGGGTGAAAAGTACTCAGTCAGACAAGGTTGTAAAGGTGATGATGCTACACTAAATTCCAATGTCTACACTGCCTTACTTGGTTGATAGGCTACCCAGAGCAATGAGAGTTACTTTTTAGACAATTTAATAAACAGCGTTATCTTTGTTGATAATTTTTCAATCTATGGTTTAGAGTCCAATATACTTACACACATTGCTCCTCTGGGCTTCATTGTTCATAATCCAATTGTACATTGCTTGCTAATATCCTCCTATCTTTTTATCATTTTAGTTCTGTGATAGTTCAGTACAGGAAACGGTCATAGCTCCCAGCGTACTAGAAGCTACCTGGAAAATTAACCACTGGGTGCCACCTGGGAACAAAATGCCTTCTGCCTGTGTTTACTTTCTGGGAGTGACAAGCTCCAGTATAAGCTTACAGAGTACTTTCGTTTTACAAATTTTATTTACATAATTTATTTACTTAACGCAACTGTCAATGAATAAGGTAGATGAGGGAGAGTTCTACTCAAGAAAAATGTATCCTCACCAGTGTAAACATCCCAGATCTTGATGCGACCATTATTGAGGCCTGTTGCCAGTAGCAGCTGGTCCTGGCCAAACTTGAAGCGGTGCCACTCTATGTTAACACAACGACTCTGCTTCTCTGGCACAGAGGAACCGAAGGCCAAGCCCCACACAATGTCACCACAGTCGATTGTGTGTTCACAGGGCTCACCGGACACCGGGATCACCTGGCTACCACTGCTGTTCTGACGGGACAAACGCCTGGGGCTTGAGGCATTGGTGCACACACCACACTGACCTGCTGAACTGCAGCAACAGAGAGTGGAGAAATATACAGCAAGACATCAACAACTGACAAGCTATTGAGACAAGAAAATGTAATGGTTCAGTCTTTGCAAGCTGTTGAGCAATGTTGGCATGGAGCCCTTAAGCTTTATATTAAAGGTATATGTTCTTTTTCATGACCAACTCGGAATAGCAGAACCACACTTACACTGTGTGAGAGGAGAAGACTCTCACATGTTGGCCATACTACCAAGCAATGTAGCACAGTGTGGCTATCCCCTGTTGTGAAGCTCTAGTTACAATATATTTCATCACAGCCTGACTTGGGTTGACCTAGCATAGCACTGGCACATGAAAACAATCTAAAAAGCAGTTTGCATTATGGTGGTAACCTGGGTCACCAGCCTGCTCTTTAAGAACAATAAGAACTCGTTCTACAGATAATTCCACAAGCACTGATTGACTGAAAACAAAGCATGCTAAGCAGAAAGGGGGCTAATAATACAAGCTATGTGTCCTTGACACTCAGTTTTCTCTAATACATTTGGTGGGATTCTGAGTGCAAATAAACTGCTTGAAAAGTAAACACTATATTACAGACAGACAGACAGATAACATTGAATTCTATAACTGTTTAATAGCAGGGAAATTTGCTGGTTTACATAATTCCAGGGATTTATGGTTAAGTCTTCGGAAGTGTCCCTGAGTTTGATAACTGCTGTTTGTACGGGGGCCATTGTGTCTGTTTTTGTACACATATCCAGTGACTTTGAGAAACATTCAACAACAGCTAGACCAACTAAAAACTAAGTATGCTATTCTGTTTCTAAAAACTTTAGGAGACATACTGGCAAACTTTGTACTCCCCATCTATAGCTCTCAGCTCCTATATACACTGCATTGTCCTATACAAAGGCCTCTTAATTTGCTGCATTTCGGAAGTTTCTAAACTGCAAACTTTGGGCTGTGGGTGTGACTCCTCCAGCCAATAACAGAGCGCAGGGAAAAAGGGTATGGCTCTATAAAAATGCCGTGATCAGGTTACAAGACTGTTTATGTAATGTGTGTGACATGGGACACACAAACACATCAGTATTATGACACTTGAGGTGAATGATTGAATTTAGGTATAAAATGATACTTACAAGTTCTTCAGGCATTTTGTCCAGGGAATGAGCCTGACAATGCGACGCCCCTGAGACCAAGCAAAGTAGGAACCATTGGGTGCAAAGGCTACTGTCCAAGCCTCGCGCCCAGACTTCTGGTCAAAGGGAGCAGCAGGCACCAGGAGTTCACCAATGGGCTTAGCCTTACCTGGAAAAAAATAACAACTGTTACTTCATCTACACCCATCAAAAGGATCACTCATTAACACTTAACAACCCCTCTGCTCACGCAGACCAACCCACAGAAATTCCACCCATTCCAAAGGGACCTCTACAGTTCCTCATTTCCTCTGTCAAAATGAAAGCCCTTGGATTGAGGAAACAACTAACAACCTTGTGGGGTCCATTGCTCAACAACTGTATGAAACTCACAGCGTGTAGCAATGATCAGAAAGAAAAACTTTCACACAAACGCCTGTAGTTTTCAGAACCAGTTTAAAGACCACATTTCCAATTTAGAAATTTGTGACAACAATTTTCTTTTAAAGCAGAGAACAGTAATTTTCCACACGTTAATAATGAGAACCTGTTTGGATTTCATGTTGGAAGTATGAAGTAGTCTGTACATGAGTGTGACGGTAAAGCGCAGCTGATGTATAATGTTTGAGTTCCATAATCAATTAGGTGTCTCGTTCTATTACTGAGTGAGATTAATTAAATAAAACGCTTAAATGAGAAAATCATGATTGAGTTATTGGAAGAAAACACAAAGTTCGTTTTTTTGATTATGTTTGGGTAGCTTAATTAACAATGGGAAAACACGGCGGTGTTGTCTAAGACAGAGGTCTTCAACAGGGGGTCCGCGACCCCTAGGGGGTCCGCAGAGGTACTGCAGGGGGGTCGCGAAAGTTTTGCACTATAGGACCAGTTCAATATAAAACACAATTTTATACACGAGTAGGGGGTCCCTGCTCCATCTCTCCGTCAGTTTGGGGGTCCTTGGCCTGGAAAACGTTGAAGACCCCTGGTCTAAGACAATGTGACGCTCAGCGTGTAGACAGGCACGTACATCTGACGAGCCCAGTAGCAGTGGCCGCTGGTGTGTGGGGGAGGGAAGCTCTGACTTAGCAGGGGGAACTCAGCGAGGAGTTCAATTTCCAACCAGTAATGTATCATCATCCACGAAGGATTATATTGCTGCAAACTGACAACAAACACCAAAATAAATCTGCTGAGTTTATATTTTCAATAAACGATAAGACGCTATAGGTAAGTTTAGACCAATTCAATCATAACGTCATTACAAGCCGTTGTAGTTCTTACTTCTGACCACCGCGTTGTTTTTGCAATGAAAAGGCTTTGAAAAGGCTAACTGGCACGTTACACTCTTACTTTTAGTACTGGTGTAACATTATTTTCGGATTGCAACAGACATTTATGGGCTCCGACCACCACAGTCTATCACTGTGACGCGTGGAAACCGTCTACAATTAGCGTTCATATACCACGCTACTCCCATGACCATGCCGAAAGGTAGCATTTCCACTTACCTATTTCATTTTCGTTTACACAGTCTGGAAAGCTTGCCATCTAAATAAGTGCACGGACCGAGGAGAAAAAATCCGACCACCGCCTGCAAAACAAAGCTATGTGGGCAAAATAATCTACGGGTGCGGATTTAGACGCTTTTCCTCTTCCGACGTCGGCCGAATTCCTCCGCCAAGCTAAAAGTCCCGGATGGAGAGAAAAAAAAATCCCGTCGTCGTTAAACCTTTGTGAATTTCCTCTTTTTCCTCCGCCACCAAACACTTTATTTCCGTTGTCTGCTTAAATCTAAACTTGTGCTGCTCGGCTGCTAAAGTACCCACCGACTACAAACACACAAATTTGACTGTTCACTCCCGAGTGATACGAACGGGTTCTGCCGAGCGATAGCGGAAAGGGTGACGATAAAAGTGTGGGAGGGGCTTCAATTCTACGTCAGTAGGCGTTGCCATGGGGATACGATTAACACCTCCCCTATTATCATTTGTTTTTGTATTTTATTTCATTTTATTTCTTTTCCTACCATTGTTCAAAGGTTTAGTGGACGTCCTTTTCTTCTTTCTCGTTCATTTAATGACGTCTGGCCATCAGTCTTTTGGTGGCAAATCACGTGACATTACATTGTTCCCCTGCAACATTTGGTGCATTTGCAGTGACAGCTGGTTGCAGGGGGTTTACAGTCCATTCCTCTGCTGAAGCCCACAGTAGTTTGGGGGGTGAAGCTGGCTCAGCTGCAGGAGGGTGGATGAAGACACGCGAGGATTCTAGAAACATCCCCGACGTGACGATGTGTCCAAAGGCGTCAGCAGTTGTGTACATACAACCTGCCAACAACATGGTACCCTACTGCCACCAGCTGGTAGAAAATATACAATTTTATGAAAACTTTAAAACCTTAAAAGAAAAACATAACCACATATCACCCCTTTTAAAGCCAACAAACAATAATACGAATGCTAACATTAAATGAATGTCAATGAGACGTAATAATAATAATAATATAATAACAAAATACTAACAATTATTGAGTAGATTTATTTGAAATTAGACTACATCAAATATTTAACACTATCACTGATTCTTGAAGCATTATCAGTGATAGCAAACTTTAATGACACTTCCGGGAAACACAGGAAACATTGGTCTGTGCTACATCACCCACTGCCTCTCCAGCCCGAATCATGTGAACACGCTTTGAGATAACGACTTAAATTACCAATCAGAGTTATGGACAGACCACATTCTAACATTTGGTTTCGATAACAATGGAGGCCAATGTAGGACAGAGAATAAGAGGGGTGAGAATTAGAGGAGGAGGAGGATATACTTTGTACAGTTGCAGGTATCAGTGGGATATATTGAAACTAGTCTATGACTGTAAGTTCTGCAGCTTTATTGATACAGTAATCCCAGGATCCTAACACAATGACTTACATATTTTTCAATCAGTGTTTTCCATATTTTATACATTCGCTCTGATTGGCTTAAATTGTTATTAAATCATATATATATTTTTAAATCTGTATTTCATTAGTGCGCTGTAAACATCCCACTGAGGGACATGTGGAAGCTTTATGTTGAAATGTGCCGTGTGTGCGCTGTGGCTAACACGGAACATCCGGTGTTGGGCTGGATTTAATGGCCATTCTGCGGGAGAGGGGAGGGACAGACGGGATTCTCCTGGTTCCCCCCTGGTTCCCGTTACGATGCTGAGATTCGCCGTCCTGCTGCTCTGCTCCGCTTCCAGTCGCCTGCCGAGCAAACTGTGGATAACACTGCCTTTCTGCCGCTGTCAGTGAGTAACGTCAGCATCGATCCCTTTCTTTTTTAATCAGGCCGAGCGGACGCGTTTGACAACACACAGCTTTAGCTGCTGCAACAGAATAAACATCCAGCCTCGTTAATGCGGGTCACTTCTGCCAAAACCAACACGGCCGAGGAGAGAGTGTTCTTTTCAGCACCGTGAACCTCTGTGCTGTAATAACCAGCGTATTGCGTAGTATTTAGTGTGTTGAATTGGGTAACATATGCAGTGAGTGCGAATGTGTGTTGGATCAGTGGCCGGGGCCTTGCGGATGAATCCCTGTCTGGAGTACCTCAGTGTCTGGTTGTGATTAGTTACCGATGGCTGGTAGTGCTAACACGTCGCTGCTAAACCTAGTTTTACTAAAGGCCGCTGCTAACAGTAGCGATCGTAACAAAGTTGTCGTTCTGTTCCCCTTTTCATTAAAAATAAAAAGGAATCGCGTGGTAAATCACGAAAACTAGTGCAAAGTTTGCGAGCTTCGAGTTGGCTAATAGCTGAAAAGTACCGTTAGCGTGTTGTGTTAGCAGCGATGTGTTTCTGTGTCGATCACATGCATGGAGAGACGCCTCTGTGTGGTGTCAGCTATGCTACACATCATTAAAACCCTGGCTTAGCACGATCTGGTTTATAGACGGACCCAAGCAGCACACACGCACATAAACACACAAGCAGAAGCAATGAGCTCATACTGTCAGCTGTTCTCCCAAAATACTCTCACCTTAAAATAACACCCTGCCGGTCAGTGGGATACAGTGTCTTCTCTACACCACTGGGACTGGGTAGGGACAACACCCAGGACAACTGTTTGCAGCCATCACAACATGGATGATGGGTGTGATTCAAAATAAATATATAAAAAAAAGCAGGTGCATTGTGTAGAATTATTGGATGGAATCTAGATTTTCTAATGGCTGATACTGCCATTGGCTCTTTTATTCACATGGATAGAATTTATTTATTCTTATTGTTTGGTTCATAGTGAGTTGTGGAAAAAATGATCTTATTGCTGCTGTAAACTACTGTCAATCAGAACTGTCTTGTCTGTCCGCTAAAAGAAAAGCAGCCATCCCATAACCACAAAAGACTGAATGCTGCTAAAATCATGTGCCAGTTTTTGTCAGTTTATCAGGTTATCAGGTTCAGGCCTTGAACAAGTCATCAACAAGTAGCCATATGGAGCTGGGGGCACTGTGTGTGGCAGTGTTTCACGTGTATGTGTTTCATGTGTAATATATATATATATATATATATATATATATATATATATATATATATATATATATATATATGCCAGGTTCACGCTGTATTGATACAGAGTCTGTTTACATGTGTGATCCTGCGTCGTGTTGTAAATGAAGTGGCTGCTTGTGTATCGGCCTCAGTCAGTAAGCTGTGTTGTTTGTGTGTTGTTGTTTGCTGCTTGGATGAAACGCAGGGGGCGTTGACAGGAATAGTAGCAACTGAAGTGAAACATCTGAAGGTGACCTAAATCCTGCAAGATCTGTCCCCTTTTAAAGCCAAAAATATGCTTTTGTTTTTTTACCACTGGTGTGTGCACTTTATTTTCAGCTCAGTGTGACAGTCTCAGTCTCATTTCCTGTCATCTGCTTTGTGTGTCTTGGCTACCACACACACACACACACACAGCAGACATGGGTCTGTGTAATCAAATCTTCTGAATATCAGACTACGGTTGGTTAAATAAAAGTCATTTCATACAGTGAGCAAACTGGTTTTCACCTGTATAGAACATCAAAAGAAAGGTTGACCTAGTTTGGTTGATTTATCTTTTTGTTTTTTTTTTATCATTATAGCTGAGAAGAGTGTTACCTGTTTTGTGTTTTATGTGAATAATTTTATCATTAGCTTTTTTTTTTATTTTTTTAAAGGTTAATGTTGTTGTTTTCTTTGGGAGTCAGGCTCCACAGCAGTTATACTCAGGGCCATGGGAAGGGTCACGATCAGCACCACTGAAAAATATTTTTTCTGGCACCAGTTAGTGCATGCAATGTTTATCTGGTGCATCTCAAAACAGGAATACACCATTAACCTTACTTTACTCTAATTTATTACTTTAGGGTAAGCCCAGCCAGCACTTCCTCTCACCATTTCAACTCTCAGTCGTTTGATTGTTGCTTGAAAGGCCTGTTGAGGGCCTGAGCTGGCTTTTGCCTTCAGTTCACTGTCACTTACATTGTCAGGGTGTTGTGCCTAACTGCTGTAAGTGGATCATTCAAGAGGTGCAAATAGTCCTGCTGCAGTTAGTGGAATGTGCCTCAGTTTTGCACCAGAGGGAAATTACAGATGTTTTCTAGGTTGTTCATGAGCTTTTTCACATATCTTGAGTAAAATACTCAAGCTGGTTCTTGAATAGTAAGAAATCAGCCTCATTAGTCTGAATATTAGGTGATCATTATTTAAAGATGTTGAATTAAAATGAAGAGTGAAACAAATCCTATACGAATAGCTTATTTCATACATATATTCAAATTACAACCAAACACAGACAGACAGACAAGTACATACACAGACGCACACACACACACACACACATCTATAAGACAGTACAGTTTAAATAAATCACAAATTACTTTTAAAATGATCAAAAACCTGAAACACCACCGTGTCAAGTAAAGCTGATTGTTAAAACCTTTGTGACGGTGGAGACATTTATTCTCTCGGGTTTTCAGTTTGTATTTGACTGTCCAACATTTGATGTCAGCCTCTGTCCATCTTTGATTTTTGCAGGGACACACTTTTTTTCCCGAAAGCCTTTAATGTGCTTAAAGTAACACGTATAATGTTACACAATGACATAGTTCCAGCCAGACAAAGCCACAGAGTAGGTTTATGTGTCCCGCCTCATGTGCCAGATGGCGTCTATGCATTTGCAGTTGTGTCACCACGTCTAGTGTTGATTTCTTGTCATTGTCTTTTGTCACATTTATGGTGATGAGGAGGCGATGGCGCCACTGATCCCAATGCTCCTCACCTTTTACATTTGCAGAACAAGAACATTCTTAACACGTTGGCCAATTTTATTATTTATTACTATTATAAATTATTATTAATATATATTATTATTATAAATTTAATTTCTGAGTGTATACTTTGAGTTTTAACACGGTACAGTAGTTTGCATTGGGTTAGTCCCCTGAGTGCACAGTGCTGGACTGGTCTCATATGCATACAAACATCCAGGCGGGCGTCAGTAACTGCTCCTTGGTATCCTCAACCTGCCTCTTGCTGTTTGTAACTTCAGATCATATTTTGCTCTTTGATCATGTTCTGTCTTGCCGTAACCTGTCCACAGTGTGATTGATTATAGGTATAACTTCAGTAGATGGTTAATTAAACATATTTGACTGTTGATTGATGCAGCAGTATGATGCTTGTCACTTGGCCAGCTGAGCTGCCAGACTGATTGAAAGTAGTAAAGCAGTTGATCCCGGGTCAGGGCTGTCGTGAGATTAACGAATGGATGAACATACAGGATGTTGGGCAACAGGTTACGTGGGCAGTTGATTTGACCTCCTGCCTGCAGAGCGTACCAGGTGACATGTAAGGATCAGTGTGTGACATGGTTGGAGAAGTGCAGTCCGGAACTGATGTGAGAACATTTGAAGAGCAGGCAGTCAGCAGCTGTCACCCATCCACCCGCACAGAAACACACATGCCCTCCAAGGACCCAGAGGCCTGGATTGTGGGCTAAATATAGCATGGTTCTTAGGTGCAGATTAATATGCTGATGTTGGGAAGGTACGGTATCACTGTGCATGCATGACCAAGGCTTGCTGTCATCACGTATCATCACTGCACGCTCTCACTTCATGGCGTTTCCTCCCAAAGACATGATTTTAAAAAGCAAATTGAAATAGTTCACATCAGGAAAGCACAGGATGAGGAGGCTGCACGTCGCTGCTTATCGTTCTGTACATTTTTCTATTCGGATGTGTTTATTTTGAATTGGAAAGTTTGTGGTTAAAAGTCAATATAATCAAAAATACACAAGATGCAAAAACTATTCTTAGTAACTTAGCCTTATTTCTGATCCAGCAACGTCTGACTCACAACGTGTATATGGATTGCTGTGTTATCACTGTTTCAAAAATAGAAAGAGCAGAATAGAAGTAGCAACTTCTTCAGAGAGAAACTATATCTCCCTTTAAGGAGAGATGTATTCTCTTGACGGGTAATGATTATCAAGTAATATCTCTCTTTTTGATAATCTGCTGTCTGGGCTTAGTGCCACCCAGGGGGATGATGATTAGTTAGATTAGTTAATTAGAATACACAAACCGGCCACGGCGTTTTCCTCTGTCACAGAATGAGAATGGGTGGAGATGGCTCTGGCTCTTGAGACGACTTCCAGCATTACATTGCTCCATGTCACAAAATAGTCAACACAGACTTTTATCAAGATGTTGATCCAATAAACCATCGTGCATGTTCAACGCACGCATCTTTAGAAATACTTTTGTGTATGTACTTTAACTTTTTGTGAATGTCCTCTCTCTGTAGGTGATGACTGTGTTGCAGCTATGCATGTTCCCTGGTGGATTTTGACTCCAACCTTCACCTGGTGACAGGACCTCGGCTGTTTGCTCTGTCGCCACCTGGCTGTCACAGTCCCGTCACACTCTGTAAGACACTCAGTCATGCCGGATGCTGCTGACTAACAAGTAGCACTGGGAGGCAAAGCTCCAGTTTTTCTAAACTCCCGTTAGACGACTGAGTGTTGGTGTAAGAATGAGAAACTGAGTGAGGGGGGGGAAGCAGAGAGCAGGTGAGACCAAAGGGGCCCAAGTGATTGTGGCGGAAAAGGAAAAGTCGAGCCATCCTGTGAGTAGGTTGGCGGCACGTGAGGCAGCCAGGGCCTGAGGATGACGAGCCTGTTCAGACGCAGCAGCAATGGAGGTTCTAGAAGTAGTGGAAGTGGCGGCAGTGGGCAGGGACAGCTCAACAACAGCAGGCCCAACCGGCAGGTCCGACGCCTGGAATTCAACCAGGCCATGGAGGACTTCAAGACCATGTTCCCCTCCATGGACTATGAGGTGATTGAGTGCGTGCTGCGCTCCAACAACGGAGCCGTGGATGCCACCATTGACCAGCTGCTGCAGATGAGCATTGATGGACAGGGCTCAGACGACAGTTCAGATTCAGATGACAGCATCCCACCAGAGGTCAGTGGGAAGACCCCAAAGCCTGCTCGGAATCTAAAGCAAGCCCAGCCCAATGGGCTGTCAGAGAATCTAGACTGTTTGTGACTGTCATAAACACATGTATGAGGGTGAAATAAAGTTCATATAGCAAATCCTATATTATGTTATATATATGTGTGTGTGTGTGTATATATATGTATAATACAATATTATTATTACAATATTAATACAATATTCTATTTTTTTTATAAGATCCTGGAGCGAACACTGGAACCTGACAGCTCAGATGAGGAACCGCCTCCAGTCTACTCTCCACCAACGTATGATATGCACATTTATGACAGGAAATACCCAGAAACCCCTCCAACACCCCCACCAAGGTAAGCAAGAGTGACTCAACACATCCATAGAAGACGCTGATAATTTTAAACATGTAAAATTATCATATTTTAGGTTTGAGTTACTTTATTATCCTTGAAAAGTCACAATTGGGAGCTGGAGCCAATCCCAGCTGACTTTGGCTGAGAGGGAGGGGACTTCCTGGACAGGTCACCAGCCAATCACAATAACCACCAGTCACCATCATATTCAGTAACCGGCAGTTTAGAGTCTCCAGTAAACATAAACCCAGTACACATGTCTTTGGACTGTGGGAGGAAGCTGGTGTATCATATTTTTTTTTAATCATGTTTATCAAACCTCCTGCTCTTACTGCAGCCTCCTGGCTATTTCACTGGCTTTTGACACTGAAAATGATATTTCATCTGCTTTATTAAAATGTACTTTTTTGTCTCGTGCTGGTGTCGATGTCGACGTAGATAACATACTTCCGTTCTTACTTTTTACAGTTGAGCTGTTAATCAACACTTGACAAATGCATATCGTTGATGTTCTCAGTGGTTCATGCTCATTGATCCCTGTGAAAATGCTAACACGCCCAAAAACGAATTGGCAATAAAGATAAGGTTCTGCTGAGAACATCATTAGTTCTGCACGTTTTCATCATTATAAATCAAACCAAATGACCTTCAGACCTGATGATGATGCTGGATGAAATGTCAGGGGCCCCATTTACAGGGTAGAAATGTTTCTGTGCCAACAAAGCCTTTTATCAAATGTTATAAGGAGAATTTGTACTTTGGTCACCTTAGACATTTGCATCATGACATTTGGTAAAACCCAGCAGGTGCTGAGATGTAGAAGAATTGTTAGGAGACCATTTAAGAGATGACAGTAACTGACATTATATTATAAAGATAGTCTTAATAAACCCGTTTTTATTTGTAGGTCATCTCATCAGGGATTCCATACTCATAAGATAATGGAGCAGAAATGTAGGATTTCTAATCTCTTCTGTAATCCCATGGGTAGATTTGAGGTCCAGCCTCCTCCTGGTCACCAGCAGGTCAAGAGCTACCGGAACTGGAACCCTCCCATGCTCGGAAATCTCCCTGACGATTTTCTGCGCATTCTGCCACAGCAGTTAAACAGTACAAAGGTAAAACGTGTTTGTGTGCAGCTGTTGGGTGACTAGGTGAAGAGTAGACCTTCAAACAAACATCACCTCCTGTCTTTGCTCCAGCAGAGCTCTCAGAGCGGTCTATCTCAGCCTTCACCATCATCATCCTCTTCAGTTTCTTCAATAAGCCAGTGGACTGGCCAGGCTAGTTCCCGGTCTGGAGCTGCAGGGTCCACCGGAGGGCCGGGTGTGGCGACGGTCGGAACAGAGCAGGACAAGAAACTGAAGCAGTACCTGGAGGATGAGCGCATCGCCCTGTTCCTCCAGAACGAGGAGTTCATGAGGGAGCTGCAGCGCAACCGCGAGTTCCTCATAGCCTTAGAGAGAGGTACGACTCATGACACTGAGGAGTTCAACATGAGCCCACCGGCAGTAGCTGTACAATCTGTGGTGGCATAGGATTAGACACAGGGTTTCAGTCACTGGCAATTAGTTTCAAAACAATAATATGTCAGGTGGTGAGCTCGTTAGTGTTGAGGTTTACACATGTCCTGTCGAGGTTGTTGACATGAAAGGTCCCCTGTGGAGTTACTGACCCCACCTGGTGCTGTGATGGCCCGCTTTCCTTAAAGCTCATATAAAAATAACATTGTGTGTGTATGTTTACAGGGAAACTCCACAGGGCACCTTTTTGTTTTTTGTGCCGTTGTTGCCATTATTAATCCTTCAAAAGGTCAACACATGTATTGTTGGAATTGCTTTTGTGTAAGTACTTAAATGTCGGATCAGAACCTGCACAGCAACATCAGCAACCCAAAGCTATCAACACCCTCGTTTTTCTTGGAAGTGTCACAGGATTTGGCTTTAGTGAGTTTTGGGTTGTTTATTGGCCACATGTAGGGAGAACGCTTGTTGTCATCTGAAAACAATCTGAATCCAGCTGTCAGTTTATTTCCGGATCAGGATGTTAATACAGGTGACAGGCGAGGTAGGATTAGCAGTGTTCATAGTCTTGGTTTCCTGTTGCTGTTGTGACAGTGTATTTCTTTGCTTTTTATTTACTTGGACAAAATTGATTCCATATGTCTGCATTTGTCTTACATCCCTCAGTGTATGGTTCAGTGCTGTCTCACTCCCAGGTTGTCATACATGGACACGTGGTCAGGACACTGGGTATCCTCTAGTGCAGGGGTGTCAAACTTAAGGCCCGCGGGCCAGAAGCAGCCCGCCAGGGGGTCTAGTCTGGCCCCTGGGATAAATCTGCAATATGAAAAAATACATGAAAATCAAAAATCATGAACAATATTTTTTTTAAAATAAATATGCAGTTCCTATGTTGTCTGCTAGGGGCGCACTATTTTCGTCTGGGCAGACAACATGACACAACACTGCCACTGAACAGCAGATGTCCTGACAGAGACGATACAATAAGTATCTTAGAAGATACATTAAGTCCAAGCGTAATAACATAGAATCTATGTAATTACACTATGAGTTTAGTGGTCTGGCCCCCTTATGATCAGATTAGGCCGTATGCGGCCCCCAGACCAAAATGAGTTTGACACCCCTGCTCTAGTGTTATTTGTTATTGTGCCAGTTTTTTATTTTTAATTTTTTCACGGGTCAAGCAGCCTGTCGTCTGCTGACACGTAGCCACATAGCGACCTAGCCTTCAGGTGCCTGACCACAGATCGGAGTGTGGATGAGAAGCCGGGCTCTGGTGTGACAGCTGTTTGCTTTGTAAACCTTCACACCACCTCATGGCAACTGCTGCTGATAAATGTCATGCTTCATTACCTGAAGATCTGCAGGGCCTCTGCATGTTAAAGAATTCCACTCCACTTGGCCTGCAACAGTGTGAGATCTTTTCACTTTGATAACCGGCTCAGATAATATTGTGGTTTCACAATTAATCATAGTCTTTGTTGGGAACTAACTTTGACACTTTTGCTTTGGACTGTAATATAAACTGCAGCAAGTACAAAATGTGTGTGTGTGTAGGTGTGTGTATAGGTGTGGGTGTGTGTGCGGTGCTGACAGGCTGTTGAGGGAGAAAGATGTGACGTGGAATTTTCTGTTTAATTAAATAGCAGTGAAAACAGATGAACTGATTGTTATCATACCGTGGTGAAGTGGGAAACTGATGTACTGCTGCAGCCCGATCCAGACCCAGTGTCTGTACATGGTGATCTGGGCGTGAACACGTTGGTGTTATCGAGGCGTTGGCTTCCATTGTTTTAGGAGATAAACTGAAACACAATAACACAATTCTCAGTTCTAAACAAGATTATTTATTTATTCTCAGCAATGTGGAGACAGTGACTTTTTATTGTCGGCAGATAAATGTCTTTCACCTCAGAACTCGGGTCTAAAACATTTATTTGTCCCCAAGAAAGAATCTTCTAAAGATGGACTCTAAAGATGGACGTCAAACCAAACGTTTGACCCGTAACTGACTTTGCTTTGAACGAGTAAGATGTGGCAGTTTCCAGGAAAGGCAGCTTCCAGCTTTTGGCACTTTGTTCAGTCAATCCGGTCCAAAACGAGATTTGTTATCAGACGGTTTGTCTGCGGCACCAAACCACAACTTGACACTTGTTTTCCCTCCTCGTCCACATGAACTGATGAGGAGGCGTAGACGTTTGGGGAATTGGACCATTATGCCTGAGCTCATCACATTTTGTTCCTCATCGGTTGTCATAACATCTGCTCTCTGTTTTTTAGATCGCTTGAAGTATGAATCAAAGAAATCAAAGTCCAGTCATTCATCTAGCATGGAGAATTCCACAGGTAGATATCACTCATCAGGCTTCTTCTGCCAAGCTATTTGCAATGTCTTTGCACACTCAGTTCCACTGAATATTAGTGTGTGTGCGACCGCTGGGATGTTTGTCGGTGGAGTTGCACCATGCATACTTGTGCGCACCCAGTCGATGTGTTTTTTTTTTGGCATGTGCACATGTTCATGGATGTACAGTGTGGTAGTGTTGCTGTGTGTGTGTGCAGGAGAACAGTACTCTGCAGCTTCAGTGGAGGCCATCTCAGACGACGCCATGTTCAGAGACAAACTCAAACACATGGGCAAATGTAAGTCTCGTCATTTACACTACTAACAGCTGCATTAGTCTGTAAGATGGGCGTGTTAAGGGACGCAAAGTTTCCATCCCGGTAAACTTTGTCCAGAACCATTGGCTTCAGGACGTGTACTTGTACCCTCACATGCCCACTTAAAGGTCACTTCCCAATCAAGTGAATGACCTGATGATTTTTCGCTTCCAGCAACGAGGAAGAAGCTGTTTGAGATCGCCAGGACGTTCTCGGAAAAGACAAAAAGGAGGAAGTCAAAAAGGAGGACGCTGCTGAAGCACCATTCGTATCCTTTGGTCACGCTTGCTCGTCTTATCTGGGTGGAACGTTCCATTAGTTTGTTGGGAGAAGGTCAGTTCATCAGTAGAAATGCTTTAATCCCACCTCAGATGATTCACAATGCTTCTCCACGATGGGAGCACCGCAAGTCAAATCCATAAGAGGAAATCAATCCCCTCCTCTGAGGTGGTTTTAATACGCACTGAGTCTGTAACACTACTCTCCCCCAGGGATCAGTCAGTCTCCATATGTACGTCCACTTCAATTAGCCTGCGGCGTTCTTAACTGAGCTCCTGTCCAGACTGGGCACAGCCAACTCCACAGCCAACCTCCTGGACGATGTGGAGGGACACCCCTGTGGTAAGAAGTGCATGTCAGTCACACAGTGAACAACACGCGTTAACTCCAGTTTCACTAACCGAATACCAGAGGTGACATGTTGCCTGCTGTGAATGGGAATAAACGTGTGTATGTGTGTGTGTGTGTGTTTGTGTGCGTGCAGAGGAAGACGGTCAGCCCAGGAAGACAAACACTCAGGAAGAGAATGGACAGCGCAGTGAGCCTATATCATGGTGAGATGCTGCAGTCACTTCTCCCTCAGCCTCAGAGCGGTTGTCATGGCAACATGATGCTCCAGGTCTCTCTGTAAATTACATTGCATCTGCATATTGCAGTGTGAGCAATAACGTCACTTCAACTTAGCTTGCACATATATGTAATTAAATTATAAACTTAAATAATGATTTATATTTCAATTTATATTTAAAACCTTTCGTTGCCCTCCTCCACCATGTATTTAAAATCATTTAATACAGCAGGGCTCCATTCTTCCAGGTAAATAAGTGGCCACCGATGCTTTAACTACCATTGTTTGCTTGTCATTGTTGGAAAAAAACATTGTTGTTTGAAAAAAAATTGTGAAGTGTCATCAGTTAGTGTGACTAGAACAAAAAGATGAAATCAATCAAACAGATCATAGATCTATCAATAGCTCAGTAAACGCTGATTCATCCAGAGTCTCTTTGTCCTTTCAGATCCTCCCGTGCTGCACCATATCAGGGTTACCACGGAGACGGCCGTGTGACCCATGGCTGGTGGTCTGGCAGCTCTTCCTGTCTTCACCTGCTCTCCCCCACACCTATTCAACCCAGCCCATATACAGCTCAGCAATGAGCTGAGACCCCCCCCTCTCCCCCCATTCCCAGCACTATGCTAACTGTCATGTTTATAACTGTCATGTCTGTATGTTGATATATAATTTCAAATGTAAAGGAAACTGCATTAGTTATGACCAGTATTTGTTAATGTCTTCCTTTAATCCTCGGAGGGGAGCACCAGTGTAGTTATGATCCTGCTGGGTGAACCTTTCTACCTTTCTACCTGTTTGTTTCTTATGGTGGTGGTGTACAGCAGCAGACTGTATGTTTCTCTCAGGCTGGCCAGTTCACATTCCCCTTTTCTCCCACTAAACCATGTAGCGCTCTTCTTTGTTTCTCTTTTTGTTTCTTTCTTACCCAGATTGTGTTATGGTTGTGTTGCTAAAGGTCAGGGGTCATGTAGGGTTAGGATTATGTGGCCATTCAGTCTGTGGCTCCCTCGTTGTGATAACCGGTAAAACACTTCAAAGTTCTGTGCTCCCAGAAGACGTGTGTGTGTGTGTGTGTGTGTGTGTGTGTGTGTCATGCGGTCGGTCTGTTGTAGCACCACCGGCACACAACGGAGAGCTGTCGCCTCACAACATAAAACATGGCTAACACACGCTCCAAAGGGAGCCTGTCGCAGTCAATGCCAAGATTGAACTGGAACACTCAGTTGTTGACAAGTGACAAGAACTGGTTGTGTGAAGAACGAACAGACGGCTGCTTCATCCCTGCACCACACTACCATCAGGTGTGCGACAGTGACAGTGAACGCACCGGGTGACCTGGATTACCTGCCTCCTGTCTTCATATTGTAGCAACAGTGTGTGAAGGCATAAAAAAAAAAGACACATGTTATGAAATGTGTGTGTGCTGTGTTTGCCCAGTGGGGTTCTCAGCTTTGTCGCTGCATTAGTGACTCCTGCTGGTTGGTTCGGGGGCAGCACCCCTCGTCCCCTACACAGTCACGCCTCAGCTTCTGAGCATCATCCATCCACATTACCACTGAGAGTAGCAGCAGTTTGGTGATGGTGAGTTCAAATGAAGGAGAGCCGCATCAAAACAAATGCTGATGAATGGCTGGCAGATATTACGCTTATCTACCTCCTCCCACCCATAATCCCTTGCTCTTTTTTTGTAAAGGTTATGTCCTGTTGGCTTGTTTTATGTTTATTACTGCAACATCCAGAGAGACGTGGCTCAGAAGCTGCCACATGGCCAGAACTCCTGCAATAAGCCTGAAGGGACGTGTTGGCAAGATGCATTCAGAGTCGCCACTATTCTGACTCCCCTGCTGTATCTCAGGTTGTCCACGTCGTCTCTGAGCGAATCACACAGGAGGACGAGCGGCTGTGATCGTCTCATGTTGTCTTCTGCGACCAGATCAGAAATATGGCTGGATGATCAGCTGGTGGACATGATCATCCTGACAGGATAAAGAAAAAAAGGAAAAAGAAGGTGTGTGAGGTTTTGGTTTTTATCCACCTCTTCTACTGTGCTCTTCTTTTTGTATGTGTAGATGTGAAACTAGCATGAGTTAGAGAAGCAGTTAGTCTGATGTCGCCTGTGTGAAAAGAAGGTGTGTTGCAAATTTGCATTTCAAAGCATCATTTGACTCTTTGAAAGAGATTTAAGCTCCAGACCTATTGGACGCTTTTTTATTCTTTTTTCCTATAGGGAGACTTTTGTTCTGTTCCCTCTGTACATCTCAGATTAATGGTTTCTTGGTTATGTGACTGATATTGATGTTGATATGGGTTACTGAAATGACCTGTTTGCTTATTTCGTGATGAAGGTTTTGATGGACGGTGATGTTGTTGTTGTGTAAGGAATTTGTCAAAGGCCCAGTCCAGTGTTAATGCTTGTTACTGAATGTTTTCTGGAATTCATGAAGCATGGATCATGACTCATCACTCACTCAGCCCATTGTCACACTCAACCACTGGCAGCTCTGACGAAACCCACTGCACACTTCCTGCCCAGCACCGACCAGCTGGCCAACACAGAGGCTTACACCAAGTAGAGCGCACAACAACACCAACATAAGACGCTGACCCTTAAAATGGTCTCACCATCAGAAGTAGCTGGGTCATAGGCTCATTTTCTAATTGCAAATGTCCTAATGTTGCCATTTTGCATCACAACAACTGATGTGAGAAAAAGCAACGTGGTTGAAATTACAATCTTCAGTTAATTCAACAACAACCACAAAATAGGATAAAAAACAACAATCTTTTCAGGCCGTTTTAAGTCCATGACCTTTGTCCTGTCAGTTTTATAACCAATCCAATATCACCACATACTCACATATCCATCCTGTGTAGTACCCGGTGGTAAAAGGCTGTGAAATCAGTGTTGGGGGGTCAATGAACCGTCTTCCTGAACTGTCTGAAGCTGTTAGTCTGACTGGATCAGTGAGTGGTCTGATGATTAGGACTCTTGAGTGCTGTTCAGTTTGTCTGTCAGAGCAGAGCTCAGAATAATGTGTTTTGGTTTTTTTTAATTCCATAAAGATTTTTAAAATAGTTAAAGGTCGTTCGATGTGTTAAACGTTTTTTTAAGAATGACACCACATTAAGGCTTTTTGCTGTGATTTTATATTTGGGTTGTCACTAGAAGATGAGTCTTCCAAAACGCATTGTAATTTCAAAGACGCCTCCATATGACACAGTACTAAAGGGAAAATCCACCCAAAACAGTGCAAAACGGGCCGTTTGGTGGTTCATACTCAGACGTGCTTCATGTTATAGAGTTCAGTTTGTTCTCCTTAAACATGAAATATCCATTACATTCTCTCTGCACAATGTCAAATCGGAGTGAAGAGCTTCACTGTGATCTTGTCTTTGTGAGAAGATGTTGACAACATCAAGATCTGGACCAGAAGTTATCAGAGTAGGGGTCAGGACCTCCTGGCTGCTTCTAGAAATAAGATTTAAAAACAGTTAGATATACTCTATCTACTTATTCCACCAGCATAGTAACGGTTTTACAGTTTTTACTGTTTTCCTCCTCAAATCGAGTGTTTTATTACAACCAAATGTTTATGGGTAAAAAATGTAATTGTGAAATAAATATCCAAGCGTTTTACGCTTTGGTACGTGGTTATTTCCCTTCACTGACCTGTGTGCCGTCTCCAGGGGTTCAGAGTCTGGCCAATCAGAGTCCATACAGAGGCTGTAGGCTGATTTCAACTTTAGTAGTTGAAATCATCTGATCCTTTTGAATAATTTGAATTAATTCAATAAATAGTGAATGTATTTTATAATAAATGCTATTAAAATAAATGTTATTTCATCCACTGGCACACACCAGAGTCCACATGGATGACACCTTTTGAGTAAAGCTACATATTATGTGGGATGATGATGATGGTTGTCAGATTGATGTTTGGGTGGATTTTCCCCTCTGTGCAAGTCCACAGTCAGTCACTGAGGAGCAAACCTGCAGGGCTGAAGGTGTGAGGAGCAGTGAGTGGCTGGATCATGTGGATGGGATGATGCAGAATGTAGCCCACAGGAAGAGAAGTGAGCTGCAGGCTGAACAGTGCTGGAGCAGGTGACATTTTCAAAGGTTCGATCTCCCACTGGGGTCTCATTGGTTTTATTATTTAGATTTTTTTTTAATTCTTTTTTTAGAGATTTTCTTGTGTGCAAGATAATTTCTTAGTAATTTCTTAATTGCGTTGTACCATGTGTCATTTGCTTATGAATTATATATTTGTAAATATATTAACATGACCATTAAAGTTTTTTCTATAAAGCCAAACCTTTAAGACTTTGTCTGATCTTATTGATTAAAAATACATGAGCGTTTCAGTCAATGTGCAGCTAGTTTGTTTTCTCGACTCATTACAATCAGTGAAACGTTTATTCATATGTTGACAAGACTTTTTTACACCTGTCACTAATAAAGACCAAACAAACCAAAAAACACTTCCAATACCTTTTTATTTATTTTTTTTCTCTCCCTAATAGATCTGTACAATCAGCAAATCAAACAAAGAGGAGCCTAGCAAAAACCGATCTGTACACATTAAATGCTTTTGGGCATGACAGCTTAACATCCATTTAAATAATCAAATGATGACTTGTCTAGCTGTGCAAACACACATATCAGTCCCACAGAGTGAGAACACTGAGTGATGTGACTGACAGAGGGGGAGGCAGGATGAACAGAACAGAGAAAATGTTCCCTTTATCTGTATCTCTCTCTCTCTCTCTCTCCAGTGTTATAGAAAAGTACAGTCCAGGATCTTATTTACAGAGAAATGAGCAGAACTCTACAGGGTCTATGGGCAGTGGAGGATGGGTGAACTTCAATCTGTTGTTAAAAAAATGAAAAAAAAAAAAGATAAAACAAGCGATAAGAGCTGAGCTCATGTGAAACAGAAGGGAAGAATGCACACCAGCCAATGACAGACAATATGGCTACTGTGCTGATTATATATGTACTATACGTCTTAATCAAACATCCCATTTTCTGTACATCACAATTTCCTGCAAGCACCAGCATCTCCTTGTCCACCCGCAAGCCTGTTCCACTAGCAAGCCATCACCTTATAATCCATTCCTGAGATACAGTATTGAAGTTAGACTGTTCTAAGTGTCGATTACCTATGTTATATGATATTTTGACAGAAGTTACGCAGTTAACCCCCTCATACAGCCACATTCTGTCCTTCAAGACAAACAAACAAAAAGCTGCCTTATTGCTGAGTAACATGAAGTTTGTTTCCACTGCAAACCCTCAGTGAGTCAAACTGTGAAAGATGCAGGTTTAATATGACTGAGAGTTCCAGTCCTGAGGTGGAAATGAATCCCTTCATATATCATATATCAGACGTGCAAACAGACTGACTTCATGACACTAGATACACATTATGACTCACTGGATGATGACAAAAGAGTAAAGTAAATGACAGAAGAAGAGACTGAGGTGGACACCATGCTGCCTGCTTAGCAGGACCCTGTTCTTTCATTGTGGTTTCATAATCCCAGAGTTGTGGTTCAGTGAGCAACCTCACCAGGTGAGCTCATTTCATGTGAGCTTGCATCTAGTTTGTCGGTGTAAATCAGGGTTTGCAGATCATTACCATGGTAACGGCAGGGAACCACCTTCTCAACCCACTGTTCTTTGGACATAAACCCACAGGCTGTTTATTAGCTCCCATTACATCAGAAATAGTGTAATGTGTGATTTAACCCAGACACGTTAGAGCTGAAATGCCACGTCACATTTTATTCAAATGTTTTTTTTAATTCCCTTTGACAAGTCTCTTTTTTCTATCCCTCAGTAAACCACTCTGTCTGAAAGTATCATTTTCATTTATTTCATTTTATTATTTTGATTTTTTGTCATGGAGCCAAAAATTCCTGGCAGTGCCCCTGGGTTTGAGTATGAGGACTATGAAGAGGTTAAAGGCGTGAACGCTGTAATGCACATGCGATGGTTTATAATGCAGTAGTAGATCTAAACTGTGGGGCAGCAGTGGTGTTTCCTTTTTAGTGGTTCCCTCATCTAAGTGTGTAAAGGTCAGAGGTTCACAGTAACAGCAGCAGCAGTCTGCCATCATCCTGAAGCTCTGCTCCACAACACACACTCACATAGTCCCCGATCAGAGAGCACAGATTTCTTTGGGATTCCAATTAAACCAGAGGACACGCAGGTGTCTCAAATACTGTCAGACAGGCAGTGGATGTCAGTATAGACTAGTCAACTCTGACCTATAGCAGCTTCTCTTCAGTTTAGACTTTTTAGAGTTTAGGTTCTTTGTTACAAAGTTCGATTTAAAAATGCACCACCTCTTCAACTTCATATTCAAAATCAACATCCTGAAGGTCCTAGAAAACAAGATTTATCTGGTATGCAGTCATTGAGCACTTTATTAGAAACACCACTAACTATAATAAGTAGTTCCTCCCTTAGCTCTCAACCAGTTCTTTGTCTCTGTCTAGATTTTAAATGTAAATGTCCCTTTCATGGTTTGTGGCTACAATCTAGATAAAACGTGTCGGTGCCGGAGGTTTCTGAAACTGTTCATCCCCGATCACCATTGATTTGAATGTGAAAAATGTATGTTCTGGTACCAGATGATCACCTGACTGGATATATGTGCAGATGTTAGGGTGGTTCTTGTAAAGTGCTCTGTGAGTGAATATTGCCTCTCAGGATGTCGAGGACACTAAATGTTAAGATTAACATTTAATGTCCCCTATAAATTGATAGTGGATCTTTACAGTGGTCAGTTTATAAAATCAGAACATGTGTAATTGTGAGATTAAAAACAGGCCCAACAGCTGGATGTTGCCGTGCTCACAGGCCATCAGAAAAATGCAACTTAGAAATGATGACATTTTGAAATCTTGCCCAACTTTACAAGGACCAGAGATCCAATCTGTAAAGCTATTCAACTGCAGTGTCTGGTGGCTTGAAATTCCTGGTTCCACGGTCATGTAGTGAAAGTTGCAGAAAAGCACAAAGGCGACCAGCTCACATCTTTGTCCTAGTTGGAGCTGTTGCTGCAGCAGCAGCAGCTTTGGATGGAGACCCCAGAGAAGTCCATGTCTCCTGAGGCCCCAGGGCTGAGCAGAGCAGCTGGGTGCTTTGTGCGCCACCAGAGAGTGACCTCTGATCTCCTATGCTCTTTGCACGGTAACATCACCCGTCAGTCCTCATAGCTTTCCTGCATCCCACATTCTATCAAAACAATACTGCCCCAAAAAATCTGTTAAATCAACTTTGAAAAGCAGTGACCTACCGCTGATGGCAGATGTGTCAGTGAAACTCTAAATGGTATAAAATATTTGTCTACATAGTTTGATGGAGGCACCTGTCCCTCCACACAGCATGATGATCCAAGGTCAAAGTGCAAAGGCCCAGAGCAAAAATTAAGGTCGGATGGGGAAGAAAAAATATTTGCTGCACTTTTATTTAGTTATAATATAGATTTTTGTTTTAAAAAATTCCCAGAACCTCTTCCTGTCTGTTAAGTTTTTTTTGTGTACAGAGGGAGGTCATCTTGTTTTGAAGCAGTGCTGCATTCTTGTAGATTATGCCTGCAAACAATTTTTTTAATTTCTTTTTCAAAAGAAATTGGGGAAAACAACAAACAAAAACAAAAGAAAAAGAAAAGGAAAACAATCTTCTTAGATCCATTTGTGGTACTGGGACCACAAGGCAGAATCCCAGACTAACCACAAGAAAATGAGGGGAAAGGTCAAGGTATAAAGGTCAGACCATGTTAGGGGATCAAAATCCATCCACCCAAGCACCCAGGCCCCTCTCAGCCAATGTACGGTTCAGTGAAATCACCTGCAAGATGACAAACATTCACATTATACACACAATCATGTCCCATTCACCAAGCCATGGATCTGACTTTCTTTTATCATTAACTATTTTCATTCACTTCAACTATGCTGCGCCTCTGATGTTAAGCTGCCCTGTATCAAAGTCAGTGTATCATCTTCGTCAGTTTACTTATTGTAAACATTATCTGCACAGGAAGTAGTGAACTGATGGAAGGTTAAATAAACAGCAAAGTAGAAGTAAACTGAAAAAAGAGGGACATTATTTCCTTTTCCGGACTAAAAAAAACACAAAAGTTTAAAAACAGGGTGCCAGAGTGATGGAGACAAAAGGTGTTAACAGGGAAGGCCTAAAGTCTAAGATAGACTGTATCAAATAAAAAGGTGCTACTGACGTAAATAAGCAGAAAATGTACACAATGCGACTTTAGTTCACAGTAAAGGAAGCGTTCTATGCAGCCACAAGCTGTAATTACAGGAGGCTGGCACATTGAATATTAATGAGTCAGGAGTTCAGGGTACTGGAAGAAGATATCAGCCAACGTACAGATAACAGATCTCATCTGGGTGACCAGCACCATCTGAACTGAAAACGTTCTCCCCATTACACCTCAGTGCAACATTAAAATTACTTCAATGCTGTCAGCAACAAAGTTGATCTTCATGGCTTCTGATATCCTCATGCTTCATCAGTTATACAGCTATACATCATAGTTACACATGTCATTCACATATGTGAGTGGCAGAGCATCATACCTCATCTCCCACCATGTTCCACAGGTGGACCAGTGGGAGGCCTGTGTTGTTGTCATAGTTTGATACCTTCACAGAAAGACAAACGGCCAGTCGGTTACTGAAACACTATGCAATGGTTGTGCAGTTATTCAGCGCTGAAGTCTGTCTTACCTGTGCCAGCAGTGCTACTCCTCTGGTCATTTCCTCCAATGCTGATGTTGCCTCTGGTGAAAAACGATCCTCTCCTGGTGAAAGACATTTCACAAACAAGAAACAAATCAAATTTCTTATGTTCAAAAACCTTATCGTGGATAAGGGGTCAGACATTTCAAATATCACCCATGTCACATGTTAACATAACTATGTTGAGTAAACATAACAGGGCTGCATCACAGCATCTTCCCATGCAAACATATAAACATGTTTCATGGCTCAACAACACATTTTCAACTGTATTTTCACACACAAGTGTAAGTAAAGCTTGACTGTAAGTGTGTGGTGAATTTGATTGCCTAGCACAGCAAACATAGTTGCATAGACAGGATGTGATTTTTTTTTTCAGAATTAAGCAACGTAATGCACAGGACCGACAGCTCAGTTCAACAACACATGTCATTATTTGAGTATGCATGAATGCTCAGTACCACACGGGGGCCACTCCGTGTGGTAAAGAGTTTCCTGTCATTCCATCGAGCTGGATGGAAAACTTTAGTGGGATTGGACTTGGTTTGTGGGCCACGACTTAAACACCTAATTTAACTGCTATTGAAAACATAACTCTGTGTTTTAAAGACACTTGTTTGTTTATGATTTACCTGGAAGTGGGGCTATGTTGTCCAGCAGTACCTCTGCACCTTGAAATGGTAATGTCACAAAATCAGACCTGGAAAATGAAAAGGAGCAGGAAAATGGTTAATAGATGTGAAACATTTTAAGCAAGTACACACATCAAACGTAAAGTTATTTTGACAAGAACAAGTAGCATTACATTTCTGAAATTTTGTTCCTACATGGATCACATCTGAAAAATGACCCGAGATAGAAGAGCAACTTCTACAATCTACCTGCACATATTTTAACAGACACTCACCTTATTTGTCGTAGTGAGTCAATCTTAACTCTGTCATAGCCTCCGTAATCAACATATCTAATCTCCACTTCACTAGTTTCTTTATAGAAGGTGATGACCTGAGCTCTCCACCAGGCACCTTCCCCTGCAGGAGCTGCACAGATCACACCAACTGGAAGACACAAATAGACCACACTGAATCATCACTCTTTTCATCCCATTTATCTTCTCACTGGTTATTATATGTATAGATGTTATAGGACACCTAACTTCCCATTATCTGAGATTTTTGACCGTTTACTGTGTGTAACTGTTTGAATATTTGAGTCTGTACCTCTCAGGAACCACAGCAGAGGCTTTACATCTGGGAATATAGTTCTATATTTATCATTTGTCTTTATTCCCTCTGTGTGACCATGGTTACCTTCAGCAGGTGAGGGCAGGGCTGGGGTCCCTGGCTGGGAGTAGCAGAGGAACATCTGCTGGTCAAGGCTTCTGAGGGCATGGTACGTTGGATGGGTGTGCTGCTGGACAAAGACGTGACCAGCTGACACAATGTTCACCACTATCACTTCAACCGTCACTCCACTCGGGAGCAGAAGCTGCAAGGACAAATGTCAACAATGGTTACTGCTTCAGCTAATATAGAGAGTATCTACGCTACGCTAGGCTACATTCCTAAAACACTAAGGTTTTAATTATTAATAATTATTCTATTTTATTTATTTTCAAGATATCAACAGCCTTGTTATTCTGAGTCCATTGCAACTCAAATATGTTGAGAATAACTCAAATATATTCTCAAGATAAGTCATGGCAAAGAGCAGCCAGAAAGGCCATCCTTACCCAGGAGGTCATGGGAAGTGATGGCAATGTGAGTGGGGGTGGTGGAGGTGCATACAGGTTTGTCAAGTCCAGGTCTTTAAACTTCTTCCCAATTAATGACAGGGCTTTGTCGACCTGCTGCTGCGTACCTGCAGATGTCAAACACAAATGTTTGGTGAAGCCCCAAACGAGTTTCTTGGAAATGCTTTGTTTTCTGTTCTGAACGGGCTCCTTGCCTCCGACCTTTTCAAAAGACATTACATGAAAGGGAACGAGATCCAACAAACTCACCCTCTATATGACAGATCTGGAAATCCTGTGTGTAAGGCAGGGTTGAGATGTATATTTTTGCACCCGAGTTCTGCTTGACAAAACTCACAAATCTCCCCTGCTTTCCAATTAGTCGCCCGACAAGATGCTGGAGCAGAGAGGCAAGCAGGAGATACATCCACTTATCAAACTGTTCAAACAAAACTATAGTGAACTTTAACCAGAATGTGAACCTAACGTCACAACTCAGACTATTAACAGAGAAGAAATAAATGAACATAAGATAATTCTACATCAATTAGTACTGACGAGTTTAAAAAAAAAAACAAAACACGAAACCGACAAAAAATATCATTAGCCTAATCTTTTGAAACATTTCTCAGTCACTACATCTATATGGGAAAATGGTATAATACACATTGACATATGCTATCAACAGTATCAAAAAAATCATAATCCTGTGTCTAAAGACAGCCAACTAACTTGTTTGAAGATAACCATTCAAAGAGAGTAATAAACTTTTAATAAACTATTAATTAATTAACACAGCTACTTACTTTAAATGTTAGTTTTAGAAACTTGGGGATTTCAAATCTGTCAAATGTGACTTTATCTGACACTGGCAAACAGCACTGACCCTAAATATCTGCACAATCATTTGTTCAAGGAAAAACCTTAGGGCAGAGCCAGTATATGCATGGTTCAAATGTTCTATTGACACAGAAAAATAAAAGACTTGTGTGTATGATGTAGCATGAGTTGATGATAATTAACACTGACATGCTCTGTTTTTATTTATGCTCTTAATTGTGCTGACTCACCTTTGGCACCTCTATCTCCCAGATGATGAGTTCTGAACCCAAAGAGGCAGTATGGTTGCTCTGGCTTTCCCCTGTTCCCATAGTGCAGCCACTGTCCACCGAGTCCATACTATTCACATCAGAGCCTGGACACAGACACACACAAACATAATATTTATTACCTATACCAGCAATATTCAAATGTACAGCAACGTTATATTAAGTTCTGCAGAAAAGTTCAAGGGCCATGGAACTAGTGTAAATATATGCAGCATATCAATTTAACCTCTCCAACAGAATGGCTAGTATTGTTTTCCAAGTTTGTTCCAATAATTCTTCAGTGACCTGAGCAGCAAGGAGGCTGTTGCATTAAGCTTTGCTTAAGCTCATCAATGCAGCTTGACGATTTTTGTGTTGGCAGTTCCACATTTTTTCTGTTACAAAATATGATCAATTCCTCCTGACCATATATACATTTTCAAACTGACTGATGTTTCCGTCTTTTTCAGCCATCATCCTACTCACACCAAAACTCTTCTGTGTAACACTGTCGCTGTAGGATCAAACTTGCTTATTGGACAGCAACTCATCCAGTTTAGCCATTTGTTTCCTGTAATGTGATCAGCCTTCGTCACTGTGAACAGAATGCCATAAACTAGACACCTCTGACTTGTCTTTTTACTGCAACACAAAAACAATCAGCATTTCTGTCTATGTTTTGTTGCTACTTAGTCCTTTCTACTTCTGAATTACTTCACCGGTTGGCTCAAATTGTGTTGCAGGCCATATAACACCTGGAGGCCAACGCTCTAGTTGAGAGGCTTGATAGTACAAACATTTACAATGAAATTGCTGTTTGTAGGTTTGGTTAAGTTTTGGCTTCACAATAAAACCACCACCTATGAACACCTATGACTGATATGGATATTAAATTAAATATTGAATGGATAATTATTAAATATTGAAGGGCATGCCTACCATGCACAAGGGAACCATTTTGGTCATTTTGGCATTTCAGAAAACTGGGGCTGGAAGTCTGATCTGCAACATGTGGGGCAAACTGCTCCCTGAAGGCCTTGGGAAAGAGGCTTTCTAGTCGTTTCAGCGGCATTAGAAGCTCAGCCAGATCAAATTCAACAGGAGTGTCACAACAGAAGGAATTATGTTCTCAGAAAGATGTCACGGAGCTGCAAAGTGCCACAGCTGGAGGACAGGCCTTAGTATAGTTTAGTTGAAACCAATGTAAACCTTCAGCAACTGTACCAGAAAGGTGATGCAGTCAAGGATGACACCCATGGTGGTCCTGGTGGTCCGCATTGTGGAGAGCCAAACAGTACTGGTAGCTCAACAAAATGAGTGACTCGGACATCACTATGTTTGTAAGAAGAGGAGTTAGGGAAACACCAAACTGATTCTGAAACTACACATCAGTCTGATGTTGACCCATATAGTTGAATAAAGAATCAAGGATATCCAGGAGAATTTATGTATGAGGCCAATCTACTAAAATCAGTTATTCTACTGTATGTTTACGTCTTCATGAGCATATATTGTGCGTCACCAGTGTACTGGTAGACCCTCACAGAGATAAAGTGGGGTTGAGGAACAAGGTTTTTGGTTAATAATGCACAGAATCTATAATTTTGCATTTCTTCGCATCTGTAGGGCTATCAACCCACTAACTGGGCAATCGGTTTGAGTACATCTCAAGGTTTATGTATACACACTTGTGTCCACACACACCGAGTCTGGTTTAAAAGAAGGACTGATTGTGTTATGTTTTAAAGTTCAATTTTCATCTGACAGATTAATCATATTTCAGAACTCTAAATTGTCAACATCAGTAACTCAGCACTCGTACACCAATTCCCACTGTTCATTCACTGATGTCTCACCTCCGGACTGGTCCGTCTCCACCTCACATGTCCCATGAGCTCCATTTCTCACACCCATCCCATTAAGCCTCTTAATCTCACACACAGCATCCACTGAGTTTTCTTCAGTTACAGCCAGAACCGATTCCTCTGTAGCAGTCTCAACCAGTGACTGAGGCTGCGCTGCTTCCCCTGCTGACAAGTCTGTAATTTGGATCACATCCATTTGGTTGTCGAAAATGCTGTTCTGGAGGTCCTCGCTACTGATACCATCCTCAGAGTGGCACGTGCTGCAAGCCGAGTCCTCAGCCAGGACGGCTACTTCATCACCTTTCAGCTTCATGTTTAGTAGAGGCACACTCTGTGCTGCTTCATGTGATGTTGTTGGCCAATGGCCCCTCTGATCAGTGTCTGTCTGATGAACCCTGTGACTAGGCTCAGCAAGCTCCCATACTAGAGCTGTGGAGCATCCATTAGACATCCCTTGCTTTTCTTCCTCTGCAGCCTCTCGAGACTCGCATCTCACTTGAGAGGAGCCTGTCAGTTCATGGTGGTGCTGCTGTGTTGCTGTGATTGGCTCTTGTTGGGAGCACTGTCTGCTGCTAGCCAGTGGTGAGCCACCGCTGCTGCTGCAGCTGGGCTGGCTGTCGCCTATGTTCTGGCACCTGCTGACACGAAGGACCTCCTGGGTGGCTGCCGAGATGACCCCACATATAAGTCCAGCTGCAAGATGCTCCAGATCCTGCTCCTCTGCACTGCAGCTGTGTATCTGGATGTCCTCTGAGGTCACTGATGAGGTGATGGAGTCTTGGGGCACGATCAAGTTTACAGAAGTAGGAGCCGCTGCAAAAGGTGTGCTCGTTAGAACGTGTTGGTGGAAATCCTGTGTTGAAGGTGGCGTCTCTGTGGAGTCAGTCTTGGATGGTATCACTCCCTGCGCTTTGGCTGGTGTGACTGCGCAAACAATGATCTCATCTTGGGGATTAATAGTGCTGTGGTGCATTGCAACTTCGCCCTCTGGCTCAGGCCTTTCAGCATCAGACAAGCAGGCTGTTGTGGTGGAGGAGCTGGTGACTTCATTAGACCGGCAAGGCAAGACAACCTCTTCTACCTCTGAGGCCTCTGGGACGAAGGATGGATCTTTGTCCTGGTGTTTTTCTTGCTCTGTAGCAAAATCAAGTGATGGGTTTTCCTCTGGGTCTTTATGGCCCTTAAATGACACCTGGAGACTGTCTTCTTTGTCAAGTGATACTTCAGACAGGACAGAAGGTATATGGACTTCCTCTCCTTGTATTCTGCCAAGTTGGACGGTAGCTTCAGATCTTTGGTCAGGTGAAGGTGCTGCTTCCTGGACTTGGCTATGGGAAATATTGCCATGGTCTGTTCTCTGGATAGTTGCCTTTGGAGATCTGTGGGTGGGGGATTCTGTGTCATTTGTAGGAGATGCAGTGCCTTTTTCGACCAAACCATTGCTACCCTCTGCTGGCGATGTTCTTAGGGCTGTATCACTTAAAGCCCCCTCTGGGCTGCCATAACTGATGAGCCGGTCTTTCTTACGGGAGATGTACCACCACCAACCAATTAGTGCAAGTACTCCAGGCAGTGTGTAGGGTGCAACAGAGCGAAACCTCAGCGGCATTTCCTCAGGACACTAGCAGCTACACCTGAAAGTAGCAAAGACAGAAAGAATTGTATTATCTGAAGGATACCTCACACTGAATACAAATTATAGCAAATCTAGGACAACTTGGCTGGATCTGCTCATCATATATTGATTTTTAAAATTATAATTAATTGTACTCCTCGATTATTGTATACAAGGAAATGCACTAAATAATTCTACTGGATAACTTTTATTCTATCAAACTAGTCAACGCTATTGTAACGATCAAAGTTCTTAATTCAAGTAAGTAAATCACAACAGACATTGCAACAATTAGCTCCACAAAAAAAGCATAGGCACCTTGACTACACAGAATCTGCAATTTTGCTATATTATTATCATCACAAAAACTGTTGCTTTGCAGTTAGAGGCTGGCACAAAAAAGCAAAACAGATATGTTGATTTACAATTATCGTAAATCAACATGCAGTTAACCTTTTGAATTTCTATAAATTAAACTTACTGGGCACTTAAAAACAGAGCCCAGCCAATTAAACGGAGCATACAAATGCTGATAGTGAGCAAAAAAATAAAAATGGACCTGCACTTCACTCCAACAATATATTCACTTCTATGGGATCAAGGCTAGGTAGCATATGTGCTATGTTTGCTGTAATTCCTGGCTAATAATAAGTGGGCAGTTAAATTTTGCAGAGGATCATATTACAGGAATGACCTAAGGGGAGAATCCTCAATGAAGTGGTGAGATGTAGCACTGAAAGCAACAGCTGCTTGACTGGTTTAACTCAAACCTAAGTATAATTAAAGTATACAATGTCTTTGATCATGCCATTTGCACCAAAGCCTCTGCCGTTTACAACTTTTGTGTACCTTAGTTTAAAGTTAGGTTTACTATAGGTAAGTTTAAAGTTAAAGTATGGGTGTATATGCACACCACAAAATTAACTGACTTTTCCTATGTTTTGGTCAAAGGATTTATTAAATTTAGACAGTTTTTACATAAAGTAGACCATTAACCTCTATGCACTTCACACAGAATTTGGAATAATCCAAGTTATTTGCTCATCAATGTCAAATAACGTTGATGAGCCAGACTTGGTAGAAACAGTTTTTGTGATAACACACAAAGCTTTCATTTGTGGCGTTAAATGCGCAACACAATTTGATATAATTTAACAATTAAAATGTTTCTATATGTTGACATAAACGAAAACAGAAAAACAGTGCGCACACAAACACAATACGTAGCCACTTCTAAACCAGTAATGTTGTGGGTGATGACTACATGCTTATGAAATGGTGGCACACACCACATTCACCTTGGGCAAGGTTACAGGAAAAGTTAGAAGCAGTCAAACAAATGTAGAGCAGCCCTTACAGGGCAGATTGGCAGTACTTGGTGCTTTTCCTGACCTTACAGTCAAGATTCAACCTTTGACCTTGGCAACTCCGATAGAGGAGTGGTCAGGCTGAATTTACACAAAGACCCTCCAACACACTAAGTACAGGCAACCTAAGTAGCTTAGACAATGGATACAACATTAGTCTACTGTCCACATTAATAATAACACAACCATTAAATAATGACGTGACATACTGTTTCATACCATTGTGCTACATACTCAACACTGTATTTATTGTCCTCGTACTCAGTTCCCTGTCATGCAACATGACCTATGACTTAACGTTATCAGCGAAAGGTCGATCAGTTGAAACAATCTGTACAGCCGAGGACACTGATCTATAAACACGTGAAAGTCGACTTCGTTTTTCTGCGTTCCCACTGACATCGGGTGGCAGAGACCGGTGGTTTCCTACTGTATGTGCGATACTACCATAAACGTAGGAAGAGCCTGCCAGTTCGATTGGAAGGTGGGTCCACAGCACGTCTCGTAAAACACTATGAGACACCTACGAGGTCTGTGTTACACACACTGTCACAGACACAGGACATAATGGAACAGCGGCCACGCTGCACTGCTGCTGACAAGTTTCAGCCTAACTAGCGTAAGGGCTGTGTTAGCATCAAAGGCAGGCTAATCCTTCCATTAGCCTTGCAAACAACCAAAGTCAAACGACACAAATATTAATTCCGTTTACAATCTCCTGACACGACCAAAATATTCCACCTTTTTTTTGCAGCTGTTAGTTGTATGCGAGGGTCATAACACCGACTTTGACCGACGATGTAGCGTCATGATATTACAGACAATACTCGTAATCTATAATCCCATTAGCGTGGTCAGGTGCCGTGTGTGACTCAAAAAACGTCGCGTACGCCCATTCCAAAACACAGACCGGCTAATGGGGCTAGCTAGCCGGTGTCCATTCTAAACGCTAACTGCGCTTAGAATGGACGCCGTTTATTTCTCCGAGCCGTGAAGTATGGACGGCTACTTTGTGCATGTCAAAATAAACCCGTCCCCTCATGAGCCAGTCTCTTTACCTTTACATGTCCCATACTCCGACGGTGTGCCTGGACTGACACGCTGTAACACATGTTTGGGACCAGGTACTCTTGGGCACCAAGCTAGCATGCAATTAGAACACTGTGTACACACTATAACTGCATTTGTACTGATAGGTACATAATATGAATGCCGAATAATATAGATAGCATTATAGACCCATAGTCAAGTTGTGTGTCAAGTAAAAAAATTAACTGCGATTAGCAACGGCGACGGTTTAATGTCAATTGGACGGAATGTGCAGGAAGTACGGCGTAATATTGTCTGGGCTCAAATCCGGTACAAGGGGTGTCTGTGACCTGACGCTAACGTTACATTACACTACTGGGAATAAACGCATGGCTTGAAGAGAGGCCGCACCGCAGAATACAAAGTATTCATCTAGTTTGCAGGCTAGTTCAGTGTTCTGGTTACAAAGCTGGGACGTCAGAAATCAGAGGCACGTAGTAAAGTGTGCAGGCAGCTAGGTGCACATTCCCCACACCGCATTATTTTTGGCTCAGTGACATGACCGTTGGCTGATGCTGGTTGCACGGTTCAAGCCTCGTGTTTCACACGACTTCACAGTTCCGTTCACTAACTGACCACCGCATTAGGCTACAACACAAATGCAATGCTTAACACAGTTTTAACACAACCGAATGAACCGCTGAGGGCAAGTGTCACACTGTCGCAAGGTTTAAGGACATTTTAGCCTGACGGTGCCCCTGTCCTCTCTGGGCCTCAGACCTCCACGCTAGCCTGCTAGCTGGCCTGGAGGAAACACGCAGCGGACTGCATTCTTCATGCTAATAACCAATTCGCATTCATTACTATCCTCGAGACATTGTCCTTAATGCAACGGAGACCATGGCAGAGAAGCAATGTGGATAGTGTTAGTTACACAACATGGGCAGAGGCTAGTTGGAGTGCGCTGACTCAAGTTTGAGAAAGATGTGTAAGCTAACTGCTCAATGACATGGGATTTGTGCAGCCACCTGGTGACAAAATCGACTGTAAACATCTGACGGAGGACAGAGGAAATCTCAGTCAATGTGTGTGTTTCCACGACATACTAGTATTCTGCTCCCGGGAGCGGATGTGAATTAATGTGAACAGTGTGAATATTATGCAGATAGCTCCCGACTAGCATGTTCTTCCACCTTGGCTGCTTCCTGCGCCTCTGTCTCTCAAGAGTGTTTAAGTTTACTTACAGTGTGTTTGGTTCCTCGGTGCCGCCACGGTGAGCGCTCCACTGATAATGTGGGTTTATCAAACGTCTCCCCTTGGAAAGTCACTCTATCCTCCCCACGTGTTGACCGACTAGCATCATTCTAAAAAAAAAAAAAAACACACACACACAAACTAAACAGCTGGGCAAATCTCGCGATACTCAGACGCAGTGGCCGACCGTGGTCTCGCGTTGATTGACAGTGCAGTGGACTGCACCTTTGTCAGACATGTGACATTAGCGTCATGAAATATTGGTCTAACGTCTGAATAAGCCTCCTCATGACGTGTTATTTTAGCATGACACAAATCTGAATTGATTAACATCAAAAATAACACAGAGGCACAAGCTCAAGTGCCAGTTTTCATGTCTAAGGAAGACTGATGTCTTTTCTCATGCTGTTAGTTTCACATAATTCAATTAATGATATGTAGTTACATGTTAAGGTAAGTGCGCCATCATGTCTGAACCAAGTCATGAGGGAAAACAATTAAAAGATAATGGTTGTAATTGCAGTGTTTGTTCAATCTAATTTTATTTATCCAATTTTCATGCTCATCAATTACAACAGCCTTGTTGGCAATAAGCTTGACAATGACGAGAACCTAGGATTCTGCTGATGTCCGGTGTAAGTAAATCGCTCTGGTAGATTAGGGGTTGATCGTGAAGGTTAATCACAGGTTAGGCGCGTCAAAAACTGTCTTCCTCCGTAGGCTGACAATTCCTCGACCAATTCCTGTTTCTGTCTTCTGAGTCGTCTGGGTTGTGTTGTGTGGCTATTGCTCTCTCTGTATATTTGTACAAAGCTAGTGATAACATCATGCTGTGTAGTGTAGTATGAGGTCGTCATGACCCCAAAGGAAAGTGTCTCACATTAAAGCATTATTGTCATTCTTCAAAGGAAACCTATCAACTTGGCCAATATGGCTCCCACATTTCCAGCCAAATTACCCAAATACAGTGTTATTATACATGGAGTCATAGCATCTACACTACACACACACAATTAACCCTGTTTATGGGTCTGTCTAACAGACAGACAGACAGACAGACAGACAGATAGATAGGCAGACAGACAGACAGACAGATAGATAGATAGATAGATAGACATACTTTATTCATCCCCAAGGGGAAATTCTTTTGTCACAGTGGTACCATTAATAATTATATATAATTAAAAATACAGAAATGAAGTACAATTTAAAAACCAAAACAAAAGAAAACAAAGACCAAGGAAGCAAGGAACAGCGCATGCGAATGGGAGGGCAGATGAATTGTACTGATTGAAAAGTACATACTGAGTTGACCAGTACTTAAAAACAGTGGGAAGCAGTACTAAAAAACAGAGGAATAACTCAACTGATTGTTGCAGCCAGGACACAGTATAACAGTGGAAGGTGTAACAATTATTATAAATAGTAGCAGTGATGATAATAATATAATAGAATAATAAGGTAAGGTGCAATGACATAAATGAGAAGACAAACGTAGTCTAACTAATATTAGTCTCATAAAGAGACATTGGGCAGTGATGGACAGGTGCAGTCAGTTTTTACAGAGTTATTGTAGATCCTGATGGCTGATGGCAGGAATGACTTCCTGAATCTGCCCTTGTGACAGTGGAGCTGTTTGGGTCTCTTGCAGAATGTGCTCCCATGAGCCTGGAGGATGTGGTGGAGAGGATGATCAGGGTTTTCCATGATGGAAATCAGTTTGTTCAGCATCCTCCTCTCCACCACTGTTTGGTGACGGTGTCCAGCTTGCAGCCAATGATGGAGCCGGCCTTCTTAATCAGTTTGTTGAGTTTGTTAGTTTCACTATCTCCAACGCTGCTCCCCCAGCACACCACTGGAAAGAACAGTGTGCTGGCCACAACAGACTGATAAAACAACTCCAACATAATATGTTGATCTTCGTTTGTACACTGACTCTTCTCACGGTACCGCTGGTGTCTGGCATTGTCTTTAGTATCCGGCCCAGGTTCCAGGAGTTACGTGGGGCAGATTCGTCCATGATCAGGATGACATTGTTAAGGTTCAGGTTTAGGATCCCAAGGAAAATGCGGAGACAAAGTAAAAAGTGAAACTAAATATTTAATAGTCCACAAATACTAATAACAAAAAGCGACTCTACGTGGAACAATGACAGTAGAGTGATGATCAGGAAGCGCGGTGGCAATCTCAGGAGACAGAGCTGGATCCTTGGTGCAGCATGAGGCAGGAAACTAACAAAAGGAAAGGCATGTGATAAGAATACAAAAAGGTGACGCCTCCACTGCTTTGCAGAATGCCCGCCACACACACACGACACAAAATGAGGACCTCTGTCAGACATTATATCAATAGGTAAACCATGAATGCGGAAAACGTGTTGAACCAACAGAGAAACTAAATGGGTAAACTTAGAGAATCAATAGTAAGATTCGCCTCAGAAGGAGGCAAACCTGTGACAAAGTCAATGGAGATGTGGGACCAGGGGCGGTGCAGGATGGGCAAGGGATTCAAGAGACCAGCGGGAGCGCGGTGAGAAGACTTGTTCCTGGCACAGACTGAGCAGGCAGCAGCATACGCTGTGATGTCAGTATTCATAGAAGGCCACCAGAATCGTTGTCTGATGAACGTGATGGTTCTGTGGATCCCCGGATGACACACCAACTTGGAGTCGTTCCCCCACTGCAGGAGGGAATTTCTGACATTCAGTGGGACGAATAGGTATAGATTGGTACGGCAGTCATCCGGAGGTGGTTGGTTCCCTTGAGTCCCCTGGACCACACATTCAGCCTCCCACCTGGCCGCTCCAACCACACATGGCGATGGCAGTATGCCTTCCTCATACGTCTCCTCCACTTGCAAAAAAACTGGCGGGAGAGAGTCGGGTTTCACATTGTGAGATCTGGATCTGTAGGTGATGGTAAAGTTAAATCTGTCCAGGCACAGAGCCCATCTAGCCTGACGAGAGTTAAGGTGTTTGGCAGAGTGAAGGTAAGAAAGTTTCTTGTGATCAGTCCAAACCAGAAAAGGGTGTGTAGCCCCCTCCAACCAATGTCTTCACCAATGCAGAGCCATGACCACCGCCAGCAATTCACGGTTTCCTACGTCATAATTTCGTTCCGCAGGAGTTATCAGAGGTTGATCTTTGTAAAAGCACGGCCCCACCCCGAGTCAGAATCAGGATGGAAAAGAACAGGAGCTTTAACAAATGAAGATTTCAGAGAAACTAAAGCCTTATTAGCTTCAGGAGACCAAATAAAGTGATTCTTTGAGGTTAGTCTGGTAAGTGATGTTGCAACTTGACTGTAGTTTCTAATGAATCTGCAATACAAATTCTCAAATCCTAGAAACCATTGCAGTTGCTTTTTTGCTGTTGGAGTCAGTCGACCACTGCCTGAACCTTGGCAGGATCAAATCTGAGCTGTCCTTTCTCAACCACAAACCCCCAAGAAACTGGCAAAATGATGAAGCTGCAGCGATTGCACGGGTCCAAAACTTTTGGTATTGATGTACTTGGATATGCTGGACTCTGCTAAATCTTTCAAGTCTGCTAACCATTCATGCCATCTTTCTGCGTGTCCCAACTATGCATCTTCTTGCATAGGTCGTGCAAGAGGATCTTTGCCGGCAAGGAGGGGCACCATCGAAGATGGAGCTTATTGTAGACAGGATGCCGCGTCTGGTTACAGGTTTGTTCTGCACTTTTATCTTGAAACTGATCTTGTTGGTCTCCGTACACCACTGCACGCCAAGTGCACGCTCCATTTGGAGTATGTTGAGACTCAAGTATAGATCCTTGATTTCAGGTGCCATCTCGTCTGGGATGGACAAAAAAATTGTCTTTGTGAGGCGGAAACCTCCTCTGGCACGTAAGGATATGAGTTCTTGTACCAGGCTGATTGTCTCTTCACTTGTTTCCACTGCTTTCAAGTAATCGTTGACGTAAAAATGCCTTAGCACTGTGTCCACTACTTCTGTACTCATAATACCCCTTGCGTCTTTGGCAGTTGTCCTGCATAGGAGGCGCAGCTGGGTGAGGATGGTCACCATGAAACCGCAGGAAGTCTACATCCTCTTCTGGTACCCTTACTTGGTAAAACATAGCTTTCACGTCTGCCATCAATGCCATTGGATGCTCTCTGAACCTTAACAGGACATAGATGAGGTTGTTAGTGAGGTCCGGTCCTTGGAGTAGCTCTTCATTCAACAAATTTCCCTGAAGGGAGGCCTTGCAATCTGTAATCACTCTTATTTTCTGTTTCTTGAGGTTGTACACTCCGTAGTGAAAGATGTACCACACATGGCCATCCCTGCGACTGAGTTGCTCAACTGGTATTTTTATCCTTTGTCGATGATGTCTTTCATGAATTTCTTATAGTCTTGCATGGAAATCTTCCTTTTGAGCTAATCGAGCCTCTGCCGGGCCATACAGTGATTATTTGACAAACACTTGGCCAATATGGCTCCTACAATGGTAGTTGCCCAACATACACAGGTTATGCATGTGTACAAGCTTGCTACATTGTCTTTCACTCATATACAGTATACGCATGAGTGACATAAAGGAGTCTGACTCTGAAAGGTCTGAAAATCTATTTGCTCATACTGTATAGCCAGTTTGAAACCAGGCTTAAATCACATTTTTACCCCTCTGCGTTATCAAATAGACACTTTTATATTATATAAAGTGTTAGGAATTAGTTTGCCAAGATCCCAAAGCCTGGAGTCAGGAGACAAAATACAATAAAAGAAAATAAATAAATAATATAACTCAAAATATCCAGAGGTTAGGGACAGCGGCGACTGGAGACCAACTGGTGACGAGGTAAGTAGAAGCAAAGGAACCACAAGCTGAGAACATGGACGGAGGCAATGGTAGAAGACTCACTGCAGGCAAACAGAGAGGCACAGGAACACAAAGGGATCCAAGGTAAATTCAAAAATATAGGAAACCACAAGGTGAGATGGAGTAAGATACAGCTGGGAACAGAATACTCTCGCAGAGAAGTGGTGAGTCGACCAGTGTATTTATTGAGAGGTAGAGGAGTAGATAGGAATCAGGTGTGCACCCTCTGCCGCCCGGGAGAATTCAGCCACGCCCCCTCTCACAGTCTTAAAGGAACACAAAGAAAAACAGGATGAAGAGAGCAGAAACAAAAACTAACACCAAAACTAGAACAAAAATGTCTACAAAATCCAGAACATAACAAGAAGAAGTACATGCCATGTACAAAGCTCGTGGCTTGAACCATTAGGGAATGAGCCTTAGAAATGTGTTGTGGTGTAATGTAGTGTAATGTGAGCTTGCAGTAATGCACCTAAAAGTAGCCAACCACCATTAAACAATCGAAACATGATCATGGGTACAGAATTATAACAATTCTAATGTATGTGGCTCTAAATCTGGAATTTATAATAACATCTTATGGATTTTTACACAAAATAGCAGATAGCACAGTCTGTTAGAGAGCTGCATAATGTAAGTTAATCAGTTTGTTTAGTGTGTTTAGTTAGGCTGTGTGAAGGATTATTCAGATCAATATACGCCTACACTCATATTACAGACATAATGATTAGACTACATGACACACAGACACAATAAAGAAACTTTTGTCCACACAGACATATTGCAACACTTGATCATAAGGTAACTGTCTGGACCATGATGAAATGAAACTGTCTGTATCAGCATCATGTGATGGCTGCTTGCTGCATGAAAACATTGTATTATCAAATTAGAAGCTTAGCTCAATGTGTGTAACCTTACAGGGGGCAACAGAATAAGATTAAGGAAATGGGAACACATATGTGGTTGGAGTCGGTAAAATACACCCGATATGAGGAAGTCGTGGTTGTTGCTGCTGCTCATGCTATGGTTGATGACCTTTTGACACGGCGGCAGCAGTGGCAACCCAAGATCTTGTATTTTCTTTGACTTGTTCTCTCCGCAATAAACATAATATACTTGATTGAAGATTTCTCCCTGCCTGTCAACATCATTTCCACTTCATGTGATACAATTCCAAAATAGATTGTGCAGCATGCTCGGATTGTGTTATTTTCAGGTAATCTAACATTTTATTTCTGACATCACTTTGTGTTTATAAAACGACTCGCCAATGGAGGCTTGCATGGATTTCAGTCATGTTAATTCAGTTATGTGAGAATTATATCAATAGTCTATAAATAAAGACTCCCACACTTCCCCAGTCTCCAGTGCTTCACTCCACAAATTAAAGTTACAGTCTGTGCATGCAGCTCAGCTCAGCTTTTAAAAAGCAGTCTCTCCCTGTGCATGAGGTGTAGGCTGTTACATATCGCCACTTTAGTTTCTCAGTACTTCACAAGTCACAAATCATTCATGTTTTTTGTGAAAATCATGGCAGATAACACAATGGTCACTTACTCTCTCATAGTTAAAGATTCTGTATTCAATCTCACATTTAATTGTTTCTATGTTCATGTATCACACCACATCACTTTATACATGGGCCTGTTTTTGTCTATTTGGGTTTAATTAGGGCCCGAGCTGTAAACAGCGATGGCCCTATTGTATTTGTATAAGTGCTTTGCATATAAGGCCCACTGTAGAGCTGTTTTATATTTTTGTTTTTTGTTTTTATTTGTTACTGAGAGCTTTCCCACATCTATTTTGTCATTTTGATTGACTCTTTTATTTTCTCTCAGTCTTTTTAACATTTGAAGTCTTGTCGTTGGCCAAAGAAAGTCTTGAAAAACATATGAACTTGTTATTAATTCCCTCACAACAAACCAAATATATATACTTTACATTGTAATAGACTCTCTAAGTGTATTATAATTATTTTGCTCACTTTAATTCATTTGTCATCCACTGTCTGTTCATGATCTATTTTCTCTTCTTGGGCCCGTGTTCACAGATTTCTGACTTGACATAGAGGGAGCACAACGCCAGCACCTAATCTGAGGCCCACTGCTGCTCTGTGGTCCTCTACAGCCTGAGAGCAAGAAGGACCTAGTTACGATGAGTGGCCAACAGGAGGCCCTGCAGGAGCCTTGCAAGTGGAGAGGCTGTGCAAGCATCAACTCAAAGTAGCTCTACATTACTGCAGTTTGAGCTTCACACACGCTGGATGATAATCACTCAGACAAACTTTACAATAACACAAATGAACTGTGGAAATCAGATCATATGATTTATTATATTAGTCTGTAGGTTCACTTAACTTTCCATTACCACAAGATTAAAAATATATAAAAAGTGCATATTCTGTGGCTGCCAGTTTTGAATGCTAAAAAAATGGGGAATCCACACTCACATTGGCTCAGTTGCGGACCAGGAGCAGACAAGACAATCATCGCCAAAGGATGGGGAGCGGCCACATCAACCCTGTAGAAATGGGCAAAGGTGCAGGAAGAAGCCCACGCAGCTGTAGCACTGATGTCAGCCAATGGAACAACATTCAAAGCAGCCACCGACTCGGAAACACAGTCAAATGAGCCTATAGATTGACCATCGCCAAGGGCATGTTGAGCCGAGATAGCAGCAACATACACCTTTATGGTAGAGACAGAGAGCCCACAATCCAGTAACATATGCAGGTACCCAGACAGTACAAGTACAGAACAACACTCTGGATTCACACTCTGGCGACCACACCAAACAGAGAAGAGTTTCCACCTGTTGGTGTACAGCAACCTGATCGAGGATGCAGGAGTATTGGCTATGGTCTGGACGACAACTTGATCACAAGAATTCAGTAATGAGTCTGGCCCTTCAGGGGCCCGATATGCAACTGTATGCCCCCCCCCCCAAAGGAAAAGCTTTCAAACAAGGCCAGCTAAACAAGTTTATTAGTAACAATGAAAAAAGTGAATATGTGCACAAAGAACTAGCTATTTTAGTGTGTGAGGAGTGATAAGTGCAAATGTTTTAGTATAGTCATGGTTATGCACTGAACACTTCCTGTCCTCTGGAAAGTCCTTAGAGAGACTTGTGTTAGACAACAAGATGTCCATAGTAAACATCAAGGAGATGTCCATAATAAACATTAAGAGGACAGTTCACTTTGTAGTGGTGTCAGCATCTCAAGATGTACCTGAGTGTCAGGATCCTAGTGTTTTTTCCTTGTCCCCCCCCCCCCTTTTGTGGGCGTGTCTAGAGCTGGGCGGAGCTGGAGTTACCACTTACCTGCACACCTGCTCTCCATCAACCATCTGCAATCAAGCCACCTGTCAGCTATCTGCTACTTCTACTCTCCCCTGGATATAGGCCTGGTTCAGTTCACC